>CM061225.1:11409145-12009145 GCA_030844895.1 Ambrosia x helenae
TTGGCCAATCAAATCCAACAAAACTCTCAACTTTGACAACTTCTTGTAATCAGAAACTCTTACTATAGACCCATACCCATGAACCAAAATAACCTCCTTATTATCTCGAATCCAATTGTCAATTCCTATCAGACTGTCTTGAACTAACCAGCTCAACGTTTAGAACGTGTATTGAACGATTGTTGCCTACCCATCTTCCCCTGCCGAAAACAACCTCCGGACCTCTCAACAAACAGGTTCAACTCCTACATTTCTAGTACCACTGACCGATTTTTCATTATCCTTCTTCATAGGAGTCCACCTCTTTTCACTTTTCCAGTTAACCTTTTCCCCATCCACAAATTGAGCCAAAGCAATAAATAACTTATATGACCCAATCCATACATCCCTCATATCATACTCCAAAGCAACCGGATCACGTACATTTATAAACGAAACAAAACCAAAACGTTTACCGAGTTTATGTATCGTACTTCCTGGCTATATACGTGTTCTGGATATTCCCGAAACCTTTCAACACCTCTATCAGATCTGAAGACGACGCACACCCTCCAGGCAGATTGGACACGAAAAATTTCGTCACTTCTACATCCTTCTTCTTTGACGTTTCCCCTTGATACTTGCGAGATCCTTTCCTTGATGGAGCGTCGTACCACGTGTTGATCTTATATTTCTCCTTGGCCGCCATGTTGAAACTGAGAAAAAACTATTCACCGTCGCGTCCTACTTTTTCGGAATCGCCTCCGAACTTCTCGGAGGAATTTACAGATTTTCTTGTTATCTAATGGAGATATATATATTCAAAGAATTAGAATTAACAAAAAGAATAGAACATGCGTAATTCTACTCATATGGTTCCAAATTTATTTTATTTTATGTTGATAATAATAATAATCTATACTACATTATAAAGTACCAAAGATGATTAAGGTGGTCATTTTACAAGCATTATAAGATGGTATTTCAAGAGCCACAAGTTTAATTCTCTAATTTTTACCTGTTTTCTTCCCTTTATGCCTCTGTGTACAAACTTGGATGGGAATTGTATTACCTACTAATGCAACTCATTATAGGAACATTCTTTTTGAAACCGCAGGTAATTGATATTTTACAAATCATTTACTACAAAGCATAAATACGAATTAATAATGATTTACGTTAAGTGGGAAGCCATTTGTATTCTAAAGTGCTTGTTATTAGTAATGTTCCATTGCTAAACTATCTTTTTGTTCTGGATGATATAAGCCCATAGCTGATGCATGTTTTGTAGAGTATCATAAATTTTTTGGATGCAAATGTTTATATGTCATGGTTTAAGGTTTGACAACGAGTGCTTTATATTCATTTTTCGAGAATTTAGATGTATTGATTAGGGTTTCTGTGTTTTGGGGCTTTTGTTTAGGTCGAGAGGTGCTGCTTTATTTCTTATTGCAGATACTATCATTTAGGTGTTGCTTTATCAGTGACATTTATATAGTTTGTTAGAGACTTCCTCAACAAAGATATTTTGAGACCACTAATCGACCAAGAACGTATCAAGTTATTCACTTCCACTGAGTTTGGTAATTAGCAGAAGCTGACATTTGATACTGTAACACCCCAACCGATGGGGGAATCATCGAGGTGCCTCGTAGTGATGATTGTTCAAAAGCTCATGGTACTAAAGTGTAAATCTTATATTCAATGCTTCAAGTTACAATTACAATCACCAATAAATTCAAATACAATTCCACACATTGTCTTGATTAAGTCTCCACTAAGTCCAAATGTCCTACATAATATGTATGAAAATAATTTTTTCAAAATAAATATGTTGGTGAGCATACTTGGTTAGTATACGTATAATATAAGTTAAACGAATATGTTTTACAACTCATGTGTCAAGATTTATCAAGGCATTATGTAAACATGTAGTAAAAAAAACATGATAAAGTCAAACGAATATGATTCACATAAAACATCCTAACACGCTTCAAAATGATTTGAGCACCGTGACATGTGTTACGTCGATTTGAGCATTTGAGCATTAGTTAAATCAAGATAACGATTTCGAGCAAATAATGTAAGTAAACTACGTTTAAGTCTAGCATCAAGCACAAAGATAACGAGACACACACATGAATTGTAAACGTATAAAAGATTATGTGTAAGTGAAAGTGTAAGTTTGTATATGTGTACATGTTTCACCCCAAAAGTGTAAAAATTAAAAAGGGGGATAAGTATACTCACAGTTTGCAAAAGCGATCAAAATCCAACTTAAACTGCCGTGAGCTAAGGAAAGGGAATTCCGAGGAATTCAACCTATAACGTATAAGAATACTAATAAATGGATAGTCTTAAAAGTCTAAGGTATCTAGGGTCTAAGGCATTAAGGTTTGCTAAGTTGATTTGGGGCAATATTTTTTTTGTGATAAATTGAATTAATGTTACATTTCATATCTCTAAATAATATGATTAAAGTCTATGGACATGATTTGATAATCTAAATATTACCAATTGAATATTTAGTTAACATAGGTTTCGAATAAGTTAAGACAAGGAATGTCGTTAATTAGTTAAGCTATAATTGTAAATAATAGCAATAATTATAAAGATTTGAAAAAATAATTGTAGTTTACACAAAATGAGTCAAACAAGTGATAATTATGACTTTCAAACATAGGAATATTTATGTTTAATAAGAAAAATATTTATAAAACATAATTTAAATATTATAAATAAATAAATGATTCATTATATCTAAATGCGTATAAATAAAACCAAAATTACAAGATATGTTTCAAAAATGATTTTTTTTTTGTGAAAAAAAAATGAATACATTCTGATGAGAAATAGTGAAAATAATTTTCCCATAATCTTTCTAAATTTATTTGTATTTAGACTGATTTATTGAATTTAAATCATGTTTAAATGATTAAAAGTAGGAAAACCTATAAAAATTAATGATTTCTGGACAAACAAATTTTATTTACGTTTCTGATGTTTGAAAATAATTTCACAAAAAATTGGTATTAAAATCGTTTATAATGAATTTTTAGTCATTTAAATATGATTAAAAAAATTTTAAACTAATAAAAGTATGAAAATAACTTATTTTCCGAAAAATAAAAATATGATAATTTTCTATATGGTGTTAAGATACTTCACCTAAATTTTTATAATTTTTGAACTTAAAATAGATTTTTATGAATTATTTCATGTTTGCATGTAATATGAATGTTTATGATGTAGTTTAAATAAAAAAATGTATACAAAAAAATGAATAAAAATCTGTGAGAGGTGCCTGGATGGAACCCAGGTTTCCTTCGTCAACAAACATACAAACGACTATTACACTATATGGTATTATGTTAATTTAATTGATACAAAAAATATATTTATATATAATAACTTCAACTCATCTTCTTCCCCACCTCAAAACCAAACCCTAGCCCTAGGCCTAAGATTCAATCAACCAAACAAACAAGACTCGACAAATGACTAGAAATGAAGGGCTTTTAATCCTTGACATACAATAATCAAAACGACAAACTTAAAACGGCCTTACAAGACCGATAAAAAGGAAAACGAGGAGATTTTTCGGAAAAACTTTGAGCACCGATTACCACTCTTACAACACGATTCAGAGGACTTCGAATGTGGGTTTAAGATGGTTAATGGTTTCGAAATGGCAAGAGATGGTCAATTTATATGTTTAAAATGTAAAATCGATCGTTTGATCTTGATAGTAACCTTCGATGGTTACAAAAGGAATTGATTAATTGTGATTTAAATCCTATAAATGTACATCATGACACTTGATTTCGGTCATTATGTGATGGAGAAAGATGGGACACACATTTAAAACCGATTGAAAGCGAGATAACCTAACCAAACCGGTTGGCCGGAGTTACAACCGAAGAGAAAAGAACGAGATGCAGGGGATGGGAAAGGTTTTTTTAAACTTTGGTAATTTGACGGAATTAGCCCCTAACTTTGTGTTTTGTATAAAACTTGATATTTTATGCTTGTTTAATATTTTTATAACAAAACTTTATAAACTTTAATCTTCTGTAACTTTCTAACCTTAAAATTTTGATAAACTTTGAATGTTTTAAAACACCAAATATGAAATCTTTCTTTTTTTGTTGACACTTTTAAGTGTTTAGAAGTGACGTTTATACGAAATTCTTTTTATAAATCTTTTCACAAAGTTTCTTTAAAAACAAAAAAAAAATCCTATAATATTGTATACATATAAACAAATGAAAAAAAAATAAATAAGTGCGAGGACCGAATTTGAAAACACATAAATACGAGAAGGACAAAATTTATAAATATGATAATGTATAAGGGACAGACGTCACATATACATAATGATATAATGATTAGCTGATTAATGACGTTTATATAGTTTTAAATATTGGAACAACTTCATAGTTTTTTTATGGAATTGTAACTTTCAGGAGAAGAGAGCTCTTCGACGAGTTAGAGTGGAAGTACGCCGCCATAATTTCTTGAGGCGCTACAAGTGTCAAGACTTGACACGTCAACCATTTAACCAACTAACATGAGGTAGAATAATCATACAGCCTTATTATAAGAATTAGAGTGGAGCTAGATTCTATAATTGTTCTTGATTCAAAAGTCACTGAGAAGTTTGTTTATCAACTAAGGGTGATTCTATTCATGCGAAGGCAAGGAATTGGGAAATATACCCATGTTCGGGTAATTGCGGTGGAGTATGGTCGGCTATAGTCAAACTTGGAAGTAAAGTGAAGCTTGGAGAGGCTACATTTATATCCCAGATTAGATGTAATGTCGGTAATGGGAAACAACTGCTCATTTATTCACTGGATGTGGTGTTACGGCTTTGGTTTGGCAGGCGATCTCCGGTGGTGTCGAATTTCGAGTATCTTCGCTTTTGAGGTAAAAGATTTGGTGGAGGCAGCCAATGTTTGCAGGCGAATAGTTACATACAAGGAAGCGATTAAAGGCTTGGTTTAAAAAATGCGCGCCTCAGGCGTGAGGCGCACAGGGGCATTTGGAAAAACGCCTTTTTTTTTTGCTCTGAGGCAACAATATACATGAGGCGACGTAAGGCGCCGCTTTAAACCTGAAGCGCTATGCATTTGAGGCGTCGCTTTAGGCTAAATCAGGCCAAAATCAGTCTTAGATGCTTCTGTTCTGAACCATCGATACTCTTTTTATCCAATAAAGAAACCTTACCTCCATAGCCAAACCTTGACATAATCTTTTAGTAATGGCGGCACTATAGACATGGTTAACCAAAGACATGTCATCCGGTAGTAGGGCTATAAATGATTTCTTTTTACAAACGAAATGAAGATGGAATGAGACAATGAAAATCTCTTTTATATTAGGTATGCAAGATTCAAGTGATGAAACCCTAGAGTGGCGGCTGAACACTCCAAATGAAACCCTTGAGTGCAATGAAACCCTGAAGTTTTCTTTAGTATGTTAATATTGGGCTTCACAACCCATTTTATTTAATTTATTAGGTTAGTATTGGGTATAAATTTAGACCCATTAGTCAAAATAGTCAGTAACTCACTAATTCCTCACTCTTTTACTTCAATTCCTCAAGTTTCTCCATAAATTCTTCATTATTCAAGTAGAAAATGTCATATTGACATGTATAAATATTTTTCTATAATTTTTTTAATACTAGGCGGCTTACATACGTGAAGCTCTTGCCTCGCACTTTAAGCTCCGCGCTTCGAATTTTGGACCCAAAACACCTCGGAGCACCTCGCGCTTTTTTAAACCAAGATTAAAGGTATTGTTATCATCACCTGTTAGCGACTCTAGAAGTCGCGCAACGATTTCATTTTTAGGGGCACAAAGCTAAAAGTGGCGGAGATTATTTCGGAAGTTGAAGCTTATGGTTTTTTATGGTATAAACATAGAATTAAGGATAACGATTGTGATTGGGAATCTTGGTGTAATTTTAGTAATCAGATCCAAAACACTTATTTACTAAGTGTTTAAAAAAAAAAAACTCAAGAACATAAAAAGAAGAGCATAAAGATTAACCTAATATTCATTAGATTCCAGGATTAAGCACCCAAATTATATAACAATATTCGTGGTGATAAGATATGATTTCTACCTCTAACAAGACTATATAATACGAATTTGACAGAGTGAGGGGCAGAGGTTAACAAATGAAGTTCACAAGTTGGGTATTCATTGGTGTCACACCACGCCAATGGCGAAAACACGTGGCGCGACGGTTCAAGCGTATAAAGTCAAGGTTAACGCAAATCACAAGTAATTAAGAAAACGGGTCATTTATTTAGGCGTCAAAACCATGTTTAAAGATTACACATAATCTAAGTTGTTTTTAACATAATAAAGGAGGTTTCTCAAATATATCCCATATACTTGGGAAATAAAGGTGAAACCCCGCAAAAACGCCCGACGCCCGCATAAGAGATTCCGATGACCCAGCTCGCCATGCCCGTCTCCGTTTAGTTACCTGAAAAAATATGTTTAAAATTTCGTCAATATATAAATATTGGTGAGTTCACAGGTTTTTAGTTTCCAAAACTTAAAACACTTGGGAATTACCATGTTATGACAATATATAGGAGTTGCAAGTTCCTATAATTCTACTTGAGCCTATAATCAACCCAAGACAAACAATAATAATGCCCCGCTCTAAGTCGTGACTCGGTATCCTACGACTTAATTTCAGAATACGTGCACCCCAGGCATACGCCGATGCATAATCGACGCTATCGATTAGGGGTGGGCCTTGTCAGGCACCAATAGTACTATTCAAATATTCCTTCGGTTTCATTTCCCTGAATAAATGATTATAGAAGAGAGGTCTCAACCCCGAGTGGCGATCACATCTCAAGTAATTATTACGTCAAACATTTTCCCTAACATATCTTTCCCCGAAAACGTAAAATAGTTTAAAATGGGGCCGTGAGACTCACCTGAATCTGTGGCTGGCTCACAAGGGAAAATAGCAAATGGGTGGTCTCGCACCTACAAACGTCCTAGACGTATAAGTCACAATTCCTATAGTGCATGTTCCTTGGCAAGTTGTACACCCAACTCCCTGACCACGAGTTATTCCAATTCCCGTTTAATTTAACGCGTATCCTAGGTTCGTTGGCGTTGGATTACCCTATTCTTACAAGTTATATATTGTCCTCGTCAATATTTCCTTAACTTGTTTATTATTATCCTCGAATCGACTTTACTTAACGTATAATTATTTTCCCATTCAAATAATTATACTTAAGATCGCGTCGCTCGATATAATGTATTTTTAACACCCGACCCGACTCACTTTGCCGCATATTTATTTTCCCATTCAAATAAATATGCTAAGGTCTTGTCGTTCGGTAGTATATTCTTAACACCCGATTTGACTCGCCATGCCGTATATTTATTTTCCCATTCAAATAAATATACTAGGACCTCGTCGGCTCGGCATACACATATATATATATATTTTGTTTACTCGTCTCGGTTTTCCTTCCCACATATCTACTTTCCCATTAAGTAGATATACTAGAATTTCGCCGAGACGAGCATACATATGTATATATATATAAACGTGACGAGCATACATATGTGTATATATATATATATATAAACGTGTAGTTTTTCTTGTTAAGTCCATACGTTTGCTTGACGTCTTAATCATTTACGTTATGTTTTTCTCCCACGAATAATTTCTCCAACACTTAGGAAAGTGTTAATTAATTTTCACCCATGTTATATATATATTTTACTTCCTAAAATATATATTTTCTTATCTTGCCGCAATGGCATTTTTCTCTTGTTTTGTCTGTTTATTGTTCGTTAACATGTCCAAGTCCGATATCTTAACTTGTATTGTTAATTTTTCCAAGTTTTTCCCAATATGTGTTTTATAGAAACATTATTCATATTTCTAATTCCTAACACACATTACTTGGAAAGTTTAAAAATATGTTTGTATTTTTAACACCAACTTGTTAACTTATATACAAAAATGTTTCCAACACTTTTATATTCCCATTTATATAAAAGTGTTAATTTTTGTGTAAGTTTCTCAAGTTTTTACTTTTGTTTAACATTTTTATAAAAATCTCTATTTTTATAAAATCATTATGTTAATACAAGTCCATATTTTTATAACTTCCATTTTTATAAAAATACCCTTTTTATACAAAATACATGAGTAGTTTACTAGTGTTTACCAAACTATCCTTGGAAAATTATTATTTATACTTTGACACCAAACTTTCCATTATTGTATTTTTGGACTAATAGTTTCTAAAATATTCATTTTAGTCCCCTAACTTTCAAGTTTACAACTTTAGTCCCTTAACTCACAAATATTTCATTTTTCCATCCTAACTTCCAAAGTTAGCATTTTTCTCCCAATTTAGTGGACTTTGAAGATTCATCTTTTTAATGTTAGGTTATTTTTACATCATATCACTTTTAATAGTCTTATATTCCATAAATAAGGCTACTAGTATGTGTGTTTAGTGTATTTGTCCATCATATCCAAATTTCACTTATCTAAGTGAGTAGACTTAAATTTTGTAACTTCTATATTTATGATTTCCTAACACATTCCATCTTATATTATACTTTAGATGATCATTTTATGATGATTGAAACTATCTTTTAACCTATTCAAGTTTCTTTCACAAATCATATTCAAATCATCATCCTACATGGTGTATGTGTAGATTTTATAATTTTTAAGAAACACTACATTATTATCATCAAATCCATGTTCCATTTACATGTCTTTAATCATCCATTTTACTCATGTAAAATCTATTAAAGCTTATGTTTCAAAACCACATTTTAACCCTTCATGTACAACTTGCTTCTACGAACACATACATGAATATTAATGATCAAAGCAAGGTTAAGAAGCTTACTACTAGCACAAGGCTAGGGAAGACAAAAACCTTGGATTTGAGAGGGGTTTAGTGTGTTCTTCCAAGTGGTTAAGCTCCAAGCTCTTGAAACACACAATGGGGTTTTGATGGATGGATGTTTGGAAGTGATTCGGATGTGTTAAACTTGAAAGAATGATGTGTGTAGGTGGGGGTAATGCTACGGCCAAAGAACAAAGAAAGGAAGAAGTTTTGCTTTGTTTCTTCAAATGTCTAACACATGTTATATAACCTTACCATATCTTCCATAGATTACACATGATCTTTCTAAAGATTTAAGGGATTTAAGTAGTACAAAAGGTGATCTTGGATGGATGTTTTAGATGGGTTTTGGCCGTGAGTTTGTGAGAGGGAAATGATGATTTTGTGTATCTTCTGAGAGATATCCTAAGCTCTTGTATCTTTCTTATAATCTTCCAAAGATTTTACATAGGTTAGGAGATATAATATTACTTGTACTAGTGATCTTTTGTGTGTGTGTTCCCTTGGACAATTGGCCGAAAATGGGGACACAAAAGCAAAGCTTAGGCTTGTTTTTGTACTTCCTAATCTTACATAGTATCCTCCCATGCATGCTCACCACACATGTTCATCTTATGGATACTTAAACAAAAAGAAGGGATATTGTGTGAGTGTGTTTAGGCCGGCCCCTTTGTGGGTTTAGGTGGGGTCCACCACACAAATTATTTACCAATGTTAAGTTAAGTTCAATCCCTCGTCGTTCGGGTGTCGTTCGGGTATTTTTCGGGTTGTAACCGCGCGTCATTCGGACATTAAAAATACCTTTACTAACCCTTAAACATAGCCTAATTTAAGCGTTGGTTGGTTATTTAGGCTCTTGTCGGGTGAAATTATAAGTTATACGCGCACCGGGTGCGGTACGCGCACTTTATTCGTTACCGGGAGATTTGTATGGAGAGTTTTCACCTATGGCTTTGGAGTTCCAAAACCCATTATATTTTCTGAAAATACCCTTTATTTTATATCCTGGGTGTCCGGGATCCTTTTTGTTTATTTAATATTTACCGGGTAATCGCCAATGTCCATACCGGATAAGTCTACTCGCACATGATCCTATCATGTTTCGTCATTAAACGTATGCATTCCTGTGCATTATTTGGAAATTGCTATCTCCTAAGGCCTTGATAAATAATCAACACATAATTGCATTTAATTACGTTAATCATATATTAATTAATTAGTATGGAATTACCTTATTTTTGCCCGTTGTTACAATTGGCAAACCCTGTGTATCTACATATGAGTTGACGACACTCGAGTGTCGTCGATGCACATATTATCCCAAATCTTGTTGTCGACACTAAAAGTTAATCCACACCTAACGGTCGACTACCAAGTTGTCTAGTCAAGACTTGCTGTAGGGGTGTTCAAAACCGGATATTCAAATATCCAAAACTTTTATGATATATTTTATTTTTTATGTTTTATATATTCCAAAATATAAGTTTTCGGATATTCTTTTGATACTTGGATAGTTTCGGATAGATTTTGGGATACTTTTCAAATAATTAGGATATTTTATGGATATCCGATAAAAATAAATTTATAGATTTTCCAAATTTTTAAAAATATCTGAATCCCAAAATTCAGACATCCGAAATTTTGGATATCTGAATTTTCAGATAGTTTCGGATTTGAATATCGAAGAGTTCAGATCGGATTTTCAGATTCGGATATTTTTCAACACCCCTACTTAGCTGTCGATTGGATCAACCACTAAACAAAATAAACTAATGCTATCGACACTAACAGGTGACACGAACAATAAACCTTAACTAACAAAAGACTTGATCTTGAAACTCTAATATCTTCAGCAGCCCAGTTTTGTATCAGTATACAACGGTCTAAATCAAAACCAACAAAATGCACTGTAGGAAACACATATTAATCTTCATTTGGACTTGATAAACCATCTATGGATAAGTCGCGGAGATGGTGATAACGACGGTGATGACGATTAAATACTTGTATTTTTAATAGTGTATTTTTAATTTTTTTGTGACTTCTGTTTTTAGCATTTTAATTTATTTTCATGTTGTTTTATTATTTATATTAGTTTTTATAAAGAAAAATAATATATTTAAATAAATAAAAAACAATGATTACCAAGTGACCAAAATTTTAGTTAAACCATTACACCATTGAACTTTTTATTTCAACTACTATACTTTTTCTTAATGCCAAACCAAAGATCAGTCAACATGAACATAACTCATTTTTTTCTTTCTGGTAATTAAAAATGACTAAGACGAAATCTTAAGGACATTGAATATTTGGTTTACAAATTTTAAACCAAGACCTAAACTGAAACTATTTAAATCCGAACCAAATTACATATTTGGTTTTCAAGTCGGTTTAAAACTTTAATTAAATTAGGTAATCAATTTGCGATTAAAACGAGTAATCCGAATTACAATATCCATATTAGGCTATGAATTTAGTTATTTGTACATCACATTAATCAATTAGCCCATCGGCAAACCGAAGGAACAAGAAATTTGAATCGATGAACACCCATTTTGTTAAATTTTAGGGGTTTTTTTGACTTGAAACCGAAACCAAATTGAATTAGATTATAGTTTTCGATGCAGTTTTGGCGACTTCGAATTTGGTTTGGTGTTATGTTTTGGCTCGGAAAATACTATATGAAGGATAGCAAACCCGAGTAAAATGGGAACTAAACTCGAGGAAATCAAGAAAACAAGAACCAAATTGACCCTTAACATTATCTTATTATCATGATAAGTTAAATTAAAATTGGGTATATATCACACACACTAAAGATGAACATTTATTACTGAGTATTAGTACCGTACCAATATATTCGGTACCGCTTTTTAATGATTTCGGTGTCGGTATTTTTGGTAAGATGAACATTTTGTAACAAGTACCAGTATCATACCACCCACTTTTCTATACATTCAATATCGATACGGTATACACCAAGGCCCAAATGAGAATCCCCAAAGGTTTTTGCCGGGTGCTCGGCCCATCACTAGTCTTTTTCTAATAACACTATAACTAATCCAGATTATATGGGTTTTTTTTTTTTTTTTTTTTTTTTTTTTTACAAAACAAATCATTTTAAAGCAAACAAAATCTAAAATGGGTCTCAATTACTTCACATAAAAATATGTAAAAGAGACACATATAACAACAAATAAAAAACTAACAAATGTTCATCAACAATTTTCATACAAACGCATAACCTAGAAAATTGATATGAATTCAAATCTTTGCAAGTGTAAGGTTAAATAGTATTTAGGTACGTAAAAAGTCGTTAAAAATAGTTCTCGTGCAAATTTATGCGAAAGATCTCTAAATGTTCACACATAAACACATGTTGATCATCACAACTTTCCTTGAGTCAACTTAAGGTGATGGAAGGACGCTGAATTCGAAACCCTGGTTTAGGAAAGCAGTTGAAAGCCATAGCTTTAGATTCGGTAAGTTTATGTCAAATCCGCATACCGCAACCTATAAAATTATACACATAATGATCAAATTTTAATGACAATAGGTTGTGTAACAAAATATGAAGTTAAGTTCTTTACATTTAAGGTGAACGTGAGTACAAACTTATCACCATCGGTCGCTAAATTCGAACTTTGGACGTGAAAGCTTGTAATCGACTCGAGTGCTTTATGAAGTGACACTGCAACGCCTCGTCCTTTGTTGCAAACCAATCGTACATAATATCCTTTTTCCTCCACTTGAAATATGTCCAACTACATATAGTATAACAACCAAGAAAAAACAAAACAAAACATGTCTTACTAAATCTTGAAACATAAAACAAAAGCTTAACAAAACTGAATATTTAGAATAATTTGTATGTAACCTTTGATATTTTCTTTGATATCAGAAACGGGTTTGAAGCATTATTACTATTAGGATGTTTAACATTATTTATTGACATTAATAATAATTGACTGAATTTAATGCTATTTATTAAAATTATTAATCTCATTTATTTGTATTACTTTTTTCGAATTTATGTTTAATAAGATTTAATTATTTTTAATGTATTTTTAGTATGTTAGAATTAATGTTATTTATTGACATTAATAATAATTGACCGAGTTGAATGTTATTTATTATGATTTTTAATCTCATTTATTTATATTAATATTACTACGAAATTATGTTTAATCTATCTTTATGAAATTATGTTTAATATTATTTATATTACTATTCATTCGAATTATTATTGGTATTGCTTGTAATTAATAGGATTTATTTATTTTTTAATGATATTTATTATGAGTTTTAATGACATTAATAATAGTTGACCGAATTTAATGTTATATATTACGATTTTTAAGCTCATTTATTTACTATTGACCGAATTGACCGAATTAATTTATGAATATCTTACTAATACAAATACTAATATTACGATTTTTAATTTTAATCTGATTTATTTATTATTGACCGAATTAAATTAGGAATATATTACTAATACTAAAACTAATATTACGATTTTTAATTTTAATCCCATTTATATCTTATTGACCGAATTAAAATTTTCTATTACTATTTTTACGAATATATTACTAATTACTAATAATTACTAATATTAACTAATACTAATATTACGATTTTAGTTTTACTATTCGTAAAAATAGTATTGTTGACCGAATATATTACTAATACTAATTGACATTAATAATAATTGACCGAATTAAATGTTATTTATTACGATTTTTTAATTTCATTTATTTATATTAATCTATTCTATTCTATCTATATAATAATTGAGGTCACTTGGGTTGAATCAAGGCCTTAGAGAGGGTTTGAGGTATCCAACAACTAATATGGAGCTCCAAATTATGACTATAAAAACCTTCTTTTTTTTTCATTCTCCATATCAAAACTCTCATATTCTTTCTAATTCCTAACAATTCTTTCAATCTTTCTTCTTCACCTTGCATCATTTGTTGATTATCCACAACTGATTAAAGGTAAACATCCAAACTACTCTTCTAATGTTGATTCCTATTATTATTTGACTTTTTTTTATTGTTAACATTATTAAGAACAAATCAAACTGAATGAAATTTCTTATTCTTTTACATGGAAATCATTCTTCTTAAACACATGTTCTAATGAAACGGATTTGTGATAAACACATATTCAATCGGATTTATTATAAAGTGATAACAAAGATACTATCAATTCCTATTGTTATTTTTTTTATTCTTTTTAAGATTTCCTAATCTAATAACCATTTGAAATCAGTCTGGTGTTTATCACATGTTCTAATGAAACGGATTTGTGATAAACAAAATATTCAATCGAATTTGTGATAAAGGGATAACAAAGATACTATCGATTCCTATTGTTACTTTTTTTATTCTTTTTAATATTTCATAATCTAATTACCATTTGAAATCATTCTTGTGTTTATCACATGTTCTAATGAAATGGATTTGTGATGAACGTATTTGTGATAAACACATATTCAATCGGATTTGTGATAAATGGATAATAAGGATTGCGCTCAATCAGATTTATGTTAATTCTATTATTGTCATCACGGTTTTTTTAGACATATATTGAATCGGATTTACTATTCGATCGGATTTAGTAATGCTATGTTTTAACATTTGAAAAACAGGATTTGATCCGAAGACACAAACGCTATTATGTGTTATCATAATGGTTCTCAATTCTTCAAGGTATTGCATGACCCTTCGGCAACAGTTTTGGTATATTTGTTATTTTCATGTACATATACCTATTTAATTTTCAAAAATGATTCTTTATTTTTTAATGTTGTTTTTTAACGTGTCAATTCAGAATGTGCTGAAAGCCATGAACAAATTTCTGTTGTCTAAAAACATACACAACACGAACGTTACAGTTGCCACATACGAAGGACAATCTTGGTTGGTACGATTTTTAATGTTTTTAATGTAATTTATTTGAATTACTGTTTTTCGAATTTATGTTTGATATTATTGTAATAATTGACTGTTTTTCAAAATTTTGTTTAATCACATTTATTTATATTACTGTTTTTCGAAATTATGTTTAATATTATTGTAATATTAGACCGAATTTAATATCATTAATTCTGAATTATTGTTATTTATTTACATTAATAATAATTGACCGAATTTAATGTCATTTAATCTGAAATTTGAATCTGAATTATTGTTCTTTATTTACATTAATAATAATTGACTGAATTTAACGTTATTTATTACTATCTTTTAATAATTGACCGAATTTATATTTATATTAATATGAATTTCAGTTTACCATAATAAGCCTCATTTATTTTTTATTATGAATGATTGATTATTAATCAATTTAACCTTTATTTATGAAAGAAATAACTCTCATTTATTTTTAATATTACGATTTTAGTTTTACTATTCGTAAAAATAGTATTGTTGACCGAATATATTACTAATACTAATTGACATTAATAATAATTGACCGAATTGAAATGTTATTTATTACGATTTTTTAATCACATTTATTTATATTAATATTACTACGAAATTATGTTTAAACCATCTTTATGAATTATTATTGGTCTTGCCTGCAATTAATAGGATTTAATAATTATTGACCAAATTTAGTGTTATATGTTACGATTTTTAAGCTTATTTATTTATTATTGCCCGAATTAAATTACGAATATACTACTAATACTAAAACTAATATTACGAATTATTATTGGTCTTGCCTGAAATTAATAGAATTTATTCATTTTTTAATGTTATCCAGTATGAGTTTTAATGACATTAATAATAATTGACCGAATTTAGTGTTATATATTACGATTTTTAAGCTCATTTGTTTATTACTAATACTAATACTAATATTACAATTTTTAATTTTAATCTGACTTATTTATTATTGACCGAATTGATTTACGAATATATTACTAATACTAATACTAATATTATAATTTTTAATTTTAATCTGATTTATTTATTATTGACCGAATTAAATTATGAATATATTACTAATACTAAATCTAATATTACGATTTTTAATTTTAATCTCATTTATATCTTATTGACCGAATTAAAATTTTCTATTACTATTTTTACGAATATATTACTAATACTAACTAATACTAATACTAATATTACGATTTTAGTTTGCTTCAATTAGAAGATATTTCCATTGGCGAATATTGCGCCTTTAAATGGTGTTCAATCCAGCACAGACTATTTGTTACAAAGGTTCCACAACAAGAAATAATTGATTTTCAAATTAAAATTATGATTTTTTATGTTTGTAATGTAATTTATTTGAATTATTGATTACGATTTTGAGTTTATTTATTAAGATTTATAATCTCATTTATTTATATTACTATGTTTACGAATTATTATTAGTTTTGATTGCAATTAATAAGATTTATTCATTTTTACTGTTATTTATTAAGATGATTAATATTATTTATTGACATTAATAATAATTGACCGAATTTAATGTTATTTATTAAAATTATTAATCTCATTTATTTATATTACTTTTTTCGAATTTATGTTTAATAAGATTTAATTATTTTTAATGTATTTTTAGTATGTTAGAACTAATGTTATTTATTGAGATTAATAATAATTGACCGAGTTGAATGTTATTTATTATGATTTTTTAATCTCATTTATTTATATTAATATTACTATGAAATTATGTTTAATCTATCTTTATGAAATTATGTTTAATATTATTTATATTACTATTCATTCGAATTATTATTGATATTGCCTGCAATTAATAGGATTTATTTATTTTTTAATGCTATTTATTATGAGTTTTAATGACATTAATAATAGTTGACCGAATTTAATGTTATATATTACGATTTTTAAGCTCATTTATTTATTATTGACCGAATTTAACGAACTAATTTACGAATATATATTACTAATACTAATACTAATATTACGATTTTTAATAGTAATTTGATTTATTTATTATTGACCGAATTAAATTATGAATATATTACTAATACTAAAACTAATATTACGATTTTTAATTTTAATCTCATTTATATCTTATTGACCGAATTAAAATTTTTCTATTACTATTTTAACGAATATATTATTAATTACTAATACTAACTAATAATAATACTAATATTATGATTTTAGTTTGCTTCAATTAGAAGACATTTCCATTGACGAATATTGTGTCTTTAAATGGTGTTCAATCCAGCACAGGCTGTTTGTTACAAAGGTTCCACCACAAGAAGTCATTGATTTTCAAATTAAAATTATGATTTTTTATGTTTGTAATGTAATTTATTTGAATTAATGATTACGATTTTTAGTTTATTTATTAAGATTTATAATCTCATTTATTATATTACTATGTTTATGAATTATGATTAGTCTTTATTGCAATTAATAAGATTTATTCATTTTTACTGTTATTTATTAGGATGTTTAACATTATTTATTGACATTAATAATAATTGACTGAATTTAATGCTATTTATTAAAATTATTAATCTCATTTATTTGTATTACTTTTTTCGAATTTATGTTTAATAAGATTTAATTATTTTTAATGTATTTTTAGTATGTTAGAATTAATGTTATTTATTGACATTAATAATAATTGACCGAGTTGAATGTTATTTATTATGATTTTTAATCTCATTTATTTATATTAATATTACTACGAAATTATGTTTAATCTATCTTTATGAAATTATGTTTAATATTATTTATATTACTATTCATTCGAATTATTATTGGTCTTGCTTGTAATTAATAGGATTTATTTATTTTTTAATGATATTTATTATGAGTTTTAATGACATTAATAATAGTTGACCAAATTTAATGTTATATATTACGATTTTCAAGCTCATTTATTTACTATTGACCGAATTGACCGAATTAATTTATGAATATATTACTAATACAAATACTAATATTACGATTTTTAATTTTAATCTGATTTATTTATTATTGACCGAATTAAATTAGGAATATATTACTAATACTAAAACTAATATTACGATTTTTAATTTTAATCCCATTTATATCTTATTGACCGAATTAAAATTTTCTATTACTATTTTTACGAATATATTACTAATTACTAATAATTACTAATATTAACTAATACTAATATTACGATTTTAGTTTTACTATTCGTAAAAATAGTATTGTTGACCGAATATATTACTAATACTAATTGACATTAATAATAATTGACCGAATTAAATATTATTTATTACGATTTTTTAATTTCTTTTATTTATATTAATATTACTATGAAATTATATTTAATCTATCTATATGAATTATTATTGGTCTTGCCTGCAATTAATAGGATTTATTCATTTTTTAATGTTATTTATTATGAGTTTTAATGACATTAATAATAATTGATCGAATTTAATGTTATATATTACGATTTTTAAGCTCATTTATTTATTATTGACTGAATTGACAAAATTAAATTACGAATATATTACTAATACTAAAACTGATACTATGATTTTTAATTTTAATCACATTTATATCTTATTGACTAAATTAAATTTGTCTATTACTGTTTTTACGAATATATTACTAATTACTAATAATTACTAATATTAACTAATACTAATACTAATATTACGTGCATAAATTGTTTCACAAGTCGCTAGGTTTGTTATTTGCATATTCAACATTTATGTTTATAATATTCTTATTTTATAATTAGTTACACATTCTAAATTTTCTATAGATAATTATTTTGTAAAGGTTTACTGTGATTGGATGACCTGATTTGCTTCAATCAAAAGATACTTCCATTGGCGAATATTGTGTCTTCAAATAGTGTTCAATCGAGCACAAAATGTTTGTTACTAAGGTTGCACCACAAGATGTCATTGATTTTGAAATTTAAATTATCATTTTGTTGTTATTTATGAAGAGTTTTAATGTTATTTATGATAATTCTAATGTCATTGATTTGAATGATTGATTATGATTTAGTTGTTATTTATTAACATTTTTAATCTTAATTATTGATATTACTAATATTACGAAATTCATTTTAATATTGTTGACCGATTTTAATTTTGATAATACAACTTTCCTTTAATCAATTGTGATGAAACAATATTTTTTTAAAACATATACGACTTTCTTTCAAACATTTATTTAAATCTATTTAACAATGTTAAATCTATTTAAGAGTTTATAATTTAAATATAATCCGAAGATAACAATGTACATTTATTTTCCTACACTTTTATTATTCTTTTAATAATAAATATAATTTAAATATAATTAACAGTTTCCTAAAATATATATAATGTATTCAAAATAATTTTCAATGCTATTACTAATATTACGAACTTAATGTTAATATTGTTGACCGAATCTGAGTAAAAACTTTTTACGTTTTTGTTAAATTGATGGAGGTCAATTCTTTAACTATATGTTTTTGAATTTGATTGTGCTAATTTTAAGCGTTGTTTACCAATTCACGTCAATTACCAATCCTTCCTTTTTTTTATAATTCAAAGACTTTACTTTAATCAATTGTAATGAAATGGTATTCTTTTAAACATATACGACTTTCCTTTAAACATTTATTTAAATCTATTTAACAATGTTAAATCTATTTAACAGTTTATAATTTAAATGTAATCCGAAGATGGGAGTGTACATTTATTTTCCTACACTTTTATTATTCTTTTAATAATAAATATAATTTAAATCTATTTAATAGTTTCCTAAAATATATAATGTATTCACGATAATTTTCATTGCTATTACTAATATTACGACTTTAATTTTAATATTGTTGACTAAATCTGAGTAAAAACTTTTTACGTTTTTGTTAATTTGATGGATGTCAATTCTTTGACTTTATGTCTTTAAGTTTGATTATGCTAATTTTAAGCGTTGTTGACCAATTCACGTCAATTACCAATCCTTCCATTTTTATAATTCAAATATATAAATAAATATTCCTACTGGATCACGTCAATCGAGACACTGTATTTCCAATTTTGCAGAATTGTTCGAGACACAACAATACTATATAAACCTTAACAAATAAAAAATCATTTAATCGTCATACCAAATTTAACAACGAAATTAAATGATAATATAAATTTTCAAAATGTTACTTTCTGTACAACTAATAATGATTACTAAAGATGTCAATAATAAATTGTATATAATGAGTAAGGCAATTTGAGACGCGGATGATTTTAATGTCATTTATTTGAATGATTGATTACGATTTTGATGTTATTTATTATGATTTTTAATTTTATTTATTGATGTTACTAATATTACGAATTTCATTTTAACATTGTTGACCGACTTTCATTTTGATATTACGACTTTCCTTTAATTAATTGTAACTAAACGATAATCATCATCTTGATTTCAATAAGTGTGCTAATTTTAAGATGTTAATAATAATTTGTATATAATGGGTAAGTCAATTTCAGACACGGATTATTTTAATGTCATTGATTTGAATGATTGATTATGATTTTGATGTTATTTATTAAGATTTTTAATTGTTAAGTACTATATTTACACAGTTTAAATAATGACGCTTTTTTGGCGGCTTTTTGTAACATGTCAAAAGTTGCCTAAAGTGTGTGTACAATGGGTCCTTTTGGCTACATGTTGAAATGGGTCTGGGTTGATCCTTTTGGTGTCTATTTTTTAATAAAATATAGGAAATTTATATTACAGCATGTGACATTGGACCCATTTTCTTATTAGTTGTTTTTTAGCTATGTAATCGGTTTGAACCATTGGAGAGATAACATGAAAATTTAAGCTACCCATTCAAGTAAGTGGGTTAAGGATTGTTTCTTGATTTACTTATCACCGTATCCATATCTTTACAACTATATTTTATGTAGAACACAAATATGGAATACAATAGTGGAGGTTTTCATAAATTATTGAAAATGAGCTGCACTCCGAGGATCGTGATGACAATGATAACAACTTCAAAGGTGAAAAATCAGCTATCAATGAGCAAGAGTTGGAAGATTTTGATTGAAATAATGAAAATGGACCATTGGTTGAAGTTCGTTAAGCCCCAACTAAATGATAAGTGTTTTATGCTTAAGCTTAGTTATGATTATAATAGATATTACCCTTACCCAAATGATGTAATGTGTGATATTGGTTGAAGTTCGTTAAGCCCCAACTAAATGATAAGTGTTCTATGCTTAAGCTTAATTATGATTAGAATATAGATATTATCCAAATGATGTAATGTGTGATATTGTGATAGTATGCTATGTAGTTTGCAGTTGTCAAATTAAACTTTAGCTACTCGATATATCCATCATTTCGTTACATTAAACTGTTAGATGACATTTTGCATTTAACATCAAAATTCATACATATTGCATTATCAAACATTTAGTAACCAAAACAAATTGCATAATACAATTCTTATTTTCCTACTTTTTTTTTCATTTTACTTTCGGGTGAACCGTGGGTCCCCACGGGACTCTAACCTAGTAAAGACTATGTTAGGACACTGATGGAATCTTCTCAATCTTATATACTGTTATGATTGATAAGCCATGTTCACTAACTTGGACACACATAATTTCCCCGTTACGGAATCGCTATGTAAACTATCTACTACATGACCAAAAAGACTTTTTTTTTTTTTTTTCTAAACTATTAGAATAAATGTTGACTTCAATGTTTAAAGCTGATTTTGTGGCCATACTACAATTTATTGTCAACACAAAGTTATTTAGCATGCGGCTGGCCAACATTTGTTATTTGTATGTACTCACATACATGGGTGTCCATCTTTTTTTTTTTTTTTTTTTTGAAAAGAAAACCTCATTAACACACTACAAGCGTCCTCAAAGTGAGGACCCCCGGGCCAACAACCAAAATTAAATCAAATCCAACGGATTATTACACCAATTAATCCACTCTATATCTTTCCATCTGGATCTATTTCGGATCCAAAAATACGAAGTCGACTTCACAATCTGGACTACCTCTATGGGTCTTCGATGCCCGCTCGATCCACATAACCCACGGCGTGGTATAAACTATGCCCCGTAAGATACGTCTAGCATTCTTCGATAGAGAGTTGTTCTCCGCCATTTTTTGAATATCCTGCACGTCGAAAGCAAACGAAGAGGGTAAGTGGCACCAAGCTTCCATTCTGCTCCATACTTCTAAAGCGAACATACAACCAGTAAACATGTGGATGCTCGTCTCCTGATCCGAAAGACAGAACGCGCAAGATGTCTGCTGCAAATTAACACCTCTTTTCAGTAATTCAGAAGTAGTTGGCAGCCGATTGCGAGCAGCCCTCCAGACCATGATTTTGCATTTTAGGGGAACCCAACATTTCCACTTTATCTTCGGACTATTATCGATAGGAACGTGGGCTGAGATAATATTCTTTGCAGAAGCCACTGTGAACATACCTTCATTGTTAGCCTTCCATCCATCTAATCAACCTTAACAAAAGCACATGTCAAAAAAGAGATTTATAAGTATCCAAGAATGAAAAGTCTAAAGAAAATTAAAAATCTTAAATTTCACAATCTTTATGTACAGAAGTTGCCTTAATAAATAACAAAATCTCAGTACTCACAATCTTACTCAAATAGTTAATCACTAAAGTCTGAATATAAGTAATTGTGATTATTGTAGTAAATAAATAAAGACACATAGAAAAAGAAAGAAGAAAAAATTATGGTACCCATGTATTTAAATCCTCAAGAATGTTATTCCTTTATCTTCATAGCCTGATACATCCGATTGAAACCTGACATGGAGCTGTTGTTAACCAAGGTAATAAGCCTATTCAATAGGTAACATCTAAAATCACAAATTTTTTTAAAAGAATAATGGCTAAATCCATTGAAACATTTTAGCAAGCACCTATTGGGCGTCCAGAAATAGATAGATTCACTCACCTGACAACAGCGTCTTCTTTCGACCGAAGTGAAATGAGATCATGATAACTTTTGTTGAGACGAAGTGGATCTTCAAACTGACCCAAAGAGGAGTCTTTGATGTAGAATCCCCACCGTTGTCATACATACAGAGTACAGAGAAGAAGCAAGAATAAAACACATGATTTAAGTATATGTGATTTAATTAATACTTGCAATCAATACATGAAGCAAAATATCGCATAATACAACTCTTGTTTGTCCACTAAGTACACCGTAATTTCAAGAGGATAACAAAATAAAAACATAATTCATTTATCGATCTATAATGAATGAAATTAAATTTTACATTACAAGTAAAAAAAGAATATAATAGAATCTGACAGAACCCTCTAAATATTTCCTTGTCTTAAAAGTGTGTATCCAAATGTTGTTAGCCGTCATACCAAAACATTACAGCATGATTATCTATACCATAAGCCAAACCAACATAAACCCTTATTTAAAGTTATTAGGGTTCAAACTAATAATTACCGAATCATAATCCATAATATATGCCAAACCCACATAAACAATCCAAAAAATTGGCAAGACTAACCCTAGGACGCGTCAATTTATAAGTTCAAAAAAATACCTAAATGCATCATGATTCATATTCACCCCAAAAGTCTTGGAGACCTGTGTACTACACCGGCACTCCGCTAACGATAAACACCTTAGCGACATTTACAAAAATATGAAAAGACTTACTTTATCATCTTCAACAACTTGGACATAGAATTTGCCTCTACCAATAACTAATATTACTATTTTAATAATACATATATTTTAAGGATCATGCTTAATGCAAGTTATGTATAAAAAGCTCAAAATATTCAAAGTGTTGTTTACGGTCAATACTATCTGAAATGAAATGACCTAACCAACCCTCTAGACTCTCTGAGAGAATACTACATTTTTCAATTTAACTTGCCTTGTTAGAAGTGTTGTTGGAGGGCCAATCAAACCCTTTAAAAAGGCCCTGCCAGATGTTACACATGCGCTCTTAATGTGCCTAAAGATTAAAGAAGACAAATCAATCATGACCCTCATTTATATATGTGTATTTGAACATAAACGAATCAGAAAGTTGTATGCTCTGCTCGCATTCCTTATCAACTTGTAAAAAATACTATAACATACCAATTTTCATAGTTTATGCACTAAACTAACATATAATTATATGATGCCTTGATGTAGAGATTTATTTCTTTGAGATCTCTGTCTATTACGTGAGATAAACTACAACTCAGAAAAAAGAAAAAACAAACAAATGCACAACATTCATATTCAACCGAAACAAAGAACTTAAAGAGATAACTGGGCAATGGGCAACATCATTCTATTTGCAATATTGAAAATCAATAGAGATTTTTATAAACAAACAATTTGGGTTTCGATTAAACGTCAATTCAAGAAGAACATGACTCGCGATACATAAAAGAAAAACATACAAACAATAAGTAGAGAAGCTTGTACCTTGAAGATGAAGATGGACGATTTTCTGATGGAGATAACTTAATTTATTCATCTGTTTCAACTAACAATGAATATGCAAAACCCAGTTTGTACCGCTCATCTTGATGCTTCTGGTGGATATGTGTTAATAGTTCGTCGAACCTGCAAATGTTTCAGAGATAGGGTTACGAAGGGTTGGAGAAGCTGAGCGGTTTCACGAATGTTAGGGTTCCGATTGAATTTCATTGAAAGAAAAGAACAATACGATTCAACTACAAAAAAGGATAATATTTGTATCTACGATGTGAAGATCAATTAGTCGGCATATTGGAGAGATTGGAGAGAATGACTAAGATTTTAGAACGCAGATTATGATTGAATTGATAGGAAATAGTGGTATTTCGCCTACGCGTTGCGCGGGTATTTCAACAAAGACTTGATATGTGTCGCGTTTGGGTAAGTGGGAATGTGCTTGGTTTTGGTCGACTTTTACACTCGCCATACAAACGAAAGAGAAAAAAATACAATCATAATATGGCTAATAGAGTAGCGACACATGTTTGTTTCATTGTTTAGCCACACTAAAGTACCTGTTTAGCCACAAGGCTCTAAAGTACCATGTTTGTTTCATTATATAACATCCATAAAAAATGTTAGATAATTAATATCACCTTAATTACAATTCAGCAGACCAAAAAAGGAAGTAAAAAAACCAGCATATAAACATTAGTTTGCTGATTAAAAAAAAAAACCCAGAGACATTAGGTCGAACAACTGGTAGGCACACTGACAACCACCAACATATAAACATTCATATACGCAAATTTCAAACTGCATATTGGAGATGAGAAGCACACAGTAAAAGCAAGTATAAAAAGAATGATATAATTGATCAGAGATGTGAAGCACAATAGAAAACAACAAAAGTAAAATAATGATCACCTTGAACATCACCGGAAAACAAAACCACAAAGAAGGGTCGCCGGTGGGTTTTCTCTGTTTTTGCGTGTCACAGGTCGGTTGTCAATTGAGGTGACGGTGAACAGAAAAACGAAGGAGCGCAGGTGGGACGGTGGGTTGATCTGATTGGAAGCTCCGTAAGACGTTCAATCTACATAACCGATTAATACAAAAGAATCTGATGATTCCATAACCGATTAATACAAAAGAAGCTGATGATTATTGATGTGTTGGTGGATGATGATGTCTTCTGATGAAACCCGAGGAGCGAGCAAAGGGGTGGATAGGAAAGAGGCGGAAGAATCTGGAAAGAATGGTAGGGTTTAGTTTGTCGGGTTAGAATAAGGAAACGGGTCGGAATACGGGCGCGTGTTTTTTTATTGTTTGATGTGGTGATGACACTTGTATGCATAGTTGGCGATGAGATGGCACCTACGTGGAACTCCTAGTAAAAGGCCATGTGGCGCCCGAGCTACTTCTTTATTAGGAGAGGTAGATTGTATAATAATAAAAAAACGGAGTGATGTAAATAAATAATCTTAATTATTGTTTTTCGACCGATAATGGTTAGGATTATTTATTTCCATTACTCCTGAAAAAAAACATAAGGTATTAACGGGGTGTTTGTTAGCCTATTAATAAACTTCTTAATAATTCAGTTTTTAATCATTTAACATTAAGAATATTTGTTTCAACTAAAAAAAAATATCTAAATGGTTCCGTTAAAGTCTTAACCATTAAGCTAATAATGGGTGCTGAACCATTCAGACACTCTTAATGATTCAGCACTTAATCAAACAGATCCTACCAAACAGTCCCTAAGTATTATTAACCCACTATATATATATTTTTATAGCCAAAGCAACAAATTACATCTGGATAGTTGGTAAGCGAGCAACAAGTTGTGCCACTATATATAGAAACACAAACACAAATAAAACCTAACGAAATAATATCTTATTAGTTATTAGGCCAAGTGTTGTAGGGCGCAATACAATGTCACGTCGGAAGTGGTGCGGGAGTGAACACTACTATGCGGTTAGGGGTGTTCATCGGTTTGGTTTACGGTTTACTTGGTTTATTCGGTTCGGTTTATTCGGTTTTCAAAATTTTGTACCCCAAACCAAAAACCGAACCAAACCAAATTATGAATATGTAAACCGAACCAAATTCAACCAAAGTGAATTCGGTTTGGTTTCGGTTTAAAACCAAACAAACCGATTTCAACCAAATTGATCCGAAGTTTTTTTTCTCTAACTTATATACCTTTGTGTTCCGAAATCCGAATATAAAGCTAGCAATTAAGATAAACCAAAAAACCATACACACAATATATTGTAAAAGAAAGTTTAAAAGCAAAATAAAACAAACAACCGGATAATATTCTTACACACAAAACACAAACATCATAGAAATAAATGGACTTTATTTTGGGTTGGGCTTACATTTAATATTTTGGCTTATATATTATAGGGTTAGGATCAAATACACAAGACACTTTTTCTAGGAAGGGTGAGAAGGATTGTGATCCATTGATCATATATTTGAAGGGTTGAGATTAGTTTGTTTGAAAAAAATAAATAATAAATTAGAGAAAGGGCATAAAAGGAAAACCACATTTGTTGACTTTCTCTCTCCACATGCAATGCACATGTCAATTCCCCCCATCATTTTAAAACGTCTATAACTTTTTCATATGACATTTTTTTTTCAAAAAAATTTCACCATATTAACGAGCGTTTTTTATCTTTAATATGAGTACCACATTGCTACATTAAAATTGAAAAAAAAATCGTGCTAAATGGGTTTTTTTTCTCCGTTGTGTCTTCTGCACGTTCATTGTGTTATAGTATGCATGTGTGCTTTATAAATATGTTATTTATGTTTTTTTAGTCTACACATGATTTAACTTTGTCCATTGTGTTTTTAGTATGCTTTTAATTGTGTTTTACGCAAATGAGTTTTGTATTTAGGCGTACATTGTGTTTTATTATGTTGTTCATTGTGTTTAAGTCTATTATTCATTGTGTCTTAGTCTTCTGTTCATTGTGTCTTTTATATGTCATCCATTGTGTTTTATTAGACTGTTCATTGTGTTTTATAACCTATTGTTCATTGCATATTTAATTGGTACTCATTGTGTTTTACGTTATCTCCATTGTGTCTTACGCAACTGGGTTTTCAACTTTTTTTCCAAAAGTATTCATTGTGTTTTAATCTTCTGTTCATTGTGTCTTTATTATGTCGTCCATTGTGTTTTACACAATTGGGTTTTTAACTTTTTTTTTTTTTCAAAAGTATTCATTGCATTTTAGTCTTTTGTTCATTGTGTCTTTCGTATGTCATCCATTGTGTCTTACGCAACTGGGTTTTCAACTTTTTTTTTTCAAAAGTATTCATTGTGTTTTAGTTTTCTATTCATTGTGTCTTTAGTATGTCGTCCATTGTGTTTTACTAGACTATTGATTATGTTTTATACCATATATTTAATTGGTGTTCATTGTGTTTTACATTCCATTGTGTCTTACGCAAGTGGGTTTTGAATTTTTTTTCAAAAGTATAGCAATATGGTACTCATATTAAAGATAAAACGATGCTCAATTTTATGGTATAATTTTTTTTTTAAAAACGGATGACGTATAAAAAAGTTATGGGCATTTAAAAATGAAGGGGGAAATGGCATGTGACTTGCATGTGCATATGTTTTTGACAAAATTACCCCTCCAACTTGTTAATCCTTTGGACACATGTCATTTTCTAGTGGCTACTCACCCTTCTCATTTTTTGTAGCCTTTGTAGAATAACCCAACCCATATATTATATATGGCTTATTAAATATTATTATTTTTATTTAATAATTAATTAGTTTACCGGTTTATTCGGTTATCCGAATAAACCAAATTAAAAAAATGTAGAACAAAAAACCAAACCAAACACCAAATTCATTGTTCGGATCGGTTTTTTTGGTTATGTTTCGGTTTACAGTTTTTATTTGGTTTTCGGTTTTTCTGAACACCCCTATATGCGGATACTGGCTACGGCCCATAGTCCTATCATTTATTTCCATCACATCATTCGTTTTGTTTTTACAACTTTTTGATACTCACCACATTACATTTCACGCTCTCACAACGCACATTAAATGATTAAAAGGTGAAATGTGAAACCTTCAAACACTTGTCTACGTGAGTACGCGACAATATATTTTTTTTTCAATTCACCAAAACACATAGTGTAACTATAGCAATAAAATGGTTATAATCCCTAAGATTATATTTTCTAATAAATAGAATAGAGATTAATTGTCAACGCGAACGGAATCATGGAGAAAGCATCTGTTGTAGGTTTTGGGTATTATGATATTGAGAGATGCGTTTGACACCGACCTTCTTGTTAGACGCAGACAACGGAAGAATATAAGCGGTAATACATATCGGGTTTTGTATTAATTAATTTAAAACACATATTAAAATAGGTTAAATAATACTTTTAATTTTATTTAGGGAAAGCCTAATAAACCTATGGGCCCTAGGCTAAATACCAGAAATCTTAATCTATTCTATGATCCTTAGACGCAAAGTGTGGTTATGGGGTGAAGGGGCATGGAACGACATGTAATAGGCACGTTAATTCCATTCATAAAGCCAAAAAATCACAGGGTGGTGGTGGCGTGGCAGAGTGGCATAGAAAAGTTTTTTTTAAATAAATAAATCAAACAACCAATCAAAATCATTCATAATCCAACAATTAACCACTACTATCCACTCCGCTTTTTGCCCCATGCCCGTAGAGATCTTCAAGCCTCAAGGAGCCACTCCCAATGTTTTAAGAACCGGACCAGACGTCGAACCGGTCTCCTTATTGGTTCACTGGTTCGACCGGTCATGAAAATAACTTATTTTCCAGAAAATAAAAATATGATAATTTTTTATATGGTGTCAAGATACTTCACCTAAATTTTTATAAAAATAGATTTTTTATGAATTATTTCATGTTTGCATGTAATATGAAGGTTTATGATGTAGTTTAAATTAAAAAAATCTATACAAAAAAAATGAATAAAAATCGGTGAAAGGTGCCTGGATGGAACCCAGGTTGCCTTCGTCAACAAACATACAAACGATCATTCCACTCTATGGTATTATGTTAATTTAATTGATACAAGAATATATTTATATACTAACTTCTACTCATCTTCTTCCCCACCTCAAAAACAAACCCTAGCCTTAGGCCTAAGATTCAATCAACCAAACAAGACCCGATAAACGACTAGAAATGAAGGGCTTTTAATCCTTGACATACAATAATCAAAACGGCAAACTTAAAACGGACTTACAAGATGGATAAAAAGGAAAACGAGGAGATTTTCCGGAAAAACTTTGAGTGCCGATTACCACTCCTACAACACGATTCAAAGGACTTTGAATGTGGGTTTAAGATGGTTAATGATTTGGAAATGGCAAGAGATAGTCAATTTATATGTTAAAAACGTAAAATCGATCGTTTGATCTTGATAGTAACCTTCCACGGTTACAAAAGGAATGGATTAATTGTGATTTAAATCTTATAAATGTACATCATGACACTTGATTTCGGTCATTATGTGATGGAGAAACATGGGACACACATTTAAAACCGATTAAAAGCGAGATAACCCAACCAAACCGGTTTTCTGGAATAGATTCTGATGGCCGGAGCGACAACCGAAAAGAAAAGAACGAGATGCAGGGAGTGGGAAAGTTTCTTTTTTAAAAACTTTGGTAATTTGACAGAATTAGCCCCTGAGTTTGTGTTTTGTATAAAACTTGATATTTTATGCTTGTTTAATGTTTTTTTTATAACAAAACTTTATAAACTTTAATCTTCCGTAACTTTCTAACCTTAAAATTTTGATAAACTTTGAATGATTTAAAACACCAAATATGAAATATTTCTTTTTGTTAACATTTTAAGTGTTTAGAAGTGACGTTTATATGAAATTCTTTTTATAAATCTTTTTATAAACAAACGGAAAAAATAAATAAGTGTGAGGACCGAATTTGAAAACACATAAATACAAGAAGGACAAAATTTATTAATATGATAATGCATAAGGGACGGATGTCACATATACATAATGATATAATGATTAACTGATCAATGACGTTTATATAGTTTTAAAGATTGGCACAACTTCATAGTTTCTTTTATGGAATTGTAACTTTCAGGAGAAGAGAGCTTTTCGACAAGTCAGAGTGGAAGTACGCCGCCATAATTCCTTGAGGCGCTACAAGTGTCAAGACTTGACACGTCAACCGCTTAACCAACTAACATGAGGTAGAATCATCATTATGCTACTTTATAGCCTTATTATAAGAATTAGAATGGAGCTGGATTCTATTATTGTTCTTGATTCAAAAGTCACTGAGAAGTTTGTTTATCAACTTAGGGTGATTCTATTCATGCGAAGGCGAGGAATTGGGAAATATACCCATGTTTAGGTAATTGCGGTGGAGTATGGTCGGCTATAGTCAAACTTGGAAGTAAAGTGAAGCTTGGAGAGGCTACATTTATATCCCAGATTAGATGTAATGTCGGTAATGGGAAACAGAACCGGTTATGGGTAGAACCGTGGCTAGGAGATCAGGCTCTAAGTCAAAATACCCCAATTTGTTCAGGCTAGAAGAAGAAAAATTCTGCAGAGTAGAGGATCGACTGCTGTTAAATGGTGGGCCGAGTTCATTTGCGTGGAGGTGGAAGAAGGTACCTTCTTCAGTTATGGAACTTAATGAATTGACGGATTTTTTTGTACTGCTTTCGGAAACTTCTTTGAAAAAAGGGAGAGATACATGGCAATGGCAAGGGCGCATAACTATTTTTTCAGTAGCAAGTCTAAAGATGTGGATGTGCAGCAATTCTCAACAACAACCAATGTGCGTCTTAAAGTGGTGCAAATGGATTCCGCAAAAGTGTAATATCTTCTTTTGGCGAGCAATGAATGAGCGTCTCCCAACAAAGGTGGCTTTGAGTCAAAGGAACATATCGATTAACAGTCTGCAATGCAGCCTATGGGACGCTGCAGAGGAAACAACTTCTCATTTATTCACTGGATATGGTGTTACGGCTTTGGTTTGGCAGACGATCTATGGTGGTATCGAATTACGAGTATCTTCACTTTTGAGGTAAAAGATTTGGTGGAGGCAGCCAATGTTTGCATGCGAACAGTTAAATACAAGGAAGCGATTAAAGGCTTGGTTTACAAAATCGTGCCTCAGGCGTGAGGCGCCCGGGGCGTTCGGTAAAATGCTTTTTTTGCTCTGAGGCGACAATCTACATGAGGCGATGTAAGGCGCCGCTTCAGGCTAAATCAGGCCAAAATCAGTCTTATATGCTTCTGTTCTGAACCATCGATACTCTTTTTATCCAATAAAGAAACCTTACCTCCATAGCCAAACCTTGACATAATATTTTAGTAATGGCGGCACTATAGACATGGTTAAGCAAAGACATGTCATGTGGTAATAGGGTTGTAAATGATTTCTTTTTATGAAACCCTAGAGTGGCGGCTGAACACTCCAAATGAAACCCTAGAGTGCTATGAAAGCCTATAGTTTTCTTTAATATGTTAATATTGGGCCTCACAGCCCATGTTATTTAATTTATTAGGTTAGTATTGGGTTTAAATTTAGGCCCATCAGTCAAAATAGTCAATAACTCACTAATTCTTCACTCTTTTATTTCAATTCCTCAAGTTTCTACATCAATTCTTCATTATTCAAGTAGAAAATGTCATATTGACATGTATAAATATTTTTTTTTATAATTTTTTTTAATACTAGGCGGCTTACATATGTGAAGCTCTCGCCTCGCACTTTAAACTCCGCGATTCGAATTTTGCACCCATAACGCCTCGGAGCGCCTCGCGCTTTTTTAAACCAAGATTAAAGGTATTGTTATCATCACTTGTTGGCGAATCTAGAAGTCGTGCAACGATTTTATTTTTAGAGGCACAAAGCTAAAAGTGGTGGAGATTATTTCGGAAGTTAAAGCTTATGGTTTTTTATGGTATAAACATAGAATTAAGGATAACGATTGTGATTGGGAATCTTAGTGTAATTTTAGTAATCAGATCCAAAACACTTATTCACTAAGTGGTTAAATAACAAAATAATAGAAAACTCAAAAACATAAAAAGAAGAGCATAAAGATTTCAAACCTAATATTCATTAGATTCCAGGATTAAGCACCCAAATTATATAACAATATTCCTGGTGATAAGATATGATTTCTACCTCCAACAAGACTATGTAATACGAATTTGACAGAGTAAGGGGCAGAGGTTAACAAATGAAGTTCACAAGTTGGGTATTCATTGGCAAAACCTGAGTGTCGACATATGAGTTGACGACACTCGAGTGTCGCCGATGCACATATTATCCCAAATCTTGTTGTCGACACTTAAAGTTAATCCACACCTAACGGTCGACTGCCATGTTGTCTAGTCAAGACTTGTTGTAGGGGTGTTCAAAACCGGATATTCAAAAATTCGGATATTCGAATATCCAAAACTTTATAATATATTTTATTTTTTATGTTTTATATATTCCAAAATATAAGTTTTCGGATATTCTTTGGATAGTTTCAGATAGTTTTGGGGATACTTTTCAGATAATTATGATGTTTTATGGATATCCGATAAAAATAAATTTATAGATTTTCCAAAATTTTAAAAATCAATAACCGATTCCCAAAATTCGGATATCCGAAATTTTGGATATCTGAATTTTTAGATAGTTTCGGATTTGAATATCGAAGAGTTCAGATCGGATTTTCAGATTCGGATATTTTTTAACACCCCGACTTGACTGTAGATTGGATCAACCACTAAACAAAATAAACTAATGCTATCGACGCTAACAAGTGGCACAAACAATAAACCTTAACTAACAAAAGACTTGATATTGAAACTTTAATATCTTTAGCAGCCCAGTTTTGTATCGGTATACAACGATCTAAATCGGACCCAACAAAATGCACTGTAAGAAACACATATTAATATTCATTTGGACTTGATAAACCATTTATGGATAAGTTGCGGAGATAGTGATAACGACGGTGATGACGATTAAATACTTGTATTTTTAAGTAGTGTTTTTTTAACCTTTTTGTGACTTTTGTTTTTAGCATTTTAATTTATTTTCATGTTGTTTTATTATTTATACTAGGTTATGTACCTGTGTGATACAAGGGTTGAACAATTTAGTTTATATATATAAATTTATAAGTAAAATTAAGAAAAATTAGATTACATATTTCACGTATGAAAATAAAAAAAAAGTGCATTTACGACCGAAAAAATATAAAATATTCATCAGCCTCATAATAATTTCTTGTAAAAAACATTCATATTCACATAAAATTATTTTCAAACTTTTCAAAAGATATCTTCCATACGGTGGTTGTTAACTTGTATACTGCATGTACAACAAAACAAAAATATCAAAAAGAAATAAGAATAAATCTACTTAGGATAAGATATAAAAAAAAATGAAATTAATTTTAAAAGTAACTTCTCATCCGTTAAACCATCTTAATTGAGTATCGTTCATTTTGGAATTTTACATCAAATTTATTCCAAAACCAAAGTATTTCTAACCTTGAGTGTATAATTTTTTTTTCTAACATCAGGCCGTTAAACATAATAACACTTATTAGTTCAATTTGACTGTAATTATATATAAAAAAGATTACGTGAATTATTAATTGATTTACAAAAACATAAGATAAATAGATATTATATTGAATTTACTAATTCATCAAACTTAGTTTTTCAATATAGGATAACTAGTTTTTATCCCGGAAGCGTCCCGGGTCGAAATATCTAATATGACATAATAAAATATCTAATATAACAACATAATTAATGATTTGCCAATGTATAATTAATGAGTATTATTATTATTATTATTATTTATTTTAAACAAATCTTTGTCATAAGTTATCATATTATTATTTTAAAGAATTCATGGGTATCACCTAATCCCAAGCCCGACCCAAACCCACAATTTTTTTAAAACTAATCCTAAACCTGACACAATACTTGTCGGGTTACAAATATAGTCGTTTTTTTCTCCGTTTTTTATATAGCACTATGATACTCGTTGGAAAGATAATAGAACGCTCGTTAATTTGGTGTAATTTTTTTCTTTAAAAAACCCCGTATATATAAGATATTAACGTTTAAAAGTTATGGGAGAAAACATGAGAGAGAAAATAATAAAGATTTAATATTTACATTTAGTAGATTATGTATTTAATAGATTAGGTTAAACCATATTTAAACCATATTTATTCCTTTTTTTTAATTGGTTTAGAGTTGCCACATCACATCCTATGTGGCATCTCTCAAATGAGAGATTGCATAAGTGTATGACATGTAGGATTAATCCCTTTGCAATATATATATATATAGATAACTAAACTTCGATGAATAGTTCTTAGGGCAGGCTTGTAATTTTTGGGTTTGACCGGGGTAATTCTCTATGCAGGCTAATCGTTTTTTTTACCTGTATAGAGGGAGGAGTAGAGAGAGGGGGTTGTCGGTGGCTTCTATGGAGAAGAAAAGAGAAGACAAGACCCCGGAAGAGAGGAGAGGTGGTGCATGGTGGTTTATTGTCGTTACACGACCACCGAAAACGTAGAGAGAAGAGAGGGAGAGTGGCCGGTGTCTTGACGACCTCTATTAATGATATTCATTCACCATGGGTTTCTCTTTTTACTGGTCAATAAAAGTTAGGGCTTTACACCTGATTAACGGTAAATAGCGACAGGAGAACTAGAGATGGCAGATGTAAGATGTTACTCGGGTTTTGACAGGGGTTAGATTCAGCTTCTCAGTTTGTCTTCTCTGGTGTCAATGACGATGTTGCAAAGAAGGCGGTGGTGTCGGCGCTTCTCTGGTGTCAATGACGATGTTGCAAAGAAGGCGGTGGTGTCGGCGCTGGTTTGGGTTCAAAGGTGGGTTCCGGTGAAGATGGTGGTGGCGTTAACGGCCGCAGTGGCAGTTGTGAACAGGGTCTGGCGATGGGTTCTGACGGTACCTTATGCTTTACATTATGTTTGTCGGTAGCAAAATGCTATGTGCCTAATTTCTTGCTATCTGCATAGCTTGATTCACTATTTGCTCTTTATTTGTGTTCGGTACATGTGTTTATCTCCTATTTGTATTGTGATTAAGTTTAGTTGAGAACATTAGACCCCCGTAGTGGGGCGTTTTTTTTTTTCAAAAATTTTCAAATATAGCGCCCTGCACATCATAACACCCGGGCGCTATATGTTAAATTTGACCGGGGGCTTTATAAAAATAACGCCTAAACTAAAAAACTTCAACCAATAAAATCATGCCATGTGGCAAGGTCAAAAAGTCAAGGTTTTTTTTATTTTTAATAATAATAATAATAATTGAAAATTTTGAATTTTAAACGGTTACTGTTCCAAACCGTTTGAAATTCAAAATTTCCCCCCAAACCGTTTGAATTTCAAAATTTGAATTTCAAACGTTTTCCCCCCAAACCATTTGAATTTCAAAATTTGCTAACCCTATAAATACAACACCAAATCTGATTTTTCAGTCACACCTCCAATTCCTCATCCTCAAAACAATGAATAACATGGGTGCTGGTTTTCAAGCAGGAGCTACCGGACCGTCTAATATCCGGCAGTACTCTCGCCGGGTCAGGGACGGGTCCGCCCCCGGAGACAACCATTCACCTCCTCTACTCCTCCTACTGCTGCACAACCTCCTATTTCTCCTCCTCCTCCTCCACAACATTGGTTATACCCCCCTCCTGCTGCTGCTGCACAACCAACCTTTCCTCCTCCTGAAGCCGATGATGACTGGACGGATGAGGAATTATGTATTGTTTAATAAGTAATTTAGGAAGTGTGTAACTTTTTTTTTTAATATTAGTTGTGTGTTTTTATTATTATTTGTAATTTTTTTATATTTATTTGTCTTTTATTTTAATTATTTTGAATTAAAAGATTAAAAAAAATTAAAAAAATCAACCAATCACCACTACACCCCTTTTTCAGTTTCTCTCTTCACGCTGACTCAGCAGCCACGTGGACCAATCAGGAAGGGGGGCTTTATATATAAAGCCCCTCCACTACGCATGGACTTAGGAAAGTATATTAGAGTTCTTTGATGTTTGTATTTTATTTGTGCGATCTGGGTGTTGGATACTTTCTAATTAAACAGATATTGGTATTTGATTATACATGTATATGCACATAAGGATCACATTTGACTTTTTTTAGGTCGATGCCAAGAAAAGAAATCAAGATTTTTTTGTGGGTGTCGGATGACACAGATATAAGCATATGTATCTACGTGTAAGAATATGTAGGCATGGAATGTACATTATACACACATGAACAAGTTTGACTTTTTATGGTCATTTCTGATTGAAGGGATAGGGAGCCTAATCTGAAGGGCGTCCCTATCCCCGCACAACAACCCCACGCCAGATCATGGCGCGGGAACACACTGGCGCGGAGACAAGCAATCAACATGTCTCGCGCGCAAGAGTATACAATAAGCAACATTCAACACCTGATACGCGCGTGTCACCACGCGCGGAATCTTTCCTCGGCATCTCTCATACGAAGTACAAAGAACGACAGAAGGAAGATTCAGGAAGATCCATGTCAGAGTACACACCAGCAAGAGAAGGACATGTGGCAGATCGTACAAAAGGCGAACGGCTGCACTGTGCATGCTGTCGTGAATAGTGACCAGCAGGCATTACCTCGCCAACTGTCAGACGTCACATCAGACAGGGAGGATAGCCTGAACACTGTAGCGGGTACGACGTTACTGTGCACCACCAGAAGTCCGCCACGTGTCCGGCTACAACAACGACCACACTATAGCATGACGTCATCAACAGTAACAGGCCCTTTCCCGCCATTATCAGAGGAACCATGGGCTTGGGCCTCTGCCGGGCCCAAACCAATGGCGTCATCCGTGGGCCGTCCCATGCAGCCCACCACGGTCCCTATAAATAAGATCGCCTATAACCCTTGTAGATTCATTCAGAAATAACTATCACTACTACACTATTGTAATCTCTCTTGTTATCAATAATATTCTGGTGCACTTACAGTGGACGTAGGTCATTAACGACCGAACCACTTAACTCTCGTGTTCTCACACATTTCATATACACCTTCACTTACACTAACACTCACTCGGGTTACCACCACGGTTTGGGTAAAGGATTAATCTGACAGTAACATAGGTATTAACCCCCGGTGATTAGTCCTAATCTCCGGGATACTTATTGTTTCTTCATTGGCGCCATCCAACGGTTAGAACAGCTCTTTTCACTCATCTTTTAACCCACCCATGGCTGAACCCAACCCCAACACCTCTGGCGTACACCGAGCCGGAGAAGATGACCTCCAACAGCCGGAGGACCAAACCACACCACACACCGTCGTCAAACAAACGACTTCACGGCTTGACAGGTCAGCTGTCGAGATCCGTGACGTCGAGTCAGATGACGACATCCAAGATCTCGCCGAGGAGGACCCGGACCAATGGCTCCTCCGTTAAAACGCCAAAAGTGCTGCAATCTACCAGCGGAAGCTCCTGCAGCAAGCCAAGAAGAAGGGTAAGACCCTTACTTTTGACACACCGGCAAAAACAAAGCACAAAAAGAAAGACACGGCCGATCACGGTGATGGTCGTAGCGGGGAGCTCGGCGGAAACGTCAGAGCTCGGGGCTACGCCAAACCACGTGACGAGCCAGACGGATACGAATCATCAAGTAGCGACTCAGGCTACAAAGGAAAGAAACACGCTCACACGTCGCGAGACAGTGAGATGGATGATGACGGGTCAAACCATTCCAACCAAAGGCTTTTGCCGAGAAATCCAAGTTTGTTACCCGCATAGCGGCTGCCAAAATCCCAAGAAAGGCCAAACTCCCAAGCAGCATCGGTAGATACGATGGCCTGCGTGACCCAGACGACCATGTGCACGACTTCGAGTGCGCAGGTATGTCTGTGGACTGGCCCGTCCAAGTATGGTGCCACCTTTTTGCTCAAACCCTTACGGGTGCCGCCAGGGTATGGTTTGACAGCCTCCCAGCGGGAAGCGTAAAAGATTTCGACGACCTCACAGACAAGTTTGGCAGCCACTTCTCGCACTTGCGTAATCACAAGAAAGACAAAGCGGACATTCTGCTGTGTCGTCGGTATGACCGAGAAACAATTGAGGACTACATAGTCCGGTTTAACAAAGAAGCATTGCAAATAGGCTGCGGAGAGGAGCTCACACGGGCTGCGTTCATCCACAATGTGCGCAGTCCAGACCTCATGAAATGCCTGACCGGCAAGGATGGCATCCCAGAGTCTTGGGATGAGCTCATCCGCTCATCCAAAATATATGCTTCTTCCGAAAAATCTTTCAATCAGCAGCATGGCTTCCAACCACAACACCATAATAATAATAATACTAAACACAAAAACAAATCCGTTTGGAACCGCATCACAGGCACCACCGACGAGGGGAAATATTCTTCCGCCGGTGATGCCCGCCAAATTATCAGCTCCAAACAGACGCGGGACCAACGCGGACACTCCAAGAAAAACTACGATTGGACCCCGCTAACAAAAACACCATCCCAAGTTCTGAAAACCGAGCAGGTCACCCTAAAAGAGCCTAACCCTCTAGGGAAGCGGCGAAACGTGGACCGTAGCAAGTTCTGTGAATTTCACAACGACTACGGTCACCTCACGGACAACTGCTACAGCCTAAAGATGGAGATTGAAGCCGCGCTAAAATCAGGCCAGCTGGGCCACTTGGTCAAGAACGTCCACCGAGCTGGCAAAGGTCACGCTCATGAGGAAACCCAGGGCGAAGGGTCGCGGAAAAAAATCCGCGACCTCAATACTCACGCAGTCACGCTAATTCCCCGTCACCAATGCAACATGACGAGGCGGGGGAACAACACCCAACAGGGAAGCGTACCCGGGTACAACCTTTGAATGACTCTTGGAAAGAGGCTGACATTCTCATGCCAAGGGTCAGAGGCGGCGCCTCTTGCACAGCTCCACTTGTGATAACCGCCGTCTTTGGACATTACCGCACGCGGTACATGTTCTTGGACGGCGGCAGCAGCACAGACATTATGTACGATCAATGCTTTCAACAGCTTGATCAGGAAGACAAGGCAAGGCTCATTCCAGTCAATGAGCCCATCTCCGGTTTCATCCATGAGACCATCATGCCCCGCGGCATGCTCTCTTTGCCCGTAACTTGGACCGATGGCACACATGAGCGCACAGAGATATGCGACTTCATGGTCTTACCAGCCACATCAAATCATGACATACTCCTGGGCAGAGAAGGCATCGCACGCTTTAACGCCAACGCCTCCACGGCGCACGCAATGGTAGGTTTCCCCACCAAAACAGGCGTTGCCTTCATCCGGGGAAACAAGGATTGCCATGTCACGGATACAGCCAAACCGCCAAAAATGGTCAAGACAGATACCCGCATAGAGCCGGAAAAATGGGTACTCAACCCTAAATTTCCGGAGCAAACGGTGACCATTGGCCATGCAATCTCCGAGACCATACGCAGTCACCTGAAACAACTTTTGATCACTAATATGGATATTTTCGCCTGGCAACCGGCAGACATGGTGGGTGTTCCACGAGAAATAGCGGAACACAGGCTTAACGTCTATCGCTCCGCGGAGCCAATAGTACAAAAGAAACGAAGTATGGGCCCGGAGAAAACAAAGGCCATGAATGAACAAGTCACCGAGCTGCTCAACGCGGGCATCCTCCGCCCCATCAGATACCAAACCTGGGTGGCCAATCCTGTCATGGTCGCCAAGGCAAATGGAGGATGGCGCATGTGTGTCGACTACAAAGACATCAACAAGGCGTGCCCAAAAGATTGCTATCCTCTACCGGAAATCGACCTAAAGGTGGATTCCCTCGCCCCTTACCGGTTCAAATGTTTTTTGGACGCCTACAAAGGGTACCACCAGATACAAATGGCCAAAGAGGATGAAGACAAAACAGCGTTCCGCACAGAGACAGGCATCTTCTGCTACACAAAGATGCCCTTCGGTCTGAAAAACACGGGCGCAACTTATCAGCGCCTAATGGACACAGCTTTTGTGAATGAAATCGGCGTACGACTCGAAGTATACGTCGATGATTTGGTAATTAAAAGCAAGGAAGAAAGCGACATGCTGTGGGACATCGAACAAACATTCAGCCAATTGCGCAAAGTGCGCATGAAGCTGAACCCCAGCAAATGCTCATTCGGGATGGAAGAGGGGAAATTTTTGGGCGTCATTGTCACACGGGATGGTTTCTGCGCTAACCCAGACAAAGTACAAGCAATCGAAAGGATGCCATCACCGGCCTCCATCAAAGAAGTACAAACGCTCATGGGACGACTAGTCGCCCTAAACCGCTTCTTATCCAATTACGCTTCAAAGTCATTCCCATTCGTGGACACCTTGAAGAACTGTCTGAAGAAGAGCAATTTCCGCTGGACCCCAGAGGCGGAATCAGCATTTCAGCAAATGAAACAATGCCTAATGAATCTCCCCACACTAACAGCGCCGCTCCCCAAAGAGCCGCTCACGCTCTATCTTTCAGTCACCGAGCGAGCAATAGGCTCAGTTCTGATGGTTGATCGTAAAGGTGTGCAGACGCCAATCTATTATATCAGCCGCACGTTGTTAGATGCGGAAACTCGATACACAATTATGGAAAAGCTGGTCCTCGCCCTCATCCATGCATCCCGCAGACTACGCAGATACTTTCAAGGCCACCCGATAAATGTCCTCACGGACTATCGGATCAACGATATCTTGGCCAAACCCGAATTATCAGGAAGACTGGCGAAATGGGCTATCGAGCTGGGAGAGCACACAATCAGTTACAAGCCCCGACCCGCAATCAAAGGCCAAGTACTAGCAGACTTCGCCACTGAAATCCCTACCGACAAAATACAAGAGTGCCTTGAAGAAGAATCGCCCGCGCCAGCGCATGATCCGTCACAAAAATGGTCCCTATACACTGACGGGGCCTCCAACGGAGATGGCGCTGGCGCCGGGCTCCGCCTCATCAGCCCAGATAAACACGAATTCACATACGCCATCCGCCTAGAGTTCAAAAGCACAAACAACGAGGCGGAATACGAAGCGCTGCTGGCAGGCCTCCGCATAGCGGAAAAAATGGGGGCCAGGCACGTGGAGGCACACGTGGACTCACTGTTAGTAGCGCGGCAGATCAACGGGACCTACGACGCAAAAGACGAGACTATGGCTATGTACCTAGAACAAGCCAAAAAACTCATGCGCCAATTCGACACATGCACTGTCGAACACATCAGGCGCAGCGAAAACAAACCAGCCGATGCGCTGAGCAAAATGGCGTCCACAGTCTTCGAGCACATGGCCAAAGAGGTCCGAATCGAGGTCCGAGATAAACCGTCTGTTCCCCCGCGCCAGGTCAACATCACCCAAACAGGCAACACGTCATGGATGACACCAATCAAAGCCTTCATATCCTCCGGAACCTTACCTAATGACAAGTTAGAAGCCCGGAAGATCAAGAACAAAGCTTTACAATACCAACTCACAGGAGACATCCTGTACCGCCGCTCCTACCTAGGGCCGCTGTTGCGCTGCGTAGACCCCACGGAAGCCTCATTTCTCCTCAGAGACATACACGAGGGAACTTGCGGGTTACACGCAGGCCCAAGGATGGTGGTAGCAAAACTGATGAACGCAGGGTATTACTGGCCCGGCATGCATGTCGATGCGGTCAACGAATTACGCAAATGCGACAGCTGCCAACGCCACGCCCCAAATACTCTGCGCCCGAAGAACAACCTGGTGCCGGTCACAGCGGCTTGGCCGTTCCAAAAATGGGCCATCGACCTGGTGGGTCCGTTCCCGACGGCGCCGGGCAACGTGAAATACTTGATAGTGGCCATTGATTACTTCACCAAGTGGGTTGAAGCCAAGCCCCTGGCCAAGATTGATGGCGCACATGTGAAAAAGTGTCTCTGGGAATTCATCATTTGTCGGTTCGGTTTGCCAATGCAATTGGTCAGCGACAACGGAACACAATTCGAGGATCAATCCCTTCAGCAATGGTTGGCCCAGATGGGAGTCAAGCAAATATTTACATCCGTTGCGCACCCGCAAGGCAACGGTCAAGTAGAAAGGGCCAACCGCACAATTGTAGAAGGCATCAAGACAAGGCTGGGAACAAAAAGAACAGGGTGGGTAGACGAACTTCCACACGTCTTGTGGGCCTACCGCACCCTCACAAAAACAAGCAACGGAGAAACACCGTTCAGCCTAACATACGGTTCCGAAGCAGTAATTCCCGCAGAAATAACTTGCCCCACGGCAAGAGTATTGATGGCTGACACGACCGATAATGATAAAGAACTCCGCATAAACCTCGACCTACTAGAAGAGCGCCGTGACCTCGCGGCAATAAAAGAAGCCAGCTACAAAACTCAACTGGAACAATATTACAACAGGCGCGTCAAAAAGCAAACCTTCAAGGTGGGGGATTACGTCTTCCGCAACAACGAGGCTTCCAATGCTGAAAAGCCGGGGAAACTTGCCCCAACTTGGGAGGGTCCTTACAAGGTACAAGAAGTGTTAGGCAAAGGCGCCTACGCGCTAGAAAGGCTAGATGGCACTCCCATTCCGCGATCATGGAACGGCGCACAGCTGCGGCGTTGTTATTTGTAATCATGTAACATGGCTACACATGCCATACTATCAATGAAAACGTTTCCTATATATGTGTTTCTACTTGCATTTTCAAGCGCCAAAAGTCTTCAAGAGTTAGGCAAAATCACGTCGGACCAAAGTCGCTCGCTAGATAAGCAAGGTCTGCCTTCAAGACGCGCCACGTGCGCGTCGGGCTTACACCTGCTATACAGCGCATGGTCTTCAAGACGGATTTACTTGCCGGACCTACAACCCCGCATAACAACGCCACGCGCACAAACTCTTGTCTTCTAGAGTTTTTGCAACTCGGACAAGAAAACAGCGCGCAGCGCGAAACGCGGTAAAAGGTCTTCTTGGCAAGGCTATCACGCGCCTAAGTCAGACTCAATGGCTCAAGTTGGTCTCCGCTACGGTCTTCAAGGCAAAAGTGTTAACACTTAAACGCCGGACTGTCTAGCCGAGCGCCCGGCTTAACTCCTACTTACACACCGGGTGACGACTTGGTTAAATAAGTAAGTTAAGTACGAGACAACACGATATAACAAACTTAAAAATTTCATTGAAAGCAGGGACTTAAAAACCCTTTTATATTTACAATAATGATTACAAAAGAAAAAGACCGCGCCTAATCGCTACCCGCCCCCGAGGCCTCTCTGCCAGAACCCCTTGCCAGTTCATCAGATCTGTCGATAAAATACTTCAAGGCAGCAAGGGGATCCGCGTTGTTGTTGCAGTCAGCAATAACTTGAAGGATGGGAAAATCGATCTCTTCAAACTTGGCAAGTTCCGCCTCATACTCCTCCTTCAGCGGCTTGCCATAATGCTCCGCATCCTCAAGCCGCCCATCATTTTGCGCGCTCAAGAAGCCATCACCATAGCCCTCGCCGTATCCAAAAGCTTGAGCTGCAGCAGCGATAGAGGCAACTTGATCGCCCAACTTGGGCTCTTGCCAAAACCTCTTGAAGACCTACAAAGAAAATAAAGTTAGCATGATGGCAGAAAAAGCAATTATCAAAAACAAGAAAAGCGCGAGAACTCACCCCGTTCATCCCATCCGTCATCAACCAGTTGATGGAATTCTGCATCTGGGTCTGCGCGGAGACCGCCTCCTCCAACAGGACCTTCGCCGCCTCGCACTCCTTTACAGCCTCGAGGCGAGCTTGGTCAGAAGAGTCCAGATCCCTCTCCAGATCTTCCTTCGCGCCAAGGATCTGAACCTTCTCCTGCTCCAAGAAAGAGACACGCTCTGTGGCTGCAACAAGAGCCGAGTCCTTAGACTCCAACTCCTTTCGCATCTCCACATACTTGGCAGTCTTTTCTGTAAGAGCATTGCTCTTCTCCTCCAGCTTGCGGACCGCCGTCCGCCTCTCCTCCTGCACCTCGACTACAGTATCCTTAACCTTCATGGTTTCAAGGTTAGCTTTCTTCCAGTACTCTGCCCAACGGCGCTTCGAGGCAGCAGCCTCCTCTTCAAGCTTGGAGACCTTTGCCTCCGCTTCATGAGCACGGCGGCGGTATTTGGCAATCTCCGCCTTGAAGGCAGCCTCCTTCTCCGCGAGGTCCGCCTTCTCCGCCTCGACCCTCTCCATATCTCGCCACAACGCCGAATCACGGCGCCGCAGCGAGTCCATCATTGACAGTTGAGTCGCCTGATTAACGCACAAGGCAGCAATAAGGTCTGGACGACTCAACATGTCTTGGTGAGTGCGCTCATAGGGAGGCACCACCTCACTGATAAACTCCTCAGCAGCCAGGGAGTTAGAGAATAATGTATTCTCCCTGATTGCCCAGCGAGGGCGCCAAATGGCGTCACCACCGGCCCAGCAGGAGCCATCATAGGCCCCTGACGCTTCCCCAACCTTTGAAGACTCGCGCCTATCCGGGCGCGAACCAGCAGCCACAGAGGCGCCCTGCTCAGACAGGGCCCTCTCAAAGCCATCCCCTCCAAGGGCCACCTCCTGGCCCTCAGCATCTACGCGCTCCTTCGCCTCGCGCTCCTTGGCCAACCTGGCCCGCTCCTCCAAGAACTGCTGTTCTTGAAGGCGAAGGCGATCAGCTTCTGCCTTCTTCTCTGCCTCAGCCTTTTGTCTGGCTTCATTGGCAGCAGCCGCCTTAGCGGCCTCAGCCTTTAACAAAGCTTCATCGACCTCCGCCCGCTTCTTCGCAGCAGCGGCAGCACGGTCAGCCTCAGCCTTTTGCAAGGCTTCATCGGCTTCCGCTTGTTTGCGAGCAACCTCTTGCTCTTGCCATAACCGCTCCTCCTCTACGCGAGCAGCCTCCGCAGATGGAGACAAAGGAGGAGGAGTGGGAGTTATCTTGGGCGACACTGTTGAAATAAAACAAAATATTAAACCAAGAATTCAAAGTTAAAACTTGAAGAAGACAGTAAACATCGCTTACCAGGCGCCTTCTTCTTTATCAGTTTTTGAAACAACGGCTGCCTAGTCGGGGCAGCGCGGATCCCCACAGAAAAAACAGGGGCACTCCCCCTGCCCCCCGTCAGCGCCGGTCTTCTGAGCACCAGCAACATCAGTAGCAACTTCCGAAGATGCCACTGGTTCAGTCATCTGAGTGGCACCCCCACTCTCGCCCCCACCAGCTAGGGCAGCGGACAAATTCTCCGCAGCAGCAGCAGCACTGCTAGTGGCAGCGCTATCAACACGCGCCCTCTTTCTCTTCTCCAGCTGAGAAGACTCAACTTCCTCCTCATCTTCAGAGGGCGGGCCATCCTTCCGCCGTCGACGCCCTTTCACAACCTCCCCTGCTGAAACGGAAGAACCCGAGTCAGAAAGAACAACTTTCGCTCGGTACCCATGCTTCCGCGACGCGTGTTTCCAACGCCCACGCCCCGCGGACGAGCTCACCGGCGGGACAATCCCTACTGAAAATCCAGTAGTATCATCTCCAAATATGCTAGGGCCGAAGGGATCTGAAGACTCACCGGTTGTATAATAAGGCTTGGGCGCGGTGGTCAGATCAGGGTAATAAAAGCGGTCAGCAAGCTCGTCCAGGCAAGAAGTCTGACCTTCCGCCAAAGGCCTCCACTTAATACCCCTCTCCTGGCGGGCAGCGAAGAACTGAAACTTGCCCACACCTACAAACACACATGATAAGAGGAAGGACGCAGAAAATAATAAGAACAACAATAATAATAATAAACAAACGTACCCTCCTCCGCAATATAAGGCTCTTTGCCCGCCCGGATACCGTTGCGGCTCATCCCAAGAAGGAAGAAAATGCCTTCTGTCAGGTTGTGGAACTCCAGCTTAGTGGCGTTAGAAGTAAGGGTGAGGAACCACGCCTGCTTCTTAAAGTCCTTGGGCACAGGCATGTCCGCCACCCGCTGCCCATCCCCTATCACCTTCCAGGGGAGACTGATGGGGATCACACCCCTCTTCACAAAGAAAAATTTCTCCTTAGCCCAATGTAAGGACTTAGGAGTGTGAGTAGCCATAGGCGGCACCTTCGGGCGTGGCTTAAACGAGAACCACATCTCGTCCCGCGCCATGAAGTAGAAGACGCTGAACCGCTCAACGGTTGGCTCAATGTCCAGAGCGCGGCACGATGCCTCAAAATGAACTAACCGCAGAAGCCCGAAGGCGGTTAGTTGTGTGGGCCCAACACCATAGGCCACCATAGTATCAACCTGGAAGCTCGTACAGGGAAGACGAAACCCACACTTAGCAAAGTGGGCCTCGTACAGCGCCAACTGACCACTACCGGCAGAAAGCACGGTGCTGGTCGGAGAAGGAATGGTAGGCTCCCATTCCAGCAAGATCCCATACATGATACAAAACCGGTTGAAAGCCTCCTGATTCCAAACACAGTAGGTGTTGGACATCAACTTCCTCTCCTTTATCTTGCCATGCTCGACAAGAACTTCTTCTTCCACCACCTCTTCCGTAGTCGGCTCCATCACAACCTCCTCGGTGGACAATGGGGGACTCACCGGAATTTCAGACATTATAACAAAAACTCAAACGATTCTGGAAAAAAGACGCCGGAAAGTATGAAGATTCACCGAATCTTCAACGAAAATGCAAGAAGAACGGATTTCAAGGATCGAAAAACAAACAGAAAGGAAGCAAAAAGAAAACACACTTGAAGTTTCAACAATAAATCTCCAAGACCAAGAAAGTCTTTGAAGATTGAACGGAAACTTCAACGGAAGACGACCGGAACTTTGAGAGAAAAGTGAAAGCAAAGAGTAGGAAAAGAAAATTTGAGAGAATAACCGTTCAATTGAACAACGATGAGGTTTATATACTCATCGCATTAATGACAGAGGGTCCCACCTGGGAAGCGCCAAACGTCACACCTTTTCAAATTCCAAACACCAGATGATGACACGTGTCAAGCAACACAAACGAGCGACTCAGATGATAACGTGTGACAGTTGTATGCCACACACAAGCCGGATGATCGACACGTGTCAACAGATCTCACGATCTCAATAAAGTGAGTGCGTGACAACCCACGCGCCTGACAGAAAGCACGTGCCCACTAACACGTGGCACAACCTCAACCACGAAGACAAAGCGTCAGACGCGTGGCGTCCCACGCTCCTGACACAGACGAAAAATTGGTAACTGCAACCATGATGTGACGTGCCTCAGTCTGCACAACCAGACAGTCACCAAACACGTCAACAACCACTAAACTTCCATCAGAAGTAACTGATCATTCGAATTCCAGGCGCATTCACTCCTACTCAGGAGAGACAAATTGAATGCCAATGATTTAGAATTCATCACCAACTCAGGACCCGCATTAAATTACTCCAACAGCATTTAATTCGGTGGCGCAAACTTGACGTAAATTGATAAAAGACGTTCCCCGCCCAACGCCTGCAAAGACAAGGCGGAAAACGTCCTACATAGCGTAAAGTTGACGTAAGTCTGCAAAAGACGTTCCCCGCTGATGACCTCGGTCGTCACGGGTCATACAAAACCTAAATAACCTAGGTAGCTAGGGTAAGTAGGGTATCGAATCCAAGGAGCATGTGGTTAGCGTCACACTAGTTGTTTGTTTTGAAGAAGAAATTGGAATTAACTAATAACTAAGGTAACAATAATTTCTAACTAACATTCACTCCCGGGCTAGGATATGCAAGTAACTAGGATTCAAGAGTTATTATGATAGATTTGCAATTTCACTTGTATGAATCGCTAGGACAGAGAATCAAGACTTAGGCATCAACAAATAGCTACTAGGCCCTAAGTATGCTTCATTATCTAGTTCACCAAATCCTATATGTCGAGTTAAGGCATAATTGGCAGAATTCATCTTACGAGTTTAAAAAAAAAACACAATGGTCTCTAAACATGCAATAAGTCCAACCCAATACCAAGACAATTAAGCACAACAATTAATTCATACAAATGATGTCACGATTACAAATAGATTTGCAAGGATACAAAAACCTTTAGTCATATAATGAGTCTAACCCAATATCCCAACTTAAGTGATAGGATTTATCTCACAAGTCTAAAGATAATGTTGAGGCAAAACTTAATTGACAAGATTCATCTCTATGGTTTAAGCATACAAGAAACATACACAAGGTCCAACCCAACATCAAAAGTTAATTGATGGAATTCATCCCCATGGCTCAAGCACAACATAAACATACACAAAGTTCAACCCAATATCAATGCTTCATTGAGTACAACACTTGTTCCTTACAAATACACAATCAAAACAACATTACAAATCTAGAAACTTACAATCCTTCACCCGGAAGTGAAGGGGAACTTAACCAAACATGGTTGTAGGAGCTTGAATCTCTTCTCAAAATGATGATTTGGATGGATTTGGATTTTTAGTGTAGAGATGAAGTATGAGGGGATGAAAAATCATGTTAGAGGGCTCCCAATCACGTTTTTATCAAGTCCCCATCAAGTCTTTGGTCAAAGGAAATTAATTCCTTTTAACTGATATGGTCCACGAAATAAATGGTTAAGAAAATTGCCTTGGTCCATCAACTCATAATTTTTGGACTAACCCAAAAATTGCTCCTTAGTCTTTGAGTCAAACTTGAATAAAACAATAACCCCCAAGACAATTTAATTACTAATGATAATAATCATGATGTGTGCTATCAATTTGTTGTTAACTCCTTGAGTCATGTAACTCATTGTTTCAAATCAAAGTCAAACATAATTAAATGCTTGAGTTTATTTCATCCGGTCACTCCTGGCTTCAATCCAAAACCTCGTTAAGCTCCCCAAAAATGCACTTTAAGTTCTTCTAAGCCTACGAACACAAATCATATCAAAGTAATACATTCTAAAATATAAAATCACATAAAAACACAATTTTAATCATGAGAAACTAACGACTTTCAACCCCGTATCACCCGCCCAACACCTGCAAGGGTAAGGCGAAGCACGTCCTTCTCAGCGCAACTTTGACGTAAAACGGGAAAAGACGTTCCCCGCTAAGTTTTCCAAGAATCTGCGCCCAGAAGCCACAACACGAGCAAATGAGCTTTCATCTGCGACTAACACATTTTGAGTCTAGCACTCCACCTCCTCATCAGCGAGCAGGAGAAGTCCTAGACTAGGGGGACTTGAAGGGATAGGGAGCCTAATCTGAAGGGCGTCCCTATCCCCGCACAACAACCCCACCCAGATCATGGCGCGGGAACACACTTGTAACGCCCAACTTTTCCCTAATATTATAATATTAATATTCTAATCATTAAACGATTTTAATTCGTTAGCAATAATATCTCGTTAACAAGAAATACAGTCTTATCCATAATAAATTTAATTCTTTAATTTCGCCAAATAACGCATTTGTAAGTAATAACATACTGGTAAACCGGCCTGTATCCTTGTAAATTGCTAAACGCGACTAAACATATATTATAACAAATGTATAGTCCAACCACTCGCTTTAAGTTGGTTTATATAAATAAATTTAACAAAAATTCTATTTTAGCGATTAAACAAGTTACAACGAGACCGAGTCAGTAACTGGCTCGTATACGCGGTACCCAACCACTTAACCTAGCTCACACCAAACCCTACCTATATATCATCCTTTTCCCATCTTCTTCTACACACCTCCTTATTTCTTAACCCTAACCACCTTCACACACATTCATCCTCTAAATAATCAGTGGCACAAGAATCACCACTCGAGCTTCTCCCTTTCCAAATAACAACAACAGCAGCAGAACGTATGGCTTCCACTCCCTCTCTTCTCTCTCACTCTACAGGCGGCGCCGCCGCCGACCACCCGAGCTCCGGCTCCACCAATCACCATAAATCCGCCGCCGGTCAACCACCACAACCCGAGCTGTCATCAACCACCACCCGGACCGTTTATCTCCTCCCCTACCTCGACTGTCAACAACCCACATCTTCTTCCTCCGCCGCCAACAACAACCAGACTTCACAATAAAAACCCTTCCTCCCCTCTCTTGGTCTCTCGCTGATTAGAACCGACCGACCACCACTGTCAATGGTGGTGGCGGCGCTGGTTGAAAGACACGACAGGGGCGACGAGCAGCCCTTTGGAGTTGTTCCTGGATCGGGTTTAATACATCATGGTTCCCAGTCATGTGTGCTCTCAGACTCGTCTTAAAGGCCTCGGTGGATGGTCCGATATGCAGGTTCCCAGCCATGTAAATGGAGGCAAATGGAGGGGCAGGTCAAGACTGGTTGGGTCTGGTCTCTGCCTTTCTGTTTCGTGTATGGTGCAACGAATAAGGTGAGTTTGTTGGTTGATGGTTTCGGGTCAGATTTGTTATGGCGCAACAGTTGGATTCGGGCCAGGTTTAGCGGGTCTCAGTCGAAGTCTGATTTGGTCAACACTCGGTCAACATGGTCAGATTCGTCGACGTTCAGGTCAAGACGCGGGTGTGTTGATTCGCGAGCATGGAACAGGAAGGTATAACGCGTCGTGTCGTTGTTTTATTTATTTTGGTTACACTTATATATTGTAGAAATCGAAAACGAACCGAAACGACTTATGTTCATAAAACGCTTGGTGTAATAACAAGGCTATGAATAAAATGGTTAATACATATACGTATATAAATAAACTTATATATGTTCGTCTAGCGATGTATAAAATGGTTCATAAGAGTATATATTGGAATATACACAAGCACGTAATCTAGCGAAACATATATTATCCTACTTTTAAAGATTGAGTAGCTTTAACGGATGAATAACATGTTAACAATACATGAGACATTTGAATAGTCGAAGCTTATAACGCTAATGTACATTTTTTTATATATATATTATCAACACGATTAGGCAAGTCTAATGCTTGTCGCTTCACCATTTGTCTTCGGACTAATAAATAATAACTACACTTATACAAACTATTTTGACGACTATCGAATGTTGAACCATATTACATAAATGTTACTTGTCGAAGGTATAATTTACTCGCTTATTATTGCTTTTGAAAGTTAAACTAAGTGTAGTGTATTTGGACAATTGATGTTTTGAGATAAAATGGACGACTTGCGTCGTCTGGTTTCTTACAAAAACAGAGGAGACTCTGTCCAAATTTTTATAAAATATAGAGACACATCAGGCGTTCAAATCTATCATGTTTTGTAATAAAGCTACGTTTTACATATAGATTCTATCCAAACTTAATTTTGTTATAATAGAAGTATATGAATACGAATATATATTTATATATATAAACATAATAGTACAATTATTATTCGATGTTCAAAACAAAATTTAAAACGTGAGACAAGCTACACATGCGTTATTTCACTATCTTAAATGCTTCCCTTCTAATTAATTACAAGTTGCGAATCTAATTATATATATACATTATATATATAACTATGCATACACGCATACTTTCTAGAAATCAAAACCAAGTCCTATCGGTTCGTCAAGTTATAAATACTTTAAGACGAGTATTGTTTTCAATACGAGTCTAGGTAGTTGGATAAACTATCTTTACAACCAAGAAACGAAACAAGCTTATTTGTATTAGAATTTAAGGCATCATTTATTTGTATTAGGATGCAAGGGTTCAATTAATCCAAGTTCAGACTTGTTGCTACTTGCTAGTATTACACGGTGAATTTCAGGTGAGTTTTACATAGCCCCTTTTCTATTTATCACCATTTTTGGGGTGAAACATGTTACAACATCATTTATGCAATTCAATCATCAATGTGTCTATGTGTTTTCTATGTTGCATTATGTCTTGAGCATGATTAGAGTAAGCACCATTCTAGCATAATCATTAACTCCGTACAAGCCAACGGTATACATTGATAGATCTATTGGACTGACAATCCCACCCGGATACGTGCCTCCTACAAAGGTTGCGTGGGTGTTTGTTATCGCATAACATATTCAATGGACCATGAGCGTATGGTATGTATCATATTATAACAGTCATCAGGGTTGATTATGCACTCGATTTATTTCTAGTATGTTCTCACATATGGACTAGATTGACATGACACATGAATTGCACAACATTTTTATTCGATTATCAAAACCTATGTAATTCTCACCAACTTTTGTTGACCCAAAATATTTTCAAACTTAACATGTTTCAGGTTATAGCTTGCTTGAAGATTAGAGTTAATGCTTGAAGATGTGTATTTAGTATTATTCATTTTGATGTACAAATTCTTATAGAACAATTATATGTAATGTAATTAAATCAATTATTGAAATTTATTATTTACCATGAGCTACTGAACAATCATCAATACGTGACATCCCGATGTTTCCGCCATCGGTTGGGGTGTTACAACACTGGCGCAGAGACAAGCAATCAACATGTCTCGCGCGCAAGAGTATACAATAAGCAACATTCAACACCTGATACGCGCGTGTCACCACGCGCGGAATCTTCCCTCGGCATCTTTCATACGAAGTACAAAGAACGACAGAAGGAAGATTCAGGAAGATCCATGTCAGAGTACACACCAGCAAGAGAAGGACATGTGGCAGATCGTACAAAAGGCGAACGGCTGCACTGTGCATGCTGTCGTGAATAGTGACCAGCAGGCATTACCTCGCCAACTGTCAGACGTCACATCAGACAGGGAGGATAGCCTGAACACTGTAGCGGGTACGACATTACTGTGCACCACCATAAGTCCGCCACGTGTCCGGCTACAACAACGACCACACTATAGCATGACGTCATCAACAGTAACAGGCCCTTTCCCGCCATTATCAGAGGAACCATGGGCTTGGGCCTCTGCCGGGCCCAAACCAATGGCGTCATCCGTGGGCCGTCCCATGCAGCCCACCACGGTCCCTATAAATAAGATCGCCTATAACCCTTGTAGATTCATTCAGAAATAACTATCACTACTACACTCATTGTAATCTCTCTTGTTATCAATAATATTCTGGTGCACTTACAGTGGACGTAGGTCATTAACGACCGAACCACTTAACTCTCGTGTTCTCACACATTTCATATACACCTTCACTTACACTAACACTCACTCGGGTTACCACCACGGTTTGGGTAAAGGATTAATCTGACAGTAACATAGGTATTAACCCCCGGTGATTAGTCCTAATCTCCGGGATACTTATTGTTTCTTCACTGATAATACAGATATGGGTTGGGGAAACCAAACTAATCACCTAAATATAATTGCATCGATGTTTTCATGTGATTAAACATAATCAAACATATGTTTGAAATTCATGATAGATACCATTATTCATTTGAATTAATCTCTTGTGGTTAACTTTTTTTTTACTGTACGTGATAAATGTTTCTTCTTTTTTAAACCACTATATTAAGATATTCATCAAGGAGTATGTTGAGGCCCTTCGGATCTTGGATCAATCTATGATGAACATGTTTGTTTGATAGGAGTATGCATTAAAAGATGCAGTGACTCACAAATGGAAAACAGAGGGTGGAGGGATAATATGCAAACTATATTATTCCACACAAATGAAAATGAAACATACTAGGGGTATTTATACCCTTTACAAATGAAGGTTATTTAACCGACTAATCCTAACCGACACAACTTAAATATACAGACACATCGTTTGAGTTTTGGCGCCATTTCTTATGTTGTTGACTTTTCAGTTGACTTTTGATATGATTAAGATCTTGATTAAATCCTTTCCAACAGAGTACACACTTATTTACTCTCGGAAGCTTGATTGAGCATATCTCTTTCATTTTTTTATATGCCACGCGTTAAAGTCGAGATACCTTTATGTCATATTTGTGCCCGCAAACACATTTTCAACGATTAATTATCTATCTTCTCACAAGGTTCGCGAATGAGCTTAACGAATATTAACCGCTTCATTAACCATTTCTATCTATTTCTTCCATATTTGTGCAATATGTTTATGTTAAGTAATTTAACAAACTGTTCATTCTATTCCAATTGTAATTTCATGTCACATATCTTACAGACCATCATCTATCAACACATCTCACATCCCATTGCTAATTGTTTGAGCAACTAGGGCGACAATCGCTACCAACATATCTTTGGAGATCATCGCTGCTAAGGTACCTTTTGTTTTAACACTTTTTTTTTTTAAGATTTAATTATAAGCAGCTTACAGGTTAACTTGAGTTAATAAAAACGCTTTAAATCTTATGTACTGAAATTGTTTCAGATATACAACTTTTGTTATTAAGTATTAACCCTAATTATGTCCAAGATTTTTGGTTTTTATTGGGAATTATGTAGCCAAAATCTTAAGTTTAGCATTTGTGTTTCATTGATTCATCCAGTGGCGAAGCTTGACCCGAAATTTCGGGGTCGAAAGTCACCGGGGGGTCGGAAGTTACAAGTTTCGGGGGGTCGAAAACCAGTTTCGGGGGGGTCGAAACCTTATATATCAAAAAAATTCTATACGAATACTATATAATCGGAACTTCTGAGCGAAAATTCGGGGGGGGGGGGGTCGGCCGCCCCTCCCCGCCCTTTAAAAGCTACGTCCCTGGATTCATCTATGTAAGAAAGTAACAAACACTTCACATGCTTCTTCTCAGTCACATTAGTTTTTTGAGCTTCATAGTTTCTTGACTTTTAAACTTTGAGGTGTTCATCCTCCGGAAGTGCACAACAGTGATATAATATGGCGGTTGTTGTCGATGGTGTGAATAGGTTGGATGATGGAGACCAAAAGAGGTTTACACGGTGGTTGGCGAGATGGTTGTCAATGGTGGTTGTTTGGATGACAAATGAGTCATGACCGAACTCTAGGAGTCGTGTACGAGCCAACAGTTAGGCGGGATTGGATTGGTATAAACACTAATGTCAAATTTTATGATAACTCAAGAAACACTTGCTCAAAATACTCAAACTATATAAAGAAACAAAGACCAGACCCTATTACAACTCGATCCTCACTACAACTCTCAGACTCAAACCCTAAATCATCAACATGATGATCAGATACTATTACAACCAAGATCTCACAAAGATTAAACGATCAAACTTATGATCAAAACCCTAGATCTGAATAATATCTCTAAGACTGACTAAGAAAGTGAAACAAACTGACACGAGAACACAAGAGATCAAAAGTGATCTCTGGTGGTGAGAGAAAGCCTTTTATAGGCACAGATATTCGTGACAAAGAAACACAAATCCAACGGTTAAGACTCATTTGTGTTTCTTCATCCAAAGGCTATGATTAAACTAAATGTGATCACATGGATTGATGACGTGGATACTGGGCCGGTTGTAACCAAGGCCCAGCCTTCTATACAGCTACATCCAGCTTAGCCCATCAGCCCACATTAGCTTTAGTCCATCAGCTAGCTTTAGTCCATCAGCTTCCATTAGCCCATTCAGCTTGCAATCCATCCAGATTCTATCTAAGCCCAAGAACACCAAATCTAAATAATACTTAACATAAAAAATAAAAGTGTATTAGAAATGTATCATATTTCAGAATTATCTATATTATAACATTTCAACACCCCCCCCCCCTCACTTTTATTGTCCAAAACAATCTGTCAATTTTAACCAATTACAAACAATTTCATGTTGGCTTACTGCCAACCCTTTAGTAAAAATGTCTGCAACCTGATCTTCAGACTTAATATGAACAGGTTTAATACTACCTTTCATAACCTTTTCTCTAAGAAAAAATAAGTCCAACTCAAAATGTTTAGTTTTATCGTAAAAAACTGGATTGTTTGAAATAGAAATTGCAGCAGAATTATCACAGTATAAAGTAACTGGTACACTGACCTGTATACGAAGTTCACTAAGCAAGTTTATCAACCATAATACCTCACATGTTGCGGTGCACATTGATCGATACTCAGCTTCAGCTGTAGATCGAGATATTGTAGCCTGCTTTTTACTTTTCCAAGACACTAAAGACTTGCCTAAGAAAATACAGTATCCTGTTACTGATTTTCTGGACACAAGGCATTTAGCCCAATCCGAATCAGCATATGCTACCAGATTGAACTCAGACTCAGGACATCTATTTATAGATATCCCTTTTCCAGGAGCTCCCTTTAAGTATCTCAATACCCTCATAGCCAACTGAAAATGAGCTTTGGTTGGCTTATGCATATATTGACTTAATATATGAACCGAATAGGATATATCCGGCCTAGTATGAGATAAATAAATGAGCTTCCCTACAAGCCTTTGATATCCAATAATATTAACAAGACTCTTAGACTCTTTGGCAATCAAGGAAGTAACCAAATAATTTGGTTCTATTGGACTATTTGCTGGTTTGCATCCTGTCATGCCATACTCAGCTAATAGTTCCACACAATATTTTCTTTGAGTCAGACAGATTCCATTAAGAGAATCCACTACCTCTATTCCAAGAAAATATTTAAGACTTCCTAAATCTTTAATCATGAACTTGGTTTTTAAAAACTCCTTAACAAGTTTTATTTCAGTGTCACTATTACCAGTTATTATTATATCATCAACATATACCAGCAAAACAATAAACACAACACTGTCACTTTTAACAAACAGAGAATGATCACATTTACTTTGTTCAAAACCATTCTCTAACAAAACACCAACTAATTTTTCATTCCACATTCTAGGAGCTTGTTTAAGCCTATATAGTGATTTTTTAAGTTTACACACTCTAGTATCATCCTTTTCAAAATACCCCTCAGGCAGAGTCATATAAACATCTTCACACAAATCACCATATAAGAACGCATTATTAACATCAAGTTGATATAAAGACCAACCATTCTGAATGGCAACAGTTAAAACACACCTAACAGTTATCATTTTCACCACAGGTGAAAAAGTCTCATCAAAGTTAATTCCTTCTCGTTGACTATAACCTTTGGCTACAAGCCTAGCCTTATACCTATCAATCTCCCCTGAAGACTTATATTTAATTTTATACACCCATTTACACCCAATAGGTTTCCTATCACTAGGTAACTCTACCAAATCCCAAGTTTGATTTCTGTTTAAAGCCTCAATCTCATCATTCATGGCTGCAATCCAGTTAGGATCATCACAAGCCTGATGATAAAACTTGGGTTCAATAGTTTTATTTAGTATGGTTGTAAAACATAAATTTTCAGGACTAAGATGAGAATAGTTAACAACATTTTCCAAACCATATTTAACCTTACCATCTACAACATATTCACTAAGTTTCTTAGGGAAAACAGAAGTCCTAGAACACTTTCTAACACTCAGACTAGGTCCAGATGTATGAATTCCCTCAGAAACTTCTATGTCATCATTATTATTATGACTATCACACCCAACCCTACCAGTTCCAATACTTGACCTACTAGGTTGCTGAGTCTCAGCCTTACCAGTAGTAGTGTCATTATTGACAACTGGTTGCTGAGACCCATGACCATCATTATCAGTATCTGACTTATTCTGTAATTCATCACAGGGAACATCCTCCCTGCTTGAATGTTTGTCCTCTAGCCCTTCAAACAAATCAAAAAAGTTTATATTATTAACTTCTTTATTTAAGTTTGAACCAAATTCTGATAAGTTTCTTGACTCTTTAAATGGAAAAATAGTTTCATAGAATCTTACATCCCTAGAAAACAAAATTTGTTTAGTTTCTAGATTTATAAGTTTGTAACCCTTTTTCTCATTAGAGTAGCCAATAAAGACACACTTATCAGCATGACTCTCAAACTTATCAGTATTATTCAAAACAGTGCTATAACACAAACATCCAAATACCTTTAAATGTTCAATTACAGGTTTAAATCCAAAAAGTAGCTCATAAGGTGTTCTACCATTTAACACAGAAGTAGGAGTCCTGTTTATAAGGTAAGCAGCAGTTAAAATACATTCAGTCCAAAACTTTAAAGGTAAATTTGACTGAAACAACAAGGCCCTAGCAACATTTAGTAGGTGTCTATGTTTCCTCTCAACAATTCCATTTTGTTGAGGGGTATACACACAGGTGGTTTGATGAACTATTCCTTTTGTTTTACAAAACTGTTTAAAAAATTGATTTATAAACTCAGTTCCATTATCTGATCTAAATACTTTAACTTTTGATTCAAACTGAGTTTCTAAACAATCAACAAAGCACTTAACATTTTCAAACACTTCATCCTTATGTTTTAACAAATAAGTCCAAACACACCTAGTAAAGTCATCTACCACTGTTAGAAAATATCTAAAACCTTCCCTGCTTTTAACCCTATATGGACCCCAAACATCCAAATGAATAGCATCTCCTACCTTTTTTGTTTTATGTTCACTTAATGGAAAAGGTTCTCTATGTTGTTTGGCTTTGTGACATGTTTCACAAGGTTCATGACTATCAAAGGTTTTTAGATTAAGATCATTTTTTAAAACTTTCAAAACATTTTCAGAAGGATGACCTAATCTGGAATGCCACAAGTTAGTGACTTCCACATTATTACAGTTAATACTAGTGAATACAGAGGACTCACCACAAAAATACAAGCCATCAAGTTGATTACCAGTCACCAGGGTTTTCTTTGTGAAAGAATCCTGGATATAACAATTGTTTTCATCAAACAATACAACCAACTTACTATCTTTGGCTAATTTATGAACAGACAACAGATTTACAGCATAATCAGGCACAACAAATACACCATAAAGAGTGACTTTATCATTTAATTTTATATCACCAATTTTAGTCACTCTAGCACTAGTCCCATTAGGATGTTTAACAGTTATGTTATATTCCAAAACATCTATCAAGTTAAACATATTTTTATCACTCATGACCATGTGCTGATTTGCTCCTGAATCACAAATCCATCCTAATAATTTGTATCCTCCATTCATACTAGAAAAAGAAAACACAGGCCTATAACTACCACAAGTAGCAGAAAAACAATGTACATTCATACCTGTTGAATTGCAGGCAGAGACTGATTCTTCTGGTTTCTTATTTAACAGATTCAACAATTGAGAGATCTGTTCAGGAGTAAAAGTACTAAAAGAACCATTAGTCTCAACAGTAGAGTTATTCACACTTGTGCTACTAGCAGACTTTTTGTTTTGACCAGGTCTAAACTTCATCCAAGAAGGATAGCCTATGATCTCAAAACATTTGTCTATAGTATGCCCTACTTTGTTACAATGAGTACATTTCAGATTTTGATTAGACCCTTTAGAATTCTTTCTTTTTAACTCTATAGACTGACTAGTCTTAGAAAAGAATCCAACATTTTGACCACTTTCTTTATTCCCACTAGACAAATTAGAGTTCCTGTGAGACTCTTCTCTAGAAACCACAGAGAAAGCTTCTTTAACAGAAGGTAATGGTTCCCTAAGCAACAAGTTTGATCTAACAGACTGATATGTTTCATCAAGACCCATTAAAAACTGCATCAATTTTATTAAATGACTAAAATCATTAAACTGTTTAGCAGCCTCACAAGTACAAGCAGGAAGTTGTAAGATCTGATCTAATTGTTTCCACATTACATTTAGTTTATGATAGTAATCAGAAACAGATGAACCATTTTGTGAGAAAGAATTTATTTTCTGATATAATTCAAACACAACTGATCCATCAATCTTATTATATGTTTCTTTTAAGTCTTTCCAAACTTCAGAGGCAAGTTTAGAATAAACTTGTCCCAAATATAATTCCTCAGATACTGAGTTAAGTATCCAAGTCAAGACAACAGAGTTGCATCTGTCCCATTGCCTAGCAAGAATGGGATCATCACTAGGTTTAACACAATCACCATTTATATATCCTAGTTTGTTTTTAACTTGCAAGGCAAGTATCATAGCATTAGACCATACAGTATAATTTTCTGTTCCTTTTAGTTTTATACCAACTATAGTAAGGTTAGCAGAATCACTAGCATGTAGGTATAATGGATCACTTGAGTCAAGTTTATTTATCTGAGTTCTAATTACCAGATTATTATTATTATCTTGATTAATGTTATCATCAATGTTCACATTATCATCATCAGCCATCTTAACACAGTTTAGCAGAAATCAGATAATACAAGTAAACAGAAATGCACAAAAACCTTACACAAACAAATAACAATCAAGAACACAAATAAACCAAAAACATAACCACAATTTTTAACACACACTGGCGAAGCCCCGTGGGTGATCCAGATCGTAGATTCGTCACTCAAATGGTGTCTACGCAGGTCCTCACGAGGGAGCCCCTAAGACCTAATCCCAACCTTAAAGCTAAACAGAGTCTCAAGCTCTGAACAATCGACACCTTAGACAACTCTATTATTATATAAAAAAAGATATGGAAAGATCTCACCAAGTTATCACCCAAGTTAGGGTTTCTCCAAAAAAAACTCGTAAGACACAACCTTCACTTAGGGTTGTGTATCAGAGAGCAGAAGAAAAAAGCTTCCAGATAGTTGATTAGATCTCCAAGATGCCTAGATCTGATGATGAACTTCAGATCTAGACTTTTTTCGTACAGATCGTCTTCTTGATCAAGAACCACCACGATCCGTTAACAGAAATCTCAGATCTCCAACAAATCCCCCAAAAGATACAGAAACCCTAGAAACAGTGAGCGGAAGACGACAAGAACAGAGCCTTATAGCTCTGATACCATGTCAAATTTTATGATAACTCAAGAAACACTTGCTCAAAATACTCAAACTATATAAAGAAACAAAGACCAGACCCTATTACAACTCGATCCTCACTACAACTCTCAGACTCAAACCCTAAATCATCAACATGATGATCAGATACTATTACAACCAAGATCTCACAAAGATTAAACGATCAAACTTATGATCAAAACCCTAGATCTGAATAATATCTCTAAGACTGACTAAGAAAGTGAAACAAACTGACACGAGAACACAAGAGATCAAAAGCGATCTCTGGTGGTGAGAGAAAGCCTTTTATAGGCACAGATATTCGTGACAAAGAAACACAAATCCAACGGTTAAGACTCATTTGTGTTTCTTCATCCAAAGGCTATGATTAAACTAAATGTGATCACATGGATTGATGACGTGGATACTGGGCCGGTTGTAACCAAGGCCCAGCCTTCTATACAGCTACATCCAGCTTAGCCCATCAGCCCACATTAGCTTTAGTCCATCAGCTAGCTTTAGTCCATCAGCTTCCATTAGCCCATTCAGCTTGCAATCCATCCAGATTCTATCTAAGCCCAAGAACACCAAATCTAAATAATACTTAACATAAAAAATAAAAGTGTATTAGAAATGTATCATATTTCAGAATTATCTATATTATAACATTTCAACAACTAATTAAATAAATGTTTAATTTATCCAAAAAAAATACCATTTTATGTAAATAGGTTAAAACAAGTGGGTGAATTTCATGGTATTTTTTAATGATATTATAGCCTATTTAAATGCTTATTCCTATCTTCGTATTGTATTTATAACATATTTCCCTTCATAGGCATGGTGCATTTCAGGAATACCTTGTGTTATAGAGACGTCTTTAAGGGTACTAGCTTGGTTGTGCTTTGTTGTCGTTTCCGATTTTTTCAGCTTAGTATTCTGATTTTTATGTTGTTTCGTGGTGATCATTGCAGCTAAAATGATTATGGGGGATGGGATTTTTTTGGCATGGAACAAAAATTGGTAACCAAAAGAGCAGGCTACAAAACTAATTATGAGGTTTGTGCATAGGGATTGAATATATGAATCTGTCCTTTAAGCACATAATCTTGCTAACATTATTTAATGGCTGCATTGACCTGTTAGATAGAACACAACCACAACTGCGTTACTGATAACAGAATCACCCACTTATTTCAGCTGCAGAAACCGTATTTTCGTAGCACAGTTACCGCAACTGCAAAATGACATGCTGGTAAATGCCAATTACTCATATCTAGAGAATAAAACATATTAGATGTTACAGCTTATGCTCAAACTCCATAGCACCGGCTCTACGAAAAGACTTTTTTTTTCCAACCGGAAGGTACGCCAACTAACACAAAATCTTACACATAACATTCTTACTAAAAAAAGGTATTCCAATGCAGCTCCTGCCGCCAAGGACCAAAGAAACACAAGAATAATGATGTCGATGACTGAAGAACCTATCAGTTAATGAACATCGTATCAAAAGCACGTGTGCCCCTTCGCGCAACGCGCGGCGCAGAAAAAATATAAAAAAAAGTTTGCTACGTTATCTCATTTTGTCGGGTTCAGAATAATTAAATCATGGAAAATGAAGACAACAGGATGTGAATCAAGTTAACTTACAGGATGAACTTGGAGGGAGATTAAAGGGTGCATCCGCTTCTTATATTATTTACAAGGTGTTTCAAATACATTTGTCATACAATAACAATCGTTTAATCAACAACGATTTCTTTTTTGCTTTGTTCTCACTTGCCTAATTTGGAGTGTCATAGCTTAAACTTTGTTTTGATACTTTGAAGTTCTTTTGTATATATTATCCATCCTGTTTGTTGTTTGGTGCAGGGCCTGTCTGCTGGGGTGCTAAGGCAAGCCACATACAGGACTGCCCGACTTGGTATATTCAGGTGAGTTCTCATTTGATAAATAAACTATATTTGCAGGATATTTGGATTCAATATTTGAATTTGGATTTTGTATACATGAGGTAAGTTCATGTCCGTTGTTTCTTTGGTTTTCAATCTCCGTTAGCTTCCGACAATATGCTTTATCAATACGAACCCTTGATTTATCTGTTTTTTATATCTTCACATGATTTTGACAAACAAGGCACTTGAAGCGAATGATGGAAAGCCACTTCCATTATACCAAAAAGCTTTGTGTGGGCTGACAGTTGGCGGCTTGGCGCAATTGGAGCATTGTGTATTTGTATCAACTTTGTTATGTATCAACTTTTTAAACTGTTGTTCTATGAATGAAATAGGTGTGTTAAATATGTTAGAACGAAACATAACTGTGCAACAAAGCTTATAGCAATCGCGCAACGCGCGATACTGGAAACCCACTAGTTGTATCAATAATTGTAGTTGTAACAGAATTCATTAGAAACGGATTTATGTATATTATTAACAAAAATCATTTAATCGGGTTTTAATGAAATCTGTTACAACTATGATTATTAATATAATTATTAAAATTCAATATGATATAACTATATTATGTTTTCGAAAATCAATTATATAATTATATTTAAATTTATTGTATTAAAAAACAAAATGAGAGAATTCATGAGGGAGTGTCATGTGTCCCTCATGTGCTTTCTTTTATTAATATAGATAGATTAAAAAGAAAGCAAAGCAAAGCATGTCATTAATATCAAACTAGAAAACCCTTTCTCTAATTCAAAATGTTAAGGCTCAGAAAGAAGTTGTTTTGTTTCAGTCGCCCGCCCACCCACCCACTCATCAACCTCACCACCACGTCAAGCTAAGCCTTTTCGAATATCCAAAACTTTTATGATATATTTTATTTTTTATGTTTTATATATTCCAAAATATAAGTTTTCGGATATTCTTTGGATAGTTTCGGATAGTTTTTGGGATACTTTTCAGATAATTAGGATATTTTATGGATATCCGATAAAAATAAATTTATAGATTTTCCAAAATTTTAAAAATCAATATCCGAATCCCAAATTTCAGATATCCGAAATTTTGGATATCTGAATTTTCAGATAGTTTCGGATCAGAATATCGAAGAGTTCAGATCAGATTTTCAGATTCGGATATTTTTTAACACCCCTACTTGGTTGTCGATTGGATCAGCCACTAAACAAAATAAACTAATGCTATCAACACTAACAGGTGACACAAACAATAAACCTTAACTAACAAAAGACTTGATCTTGAAACTTTAATATCTTCAGAATCCCAGTTTTGTATCGGTATACAACGGTCTAAATCAGACCCAACAAAATACACTGTAGGAAACACATAATAATCTTCATTTGGACTTGATAAACCATCTATGGATAAGTTGCGGAGATGGTGATAACGACGGTGATGACGATTAAATACTTGTATTTTTAGTAGTGTTTTTTTTAACTTTTTTTGTTACTTTTGTTTTTAGCATTTTAATTTATTTTCATGTTGTTTTAATATTTATATTAATTTTTGTAAAGAAAAATAATATATTTAAATAAATAAAAAAATGATTACCAAGTGACTGAAATTTCAGTTAAATCGTTACACCATTGAACTTTTTATTTCAACTACTATACTTTTTTTCTTAATGCCAAACCAAAGATCAGTCAACATGAACATAACTCATTCTTTCTGGTAATTAAAAATGACTAAGACGAAATCTTAAGAGCATTGAATATTTGGTTTACAAATTTTAAACCTAGACCTAAACTGAAACTAATTAAATCCGAACCAAATTACATATTCGGTTTTCGGGTCGGTTTAAAACTTTAATTAAATTAGGTAATCAATTTGCGATTAAAACGAGTAATCTGAATTACAATATCCATACTAGGCTATGAATTTAGTATTTGTACATCACATGAATCAATTAGCCCATCGGCAAACTGAAGGAACAAGAAATTTGAATCGATGAACACCCATTTTGTTAAATTTTAGGGTTTTTTTTACTTGAAACCGAAACCAAATTGAATTAGATTATAGTTTTCGATGCAGTTTTGGCGACTTCGAATTTGGTTTGGTATGATGTTTTGGCTTGGAAAATACTATATGAAGGATAGCAAACCCGAGTAAAATGGGAACTAAACCCGAGGAAATAAAGAAAACAAGAACCAAATTGACCCCTAACAATATCATATTAAAATTGGGTATATATCACACACACTAGAGATGAACATTTATTACTGAGTATTAGTACCGTACCAATATATTCGGTACCACTTTTTAATAATTTCGATGTCGGTATTTTTGGTAAGATGAACATTTTGTAACAAGTACCAGTACCATACCACCAACTTTTCTATACATTCAATATCGATACGGTATACACCAAGACCCAAATGAGAATCCCCAAAGGTTTTTGCCGGGTGCTCGGCCCATCACTAGTCTTTTTTCTAATAACACTATAACTAATCCCAGATTATATGGGTCTTTTTTTCTAAACAAATCATGTTTAAGCAAACAATATCTAAAATGGGTCTCAATTACTTCACATAAAAATATGTAAAAGAGATACATATAACAACAAATAAAAAACTAACAAATGTTCATCAACAATTTTCATACAAATGCATTATGAATTCAAATCTTTGCAAGTATAATGTTAAATAGTATTTAGGTACGTAAAAAGTTGTTAAAAATAGTTCTCGTGCAAATTTATGCAAAGGATCTCTATGTTCACACATAAACACATATTGATCATCACAACTTTCCTTGAGTCAACTTAAGGTGATGGAAGGACGCAGCATTCGAAACCTGGTTTAGGAAAGCAGTTGAAAGCCATAGCTTAAGATTCGGTAAGTTTATGTCAAATCCGCATACCGCAACCTATAAAATTATACACATAATGATCAAATTTTAATGACAATAGGTTGTGTAACAAAATATGAAGTTAAGTTCTTACATTTAAGGTGAACGTGAGTACAAAGTTATCACCATCGGTCGATAAATTCGAACTTTGGACGTGAAAGCTTGTAATCGACTCGAGTGCTTTATGAAGTGACACTGCAACGCCCCGTCCTTTGTTGCAAACCAATCGTACATAATATCCTTTTTCCTCCACTTGAAACATGTCCAACTAAATATAGTATAACAAACAAGAAAAAACAAAACAAAACATGTCTAACTAAAGCTAGAAACATAAAACAAAAGCTTAACAAAACTGAATATTTAGAATAATTTGTATGTAACCTTTGATATCAGAAACGGGTTTGAAGCATGATGCTTTTTTGAATCTTTAAATGACATTTTTGGGTTCTTAGTTGCTTCTATTATCGCAATCTCCGACCTTAAATCCCTCGCTTGTGTTTGAAGATCTTGAATATATCGTGCTGCATCCCCGACTATAGAAGCTTTATCCATCTACATATGAAAGAATTTTTATAAATTGTTTGTATGTAACCATATTAAAGAGAAATTGTTTTATAAAATGGCGTGTTTTAGAAAACAATTTGGACGACTTTTATGTGAAAGATCCAACACCAATCCGGTATGAAAATTTTAGTAGCGATATCAACTCGAAGGGCTAAAGTCGAAGGACTAAACGAGTAAAATAATAATTAAGTTTTTTAATTATTATTTGAATTATCTAGTATTTATTTATGTTTAATCATTATCTAGTTTGTTTAGATAAGTCTAGTTTAATTGTTTTAGTATTAGTTTTCCTAAGTTGAATAGATTAAGGTTGATTTATTGAACTACTATAAATAGGGGTCATGTTTTCTTGTTTTATATAGTGTCTTCAAGAATCAATAAAAAGTTTTGTTATTGAATATTGTTTCTGATTTAACATTTTAAAGATTTTTTGTTACTTGATTTCTAGTGTAATCTGATTTTTAATGTCAGACTTTATAGCCTTGAAAATAAAACAACTTAAAGTGAGTTTTGTGTAAAACATAAAGTCACCGTTTTTCATAAACTCTGACTTTATGCTTATAAAGATGTGGTTCTTAAGTCAAAACATTACTCACACGACTTAACTGACTTTTTTCAAGTCAATAAAGTTTGACTTAGGAACCCCATCTCACAAAACTCATACGATTTTTAAGTTAGTACCCAATAGGCCAATATTATTTACCTTAGTAATATTGGGTACCAACGAACGCAACGTGTATAGCTTCTCCTTCATTCCGTTTCTCCTCTTCCGCTCCGAAATCAAAGTCCTGGTCCTATCTCCCTTCGCGCCACAACCGCTACTCCTCCCTTTCGGCGTCTCCAGCTTACCCGTTGTGGCGGTCTCAGACGAATCACCATCACCCAAAACATCACAAACCTTCACATCCTCCATCTCCTGGTTCCAAATAAGATCCGAGTTTGGATCCAACACGTCGAAACCGCCTATCTCAGTACTCGCACCAAGGACGGCGTCATTGTGATCATTATACAGCAGCTGTGTACATGAACTGGCAAAGTGGTTGATTTCGTAATCCAAACAAAAATTTTCAACCGGGTTGTCAGCAGTCTCGCCTTGTATGTCGCAAATGAGGGTGTCGAAATCGGGTTCGGGCATGAAGTCGGGTTGGTCCGGTTGGAACATGTTGAAATGGCTGATTGAGTAGTCGGAGTAGTCTCCTCCATGATCCATTTTTTTGAGCATGAAATGAAGATATGATGTTGATGTTGCTGCTGCTGTATTAACAAAGAGATATATATAAATATTGTAGAATGATAAAAAAAAACACAAGGTATTAAGGGGGTGTTTGTTAGCCTATTAATAAATTTCTTAATAATTCAGTTCTTAATCATTTAACATTAAAACATTAAGAGTATTTGTTTCAACTAAAAAAAACATCTAAATGGATATATTAAGCTCTTAACAATTCAGTTAATAATAGGTGTTAGAACCATTCAGACACTCTTAGTGATTCAGCATTTAATCAAACAGATCCTACCAAACAGCCCCTAAGTATTATTAACCAACTATATATATTTTTTATAGCCAAAGCAACAAATTACATCTGGATAGTGGGTAAGCGAGAAACAAGTTACGCCACTATATATAGAAACACAAATACAAATAAAACCTAACGAAATAATATCTTATTAGTTATTAGGCCAGGTGTTGTAGGGCGCAATACAATGTCACGTCGGAAGTGGTGCAGGGGTGAACACCGGCATGCAGCTACTAGCTACGGCCATGGGGAGTTCCTTGGGGGGGGGGGGGGGTATTTTTTTATATTATTAACCAGCACATAGCACTTTCTACACTACATTACATTTCACGCTCTCACAACGCACATTAAATGTGAAACCTTCAAACGCGTGTCTACGTGAGTACGCGACAATACTTTTTTTTTCAATTCACCAAAACACATAGTGTAACTATAGCTATAGCAATAAAATGGTTATAATCCCTAAGATTATACTTTCTAATAAATAGATTAGAGATTAATTGTCAATGTGAACGGAATCATGGAGAAAGCATCTATTGTAGGTTTTGGGTATTATGATATTGAGAGATGATGCGTTTGACACCGACCTTCTTGTTAGACGCAGACAACGGAAGAATATAAGCGGTAATACATATCGGGTTTTGTATTAATTAATTTAAAACACATATTAAAATAAGTTAAATACCACTTATAATTTTATTTAGGGAAAGCCTAATAAACCTATGGGCCCGTAGGCTAAATACCAATACCAGAAATCTTAATCTGTTCTATGATCCTTAGACGCATAGCCGCATAGGGTGGTTATGGGGTGAAGGGGCATGAAACGACATGTAATAGACATGTCAATTCCATTCATATACCATCAAAAAATCACAGGGTGGTTGTGGCGTGGCATAGAAAGTTTTTTTTTTAATAAAAAAATCAAACAACCAATCAAAATCATTCATAATCCAACAATTAACCACTACCATCCACTCCGCTTTTTGCCCCATGCCCGTAGAGATCGTCAAGCCTCAAGGAGCCACTCTCAATGTTTTAAGAACCGGACCGGACGTCGAACCGGTTTCCTTATTGGTTTACTGGTTCGACCAGTCCAACCAGTTGGACCGGATATAAGATCGGATAGGGTCGTAAAATTAATATGGTAAAATTTTAAAACATATAAAAAAATCTTGTTCAACTGGTCCGGTTCCCGGTGTCACACCCTCAAAATCCACTTGCGGAGTTTTACCGCGAGGCGCATGACAAACCAGGATCCAAACCAACGATCACAATAAACAAGTCTAAATGAATATAATGCAATTTCAAAACATAGTTTAAAATCCCCGTTTACAGGGGAAGCTTATTCAAAACAGTATCTCAAAAGTAAACCAATTGTTCAACATATGAAAACCATGCGACTCTAACTAGACGCCGTGCAGACGCGTGCGCCCTAGTCCCATTGTGCTACCTTAGCGACCTGAGAAAACATGTAAAAGTTTACGTCAGCACAAAAATGCTGGTGAGTTTACAGGTTTTGTAATCCAAGTACCAAGTCAACCTGTCCATACTATAACAAATCGAAAACCAGTGTACGCTAGCTAGGCGTATGTTTTGTTACTACCACGATTGGAAAACCATTACTAACTCGTAAACCAAATGTATGCCCGATGTAGTAACCCTGTTGTTCCTGTTGTTCCTGTTTGAGACAATATGCACCCGCCGACCCTCCAAGTCGACGAGCGGGGTTGGTCACTCCCAATAGCGCTATTCACATTTCCCCGTTGTGCAAACCCGCACATTCATGGTTCCCCCCGGGACTTCCAAAGATCGTGTAGTACACAATAGAAACCCATAGTATGACAGTAGTTACCAAATAATTGTTTTAACACATGTTTTCTCCCCCGAAAATGTGAAACCAGTTTAAAAGAGGGGCCGTAAACTCACCTTAAGTTGCGTTACTTTCGTAATATGAATAACCCAGCTGCTATGCTAGTCCCGTAAGCGGCGACCTAACATATGACAGTTACAAGTACTTAGACTAATAACCCGCAGGTTAATTAGTCCCTAGATGTCCAGACCATAACCAAGTTCGTTTGAAAACACCGTGACTGTTTAACTGACCCAAAGTACAAGACTCGACATCCCATTGGTGACCCGAGACTTCCCGTGTTATGTTTACGCTCTCAAACATGTAATCATGCAATCACACTTAACATACGTTAACGCACAACAAGTTATAGCACATAGCTCACGTATCACCGAATTACATCCAAACATATGTTACCAAGTTATTAGATATGTTACGAGGTTCCTAGCATGTTCCTACATGTCAAATCGGGTCTCGGAATGCTAATTTACACTTACAGCAGCAGTACACGCGATTAGGAAAAGTCAACTAGCATTTAGGTTGGTCAACTGGCATTTAGGAAGGCTAATCGCATGTAACTACTAGCATTTAGGGCTAATCGCATGTAACTACTAGCATTTAGGGCTGATTGCATGTAACTACTAGCAATTAGGCCCTAATCGCATGAAACATAGGCGATTGGCCTCCTAATCGCCTCTAACATAGGCAATTAGGATTGCTAATCGCCTGTAACCTTGCTGTTCCGGTTTTTCGCGCGTTTAACGCTCCAAATCAGATCCAGAACGTGTGTAACCACCCAATATCATCCCAACAACTATTCTAAACATGTTTAAACCAAAATCCTTCGTTTAACCTCGTATTATCAGTCCTGCATGCAACCATGTAATCCAAACGCCATACACATAGCATGAAACACCACATTAACATGCATAACCATAACCCTAATAATCAATTACTCAGATTTCATTAATCATGACATCAATATTATTCTGAACTAACCTAACAACATGTTAATCACTCATCTTTAATCATAAAAACCCTAGATATTAGTCATAAACACATATAACACATGTATGATTGTTAGAATCCGATTAACAACACTTATTAACGATTTTCAGAAAGCTTTTCCGTTTTAGAACAGGTCTGGACTATTAGGGATTGAATAAAAACGTTTATAAGATTGCATGGATGGAAACCAAACCTTAGATTTGTAAAAGAATGATGGATTAAGCTTGAAACCTTGTGTTTTGATCAAAAATCGCGTTCCAGAGGTTGTGTGTGTGTTGGGGCGGGTTATGGACGACTAGGGTTTGTATTATGAAGTTTATGAGGTCAAGTATGGTATTTATAGTCGTTTTTAGTCGTCCAGCCCGTAACACGCGATTGTGCAGCTTTACACGCGATTAGGGGTCCTAATCGCATGTAAGTTCATGCATTTGGGGCCTAATCGCATGAACAGTCATGCATTTGGTCCCCTACTCGCCCCTAAAGGGCCTACTCGCCTCCCTTATAGGCGATTAGGCCTCCCTAATCGCCTATAGGGGCTGGTTTCGTGTGTTTTGCGCGTTAAACCCCGTTTTAACATATGTTAACACATATTCACATACCGACAAGTCACATAATGATTGTAAACACATAACACATGTAAATACACATATTCACACTCGTTCACCAATTCCCGGGACTCGAGACTTGTATGTTCCGTATGCCCTGACGATCCTACAAATCGTCACCGTTTGTACACTTGGTTAAGGACCGACATCTAATGAACCTCTAGACCAACATCCAATGATCTTCTAGACTAAACCGATAGTTCCCGAACCATAACCCGACTTAACTAACCCAGTTAACTGCAATATACGCGTGACTCGCTAAGGTAGACTTTCATCTAGACAACGTTGTTAACCAGAATTTGCCGGGTGTCACACCCGGTCCGACTAATGATTCACCGGTTCAACCCCAGGTCCAATGCACCCCAGTTCAATACCTCGACCCAGACCAGTTCGACCCTGGTTCCGGTCCGACCTGCCGTAGAGGCAACTTTGTTTTTGTTTTTTAGTGTGTACAAAAAGTCAAATATATATATATATATATATATTATAATTAATTAAGCTGGGGGATAAAAGGTCCTCTGATGCGGTTAATTATGAAAGCTTCGATAAAATTAAAGGTTGAGTGGTTTGGTGAGCAATTCGAGTGTTTTGTGTGACTAGGCAAATAAGCCCTTATCTATAATTTAAATTCATATATAATAATTAAAAAAACAAATTTATGTTTGTGTAAGTAATGAAAAACATAATAATAATAATGATACCTCATAGATTGGTGAGGCCAGCAAGTGATGCAGAGAAAGTATTGATGCTTGACATCCTTGTCATTATTGTTGGATTCCCTTTAAAGTGCATCATAATGATGGGATTATAAGTTCTTGATGAACTCAATTATGAGAGGGAGGGAGGGAGGGACGATTTATGATGTTATGATTTGTCAACCCCTTCGACCTCTAATGAGCTCTCTATCTATACACCAAGAGACACCCTAATAATGTTATATACTAACAGCAATTCTATCCATCAAAGAATCACCTATTATTAGCTTAGGGATATAATGGTAATTGATCAATGTAATATAAATGATAATGATGGCCACTATATAAATATAATGAAAATTATTTATATTTATTCTAACAATTTACTATAGTAAAATCAGTTATTTACATCTTTAAACGAATCATGGGGCTCTTTTAGCAGTTTTGGAATCAAAGCTGTTGATCAGAAGGGTTGATCGAGTTGAAATTTTGAATGGTGAAGTGAATCGTTGTTTGTTCAATAATCGAATTAGGCCCCTAATCGATTTCAGTTGCCGCTAAAAGTAGAAGAGTTTTAATTTATTTAATAATGTTAGTGGTTGTTTGGTAGCCTCTTAATCATTCTATTAAGAGGCCACCTTTGAATCAATCATCATTAAGTGTGTTAGTTCATTGGTACGACACATTTGAATCGGTTAGTAGGTCTCTTATTCATTAAGTTTCAAAATGTCGATTTATCCATTTTCCTGTGTTCATGACCATTAGGCGACAACTCACGTACCACCACCTCGACCCACCACCACTAACTAGTCAGGTCAGGCCAAGCTAAGTCAGGATTCTTACTGATTCAAAGTCTCTTACCCAATCAGACATGTTAATGACGTAACATCTACTGCCGCAGAGGTTGGCAAACAACCTCTTAAGTTTTTTAAAGTTTAGTTATTTTAATAGGTCGTTAGGTTTTCAATTTATTGATTTTATTTTAAAATGTTACATGTATATAAATTTTGGCCCTAGAAAAAAAAAACGGACCTTGTATGATCGCACCACTTACACTTTCTACTTTACAAACACAAGCATCTAGGGGTTAGCATGCTTTATATATAATAATCTAAGTGACGTATTGTGAGTGTTCAATTGTAATACGCTATGCTACATGCTTTTTTTTTTATTATTATTTTATTTTTTTGTTATGGTGGACAGTGAAGGAGATGAGGAAGATGTGGTTAGTGGTTACGCTTGATGATGACTTGGATAATCTATAATAACTATAATAAACTTATAAGCGTTGAAGTTCTAAATTGTAATCCATGATTAATGTTCGAACATTGTTTATGCTTTTAAAATTTGGGCTTGGGTTAATATGTATTTGATTTGTAAACTTGAGTTATGTTTGGGGAAGATGATTAATGTTTAAAGTAAACTTCTTTATATTTGAATGTTTATTGTTTAATACTAGTCAGGGCCGGTCCTGAAAATTCAGGTGCCCGGACCGAGCTGCAAAAGGTGTGCTCATTTGCCTTAGCTTTATGCCTTACCGAAATAAATAATATAAACTATTTTTTAAGTTACGATTAAAATAATATCAAATTGTTGGAACAAATTTTATTTCCCACTTAGGTTGTAGTCTAACGGTAGAGGGAACGAACCCTCTTGAGGAGGTTGGAAGTTCGAATACCACAAAGAATGAAAATATAAATGGGTGAAAGTTTGGCAATTATTATTTTTTTTTGTTTCAAACAAAATTTAAAATTAAAAAGGAAGTCAAAATCAACCGGTAAAAAGCAAAAACAACTAAATGTGAGCTTTCTTCATTTCATCTTCTTCATCATCTCTTGTCCTACGCTCATTAATAAACCTACAATTTTTTTTTTCTCAAACCATTTCATTTTTTTCTTTAATTTTAACCTCTCTTAACATTTCTTTACTTCTATTTTATATAAAATATCATTCACTTTGATTAACAATTTTGGGGCTCAAACAAACAAAAATCCATCGAATTAAGGACATCACTGTTTAAAAAAACTTGGATTGCCAGAGGGTCAATGTGCCCTCGAGAAATTGGGCCCGGGCCGGGAGTCCTCCCCGCATCACTAAAGGGCCGGCCATGATACTAGTGAGAAACCCGCGCGTTGCGGCGGAACAGTTAAACGGAACAAAAAATAGATGAAAAAACGTTAAATTACGCACATGCATGGCGGCGAGTTAACTTGCCATATTAAAAAAATAAAAAGTTAAAAATCATCATAGAAAAAGCTACTAAGTCGAAACCGTAACAAATTTACATAAAAAGAGAAATAAAAAACTAAAAAAAAAACACTTTAAAGACTTGTCCGCCTCTGCTTAGATGACTTGTTGACGAGGTATGGCCCAGACAAACCCGGCCCAAACCTCAAAATCATAAGCCCAAACAATAGAAAGCCCACCGACTATACAAAGTCAAACCAGTCAACACAGGTCAAACGCATTAAATAGAGAGCTGGTCAAAAGGCTAATTCAGCGAAGAAACAATCATGCAAGGATTGTCTCCCCTCGATAGGCAAAAGAACAACTATAAAAGGAGGAGTAAAGGTAAAGGACGAGATACAATTGATATACTGAATTCATATAAACATTATCCCTTACACCAAACAAATACTTATTCTCACGCCGGAGGGTGGTCACAGGGTTACCCCCAATCCTGTGGCAAGTCCTAACGGTGTTCTGTTTTACAGGCTTCATACTTATTATTTTGAGACGAGTTGGAAAGAGTCCCCTGTTCTGCATCATATAGAAGATTCAGAGTACCTCCACCAGGTTCTTACTTCTTCATTGGCGCCATCCGTGGGACGGAAACAAGGCAGAAAGGCATTCTTTCTACTCACAAAAAAATGACGACCAACAATACATCTCTGCGCGGAATCACGTCTGGAGCTCAGGAAAGGCCGGAAGAGGACCGTCAATCACCGGGACATGTCGACGAGGAGATTCTGATGGAACAACCCCCGGGGTTCACATCCCCCCGGAGGACGCAAAGCGGGTCCCGACCCACACCTTCTGTGACACCGGTCCCCTCCGCGCTACCTTTCATTGAACCAATCCCAACTAGCACATACTCGCAACCAATCACGACACCCATGACAATGATGGGGGTCTCTTCCGCTCCGGGAACCACTTCATGGATGATGGCTGCGTCAACCTTACCACTTTTTTCGGCTGCTATGAACGCGTCCCTGGCGCCCGTTTCAATGCCGATGTATTCCCCAATAACTCCTGGTAATCAGTCATACTTCCCGCAACTACCTATACCCCCTTACGGATACATGTACCCTCAAGTAGCAGGAAACCCATACCCGTGTGGCTTTCCCTACATGTACCCGCCTACTCAATCCATGCCCTTGGGATTAGGAAATGGCCCCCAGACTTCCAGACAGGATAGAGGAGTGTCTTACGAAGGGGCGGGAACAAGGCTATCCTACGAAGACACGCCAGCCCTCACCCAACCGTTGAGCCTTACGACACAACCTGGCCGGGTAGACACGACTCGCACGCGGGTCCCAGACCATCAAGAAGAAGGGGATGATGAAGATCTTACTCGCCCCTATCGTCCCCCGGCAATGGTCACATACTCTAAATTTACTGCCCGGATAGCTAATGCACCACTCCCACAAAACCTGAAACTACCGTCAACTGTGGGGAAATATGACGGGACAGGTGATCCAGACGATCATCTAAGCATTTTTGAGTCGGCCGGACGATCGAAAGATTGGCCCATGCCAGCTTGGTGCCATATGTTTGTTCAGACTCTCATTGGGGCGGCTCGGGTCTGGTGGGACAGCTTGCCCACAGGGTCGGTATCCAATTGGAGGGAGATCGTAAAGGGTTTCTCCCAGCAATTCAGCCAGCAGAGAAGACACACGAAATACAGGGATGAAGTGATGCACATCCGACAAAGGGATAATGAATCAATGGAACATTTCATAATCCGCTTTAACAAAGAAAGACTACAGATCCCCGGTCTAACGGAGGAGTTGGCATGCACGGCTTTCACCATGGGAGTAAATGATGACGGCCTTTTGCGAAAGTTACACGGCCCCACAGGCTATCCGCAGACCATGGACGAAATGATGACTATCGCGAAGGCCTACGTGAAGCAAGAAAAGTCCATAGCCATGAATCATGCTGTGCGAAAAAAGCAAGAGGCAGCGAAGAGCCAAGAAGCTCCTAGGGAGCACCAGGGCCACAAAAACAGGGGACGCTCGGAAAGGCACCCATATTCTCGCAATGACACACGGGAAGATCGGAGAGATGACAGACGAAGGTCTGAAAGGTCACAAGATACTTTTGCAGGGAAGGGAGAGGGCTCGTCTAGGCCCAAATTCGAGTACCCGGACCTAACAAAGACACCCCTCCAAATACTGGAGTCTGAAGACCTGAAGTTCAATATCCCCCGCCCAATGAAAGATTCACCGTCCCAGGACAAATCCAAATATTGTGCTTACCACAAAGGAAACGGTCATGAGACAAACGACTGTTTTCAGCTGAAGAAGCAGATCGATTATTTTGTCAGGACAGGAAAGCTGGCCCACCTAGTAAGAGATATCAAGCCGGGCCCGTCCTCGGCCGGGACAGACAAAGCCACAGGAAAAAGGCCATGGGAAATAAACATGGTTAGGTTTGAAACAAGGAACGACCGGAAGAGATCATTTGAAAGAATCGAGCCGTGGATGGAAGCAACAATAACAATCCCACCTCATTATCGGATGTTGAGCATGGAAGCTTTAGTTATCTCAGCGGCAGTCGGCGACTACAGCATGAGAAGAATCCTCGTAGACACGGGAAGCTCGGAGGACATTATATACGAACCGTGCTTCCGGCGCATGCGCCCGAAGGACCAGAGAATGCTGGAGCCTGCTAGAGGGCCTGTCCGGGGATTCACAGGAGAAAGCATCGAACCTTTGGGGCAACTAACATTCCCCGTCACGATAGGAGACGGGCGGAAGGAACGGACCGTATTAGTAACCTTCCTGGTCATCCCTGCTAACTCTCAATACAATGTGATCATGGGGCGGTATACCCTGGGAAAAATAGACGCATTGGTTTCTACGGCCAGAGGTTTCATGACGTTTCCAACTCCTCAGGGGGTAGTGACAGTATCCGGGGATAAAGCCTGTGCGACAACAGATCGCAAATCATGCCGTCAAGCACCCACGGGATTGGTCGGGCCGGAAAGGTGGGTATTGAACACGGAATACCCGGAGCAAACAGTAACGATAGGGGATACCCTATCCGCCGCAGCACGTGAAAAGCTGAAACAGGTACTGAGAAACAACATAGACATATTTGCTTTCAAGCATGCAGACATGACGGGAATAGCAAGATCAAGGGCGGAACACAAGCTGTCCACTTATCCATCCATTAAACCTGTCACACAAAAAAGACGGAGCATGGCTCCTGAAAGAAGAGCGGCAGTGGTCCAGGAGGTGAAAAAACTAGAAGAGGCTGGAATTCTGAGGAAGACAAGATATCATACTTGGGTGGCGAACCCGGTTATGGTCAAGAAACATGATGGGACGTGGAGGATGTGCGTAGATTATAAAGATCTGAACAAAGCATGTCCGAAGGACGCATATCCACTGCCAGAAATAGACCTCAAGGTGGACGCAATAGCACCATATAAGTTCAAGTGTTTTCTGGACGCGTACAAAGGTTACCACCAAATCAAAATGGCACGAGAAGATGAGGAAAAAACGGCGTTCCACACTGACGCCGGTATATATTGCTACACGAAGATGCCTTTTGGGCTGAAGAATGCCGGGGCCACATACCAGAGGCTGATGGATCAAGCGTTTGAAAAACAAATCGGCCGCAATCTGGAGGTTTACGTCGACGACCTCGTCATCAAAAGTTCCACAGAGGAGAAAATCATGGCTGATATTGAGGAAACCTTTAAGACGCTACGGGAATACAACATCAAGCTCAACCCGGGGAAATGCTCTTTCGGGATGGAGGAGGGAAAATTCCTCGGAGTAGTGGTCACAAAAGACGGGTTCCGGGTAAATCCTGAGAAGATCACGGCTATAACCAGCATGCCGTCCCCTAAAACACTGAAAGAAGCCCAGACGTTGAACGGGAGGTTAGCTGCAATTAACCGATTCCTAGCAAGACACGCAGAAAGATCCCTTCCCTTTATATCAACCCTAAAAGAGTGCCTAAGTAAGAATAAGTTCAGATGGACGGAGGAAGCGGAAAAAGCGTTTCAGGAAATGAAGGTATTTGTCAGCAATTTACCATCCCTCACAGCCCCGAGGCCCGACGAAACACTGAAAATGTACGTAGCAGCCGGGCACCACGCGGTCAGTGCAGTCCTTTTGGTGGAACGGGAAAAAATTCAAACACCAGTGTACTACATCAGCCGGGTTCTCTCGGATCCTGAAGGAAGATACCCCACGTTGGAAAAGCTGGTCCTGGCCTTGGTTCATGCATCCCGGCGCCTACGCCGGTACTTCCAGGGGCACAAGATCGAGGTTCTGACCGGCTATCCTTTGGCACAGGTTTTAAACCGGCCCGAGGTTTCAGGAAGATTGGCAAAATGGGCTATTGAACTAGGGCCCCATGAGATATCATTCGAAAAGAGAACAGCCATCAAGGGGCAGGTAATCGCGGACTTCATGGCGGAAATCCCGGAAGGAGAAGAGGTGCAGGTACCAAAGGATGGCAGCGCGACCGCGGCGGATGATAGCGACTCAGCATGGCAGTTATACACAGACGGGTCGTCCAACAGCAAAGGGTCAGGCGCTGGACTGGTGTTGGTTAACCCGGAAGGCGTGAGATCCTTACACGCACTGCGATTTGAGTTCGATTGCTCGAACAATCAATCAGAATACGAAGCACTCCTGGCCGGTATGCGGTTAGCATTGTCAATGGGGGCCAGAAAGGTGGATGCGCACGTTGATTCATTGTTAGTAAACAACCAAGTGAACGAGTCATATGAAGCTAAGGATGAGATCATGGCAAAGTACTTAAGAATGACAAAAGAGCTGATGGCAAAATTTGAAAAAGTGACGTTAACTCATGTAAGGCGGCACAAAAATGACATTGCAGACGCCCTCAGTAAACTGGCATCCTCAGGAACGGAAGAAGACGTCCACATTGAAACCTTGCAACAGCCGGCAACCTGGGAAGCAGAAGTGCACACTATTCACATGCAGGAAACATCGTGGATGACACCAATCCAAGAGTACTTAGAAAAGGGAATTCTCCCGGAAAACAAGGGAGAAGCAATGAAGGTGCGAACCAAGGCTCTACAATACGAGATGCATGGGGGAGTGCTGTACAGAAAATCATACTTGGGACCGGCTTTGCGGTGTGTAACCCCGTCCGAGGCAAGATTCCTGATACAGGACATCCACGCAGGGATGTGTGGCATACATGCCGGCCCTCGGGCAGTGGTTGCCAAAATAACCAATGCAGGATATTTCTGGCCAGGAATGCACAACATGGCAATAGAAGAATTACAAAAATGCATCAGCTGCCAGAAGTACGCGCCACAAACAATACGGCCCAAAAACAACCTAATCCCAGTCACGGCCGCCTGGCCATTCCAGAAGTGGGGGGTTGATTTAGTGGGGCCTTTCCCTTTGGCCCCAGGTAAGTTGAAATATTTGGTGGTTGCGGTAGACTATTTCACCAAGTGGGTGGAAGCAAAGCCACTGGCAAAGATTGAGGCTGCAATCATCAAGAAATTCTTATGGGAGCACATAGTATGCCGTTTCGGTGTCCCATTATACCTTGTAAGTGATAATGGAACACAGTTCACGGACAAGACAGTAAAAGAATGGTGTAAAGAACTACACATCCAACAGGTCTTTACTTCTGTTGCACACCCACAAGGAAATGGCCAGGTGGAAAGAGCAAACAGGAGTCTCCTGGATGGCCTAAAGAGGAGACTGGACGCGGAAGGAAAGTCCTGGGTGGAGCAGCTGCCTCACGTGTTATGGGCTCATAGAACAATGCCAAAGACAAGTAATGGGGAGACACCTTTTAGCCTAACGTATGGTTCAGAAGCAATGATCCCGGCAGAGATCGGGATCCCTTCCCCAAGAAGAAACAGAAATGAAGAGGCTAATGAGGAACTGATCCGGCAAAACTTGGAGATCCTAGAAGAGCGCCGGGGGACAGCATGCATCAATGAGGCAAGATACAAGCGGCTCTTGGAAAAGTATTACAACAAACGGGTGCAGGAAAAAACATTCAAAGTTGGAGAATTCGTAATGAGAGATAACGAGGCAAGCCGGTCCGAGAAACAAGGAAAGTTGGGACCTAACTGGGAAGGTCCGTATCAGATAGCTGAAGTGCTCGGAAAGGGAGCATATTCTTTGAAGCAGTTAGACGGGGAACCAATCCCCCGGGCATGGAACACAGCACAACTGAAAAAATGTTATGTCTGAACAGGCACGGACAATGTATAAGAAATTAGTGTTTTTTGACAAAACACATTCTATGTAAACACAATGATAATCACGGAACACCGTGTTAATAAAACGCCTTTTACGGCATACATTTACATATTGTTTTTTACATCCAACTACGATATTTAAAAAGTCATAAGCATGACATTGACAAAAATAGGGGGCAGGACAAAAATCCATATGCCACTTCCCTACAAAAACACAAAAATGGCCTCACAGGCACACACAATCTTCAAATCCTACCATCCAGGATAGCTAACACCTCCCAAGGAGAATACAGCAACTCTTCCTCCTTAAAAGGAGGAGGAACTGGATGGTCAGGAAAGTCTCCAACGTCTTCAACAACAGGATCTCCATGATCATCAGCACGACCGTCATCGCCTACCAAAATGATAGGACCTGCAGGAACAGGAACCTCGGGCACATGAACAACCCCCTCCGGGTCACGAACTCGAGGGATCTCCCCAGCCACATCGAGATCATGAACAGGCGGGGGAGCTTGGTCATTGTCATTATCCACGTCAAAAAATAACTTCCGTGGACCACGGGAATATACCTTCCCATACCTACGAGCTGGAACATAATCAGCATACCTAATGTTAAACTCCTCTATGGCAGCTACACGAGCATCCATTTCACGAGATTGCTGATACAACATCTTAAGAGCTTCAACAGCATCGAGTTCTCTTGATAGCTGTGTAACAGAAGCTGAACGGCGTGCCATAGAGAAGAAAGGAAGAAAGAAACAACTTTTTCTCTTTGAGTGAAAATGGTAAAAAAGATGAACGGTTTGATAAGTCAAGTGACTTATTTAGATCCTTTTTTGGGAAGATCAAAAGATACGCTTTTAATGCAACTGACACAAATATCTGTGCAAATAGTGCAAAAGGCGACTCGATACGACAGGTAATCATGACATGCAAAAGGTAATTAATAACCGTCACTTCGTTGTCAGCAAAAAGTAATGATATCTGTGACAGGTGGCATACACACACCACACATTCATAACACATGTAACATACAAAATAATTATGTTCAAACAAAAAACTAAAGAAGACAAACAGTTCTTCAGTCTTGACTAGGGGAAGAAGCCTCAGCATCAGACGAACCTTTGACAAAAGGCTCGAGCAAAACACGAAGAGAAGATATCCCATCATCACCTACGTGGCTGCTCAGCTGGGATATGGGCTCTAGAGAATCACTGCTCAGTGCCTGCATAGAATCAGCAATCCGGGTGCCGACCTCTTTCTCCTGCTCAGTTGGAGGAGGTACTTTCTGACCAACAAGACCAAGACCGTTCCCATATGTGAGTCCGCCAAGATATCCGGATTCCGTAGCAACCTCGTAAAAGGTGTTAATACGATCTTGGTAGGTCTGACTAGTTTGGATAAAACGCCAGGCAGCGGGCATACCCCGGGATATCAACCAATCACGATCATCCCGGGAGCGATCCAGCTGAGATTGGAGAGAAATGGCAAGATTCTTGGCAGCTTCGGTAGCATCCTCTGCTTGATCAGCACGGTCATTTGATAAACTTAGCTGCCTTTCGCACTCTTTAAGCTTCTCAGCCATAGCATCCTTCTCTTCCTCCAGACGTTTGATCCGGGACTCGAAAGTATGGAACTCGGTGGACAGATGTTTACACCTCTCCATCTCTGCTTGATTCCGAGCAATGAATTCTTTCTCAGTAGCAAGTTCTTTGGTCAATGCTTCAACCCGTCCTTCAAGACGAGATATAATACCAGCTTGGGAATCATTGGCACGAAGAATTTCCAGTTTCTCCTCCATGTGTCCCTTAACCATGCGAGCTTTATCCGCCTCAAGCTTGTCCACAGCAACCTGACGAGAGACCAACTGAACCTCAGCGTCAGACAATTGTTTGGCAAGCCTGTCATTCTGAGACATAAGTGGTCCCTGTCTATCCCGGGCCTCTAAAAGATGAGCAAGGTCTGACCGCCACCGGCGAAGGACTTCATATGAAGCAGCAGCGTAACTGGCACCAGCACCAAGAACGTTCTCGGCAAGTTGAGCATTATCTAAACACTGCAAATAAAACCTTTCAGCTGGGGGGAAGGCATGCTCAGACCAATGACGAATGACCTCCGGATGGATAAGGCGGCTGGATTCAGCAATATGCCATTTAGGCACATAACAGATATCTTTCAGGGACGGCCGCCAATTAATCCCGGGAGCGTAGACATTGCTTGGGATACCACCTGCATCATCAGACGACGAACTGTCGGTCCTAAAACCACCAGGAAACTGGATAGGGTTCTTTTGTACATCCCGAAGGAGCTGGGAAAAACTCTGACCAGCAGGAAAACCAGAAGCCATAGATGGACCTGCAACAGAAAAGACCGGCTGCAATGGAATAGAGACTGGAACAGTAGTGGAGGACAGAGAAGTTGCCATAGGAATCACTGAAACTGGGACCAATGTAGACAACGGAACCAAAGTGACAGCAACAGCAGACGCTGGAACAGAGCTAGCTAGAACACACGAGGAAACAGCAATAACTCCATCAGAGCTACCCTCAGCGATAGGAATAACTTTGGAAACTTCAGATGTAGAAGCACCTCCGGAAGCAGAAGCAGAGGCACCTACAGAAATCCTCTCACCTGCATAGAATGATTGAATTCAAGGAAGGAACCGGCAATACAAAGGCAACAAAAACAAATAAAACATGCTTACCAAGTGACTTTTTCTTCATTTCCAATAACTGCTGCCGCTTGGCTAAAAGGGCTTCAGCATCCAAGGTCGCCGTAGTTTTCCTCTTCTTAGATTTATCTTTTTTCTTCTCAACATTTCCCTCACCTTGAGGAGGAGCAACATTAATGGGATCAGCATCAACGGGACCCGGGAGATTTTCATCAACACCTGTAGGCATGGTCTCCACGGTGGATACGGACTGGCCAACTATCTGCTCGGAGGCAGAAGCAATTGGACCCGGGATAAAAAAATTAGAAATAGTCTGGCTAAGAACATCAAGCTCATCTGAACCCAGAGGACGGTCATATTCAACCAATTGAGAAGAAACCTCCTCGTCCAGGACGTCAAAGTATTGCCAGGCTCCCTGATCTTCACGTTTGTACTCCGGGAACACAGTTTCATCCACCCATAACCGGCTCATACCAACAGCAACTAAAGCCCGCTCCGGAATAAACGTACATTCTGTGGGATTATTTGTCAGGGCAAGGTATAAAGGATCTTTCTCATAAACAGAAGGAAGAGGGCACTCATCAGTCAACTTAGATTTAGCCTCCGGAAATCTAATCGGAGTAGGAACAGGAAAAACACGTTCGTCAATGTAAAAGAATTTCTTCCTCCAATCCTTATCCCGAACACTTTGAGGAAAGCTGTCAATGCAGGGCAACGATCCAGGACGACGATCAAAAGTAAAGTATTCTCCTTTGAATTTCAGTACATACAATACACGGAAAATCTCCAAAAGGGGTGCCCTACCCAAACCTAGGGCACAAAATTCAAAATGTCGAATTTTTATTAAACCTAGGGGATGCAATTGGGAGGGGTGTACCTTATAATATGACAGGATAGCAAGAAGGAAATTGGTAACCGGCAAACGAAAGTGAGAAAAAGTAAAAAACTCGCCGTACAAAGTGATCTTCCCTTCCTTGAGGGGAAAGGCCCGATCATCCTTACCAGGAAGCACAGGCCCCCATTCCAACGGAACATGGTAATCACTAAGGAAAGAGGAGAAGGATGGCCAGTGGCAAGGAATGTCGGATACACTTGTAGCAACCCGTGAAGAACTTGCTTTAGGAGCCATGGAAGGATTAAGCAGTGGAGCGAGAGAAAAGTGAAGAGAACAAACCGTTCAATTGATGAAATAACGATTGGGTAAAGTTGAAGAAAGTTTAAAATTCAAATATATAGAAACGCCACATGTCAACTCCCTACACACTTAAAACTTATTAAATAGAGGATTGATGTGACGGTTATAGCCATGATTACATCACGTGCTATCAAGAATACAAAACAAGCCCAAAACTTTTTTCTTTTTTATTTTTAAGTCTAGTAACAATCACATGTTCTTATAACTAGACTGGGGGGACATGACGAGGTATGGCCCAGACAAACCCGGCCCAAACCTCAAAATCATAAGCCCAAACAATAGAAAGCCCACCGACTATACAAAGTCAAACCAGTCAACACAGGTCAAACGCATTAAATAGAGAGCTGGTCAAAAGGCTAATTCAGCGAAGAAACAATCATGCAAGGATTGTCTCCCCTCGATAGGCAAAAGAACAACTATAAAAGGAGGAGTAAAGGTAAAGGACGAGATACAATTGATATACTGAATTCATATAAACATTATCCCTTACACCAAACAAATACTTATTCTCACGCCGGAGGGTGGTCACAGGGTTACCCCCAATCCTGTGGCGAGTCCTAACGGTGTTCTGTTTTACAGGCTTCATACTTATTATTTTGAGACGAGTTGGAAAGAGTCCCCTGTTCTGCATCATATAGAAGATTCAGAGTACCTCCACCAGGTTCTTACTTCTTCACTTGTACATTATCACACGCAATTTTGTTTTAAACGAAGCTTACATTGAAACGTATATAAAAATAGCACCAATAAAGGAACTTCTCCTTTCACTTTCTTCTAACACAAGATAAACTTTACGTTGTTTAGTAAGGTAAGCTCGATTTTGCTCTCAATATGCCAAATTATTCATGCAGTAGATATTTCATAAACGACTCAAATACCTAAAATTTTAGTAAATTGTTATGAATAATAATAGATTAACTAACTTTTATAAAGTAACTAATTGTATATAAAAGATTATAATAAAACATGTAACATTATGAAAATTATTTTTTACATGTTTTGTATTTAATATGTTTTGTAGAAATAAATGTCATCACCTATCATAAACATGACTCTTGATTTCATTTATATTATTAAATATGATATGATGCTTTAAAAACTAATTTGCCCTTAAAATTTAGTTATTATGTGCATTGCATGTTGTATTATAAGCAAATTAACTTGTACTTCTTAAATTTTAAGAAGTCCTTGTTAAATGCTTTATAATATAGTATAGATATAGATTTGCAGACTCATAATTTGGTTGGTTCGATTCGATTACCAAACATTACACTTAATAAAAAAAACGCTTTGTTTTAAAATTTGGGCTTGGGCTATATATATTCGATTACCATAAACATACATTATTTATCTTATTTTTACTTGATATGCCCTCTCCCTCAAGTTCTTATGTAATTACAATTCAAACATTTCGTTTATTATTATATTTTTTAACTCTTTGATTTTATTTCAACTATCAACAACCTGATGACACACCTAATATAGCATCCAACGCATCAACAACTTGAATTTGGGTCGGATTGTTAGCAAATCAACGTTTGTAACCAAATGTTTTGTTTTGTGATCTGAAAGGGGAAAAAGGAGTTTGTAACCTTGATTGCATTATTATTATTATTATTAAATTGAAATAATGAAAAGGTAAGCAATATCCACAATAAATATAATTATCTTTATCTATACTATATTATAAAACATTTTCCAATGAGATCTAGCTAAGCCAAGACGTTTCTCTATGCTGCCACATGACAAGAACCGAGAACGGGATCGACACTTTCAATTTCCAAAGAGAAAAAAAGGACACATTGTGAATTGAATATCGAACCCCTTATTGCATTGGTTGACACACATGGATAAACGATCAAGAAGTAATCTCCAAGTAAAAATGTTATTCGGTTGAAGCTGTTTAACCAAGAGCATACACAAAACATAAAAACAATCACTTCTCTCTACTCTTTCCTAGTCATACTCACACACATGTTTTTATGTGTTTTTGTAGAAGAACTAAAACATATACTCTCTCCTCAACATCACACCCTCTCTCATCAATATCACACTCTCTCCTTAAAAACACCATTAAAAAAATCTATTGTGGATGCTCTAATGTTAAACATTTTTGTTCATTTTTTTTATAATGTCACTTATTTCTCTTTTTAACACCCTGTTTTAATCGCCAAAAGGTAGGGTTTTTCTTATAGACTTACCAGTATTTAACGGGTCATTAAAATTCAAATGTCGATTATCCAATTATCTACAATCTAAAAGTGAATAAAATGCTTTGCACAAAAACAATAGTAGAAAAACATTTAATTGGGCTGGATTGAAATTTGTTAAAAGAGTAAACCGGAACCCCTCAGCCCAATGCATTGCCCAATTTCGTATCTGGGACCAAAATGTTCTTGGACTGGGCTGGACGGAATTATACTTTTGATATATTTATTAGTTCGTATATTTAAAGATAAATAAATTATTAATTTAAAACTTAATCGACAAATATCGATTTTATGACTTGTGAGAACACATCAAATATTAAAATATACTAGTGTCAATGCCCGCGCGTTGCCGCGGGTACATATGTTTTATTGTCGCATGTTGCATGACGGATACATATGTTTTATTGTCGCATGTTTCAATTTGATTACAACATACAAATCAATATCATTTTTAATCCATCGGCACATAAAAGCTATAACCACGAAGGAACCAAAGATGAAACCATCACATAATTAAAGACGTCCTTATTTCGGTCAATTGCCGTCAACAATAAGACAAAGAATGATAACTTTAAAGACGAAGAGATGTATTGGTGTGTGAACTTTTTTTTTATTTTTTCGAAATTTCATAGCATCACTCAAACAATGTATACTTTCTACCCGTGGGATGTGAAGTCACCAAATGTGACTGCTTGGTTCAACCCGTGACTTTTCAAAACCAAGCTCAATTTCATATGCAATTGCTTTCAAAGTTGCTGCTATAGTAAAGACCATGAATACTTGTTATGGAGCAACCAACAAATCTACAAAACCTACATAGTTGAACTAATAATTAATAAACATTAGAACTAAAATGAACCCAAATCTAATAGGTATTAGCTGAGCCTAAATATCCCAGAAAAACAATTTTTAGCCACTTTATTTTCTTCCTGGAAGTTAACTGAAAGCCTAATGGGCTCACCCAAAAACTTTACCAAATTGCAATTCAGTGTTTTGTTAGAGAACCTTGTGAACAGATAAGTACCAAAACTTATGGAGATATCTAAGGGTTGTACATATAGCAGCGCAAATTGTACAGTGTTGTACAACTATGCCAAATGCCATTTTTATTTTTAGCCCTGAGCTAGGTAAATAAAATAAAGAAACCTGAACGACTGCCTGTCGTCTTCGTCTCTACTCTGACCATTGAATACCCTGCAACAACCAGCCAATCGAAAAGTAAACCAATTTCGAGCACAATTAAAAGGAACACATAAAATAAAACGACAACTTAATAAATTTGTTTTCATTTTACTAAAGTTTTTTTTTAATATACCCATTTACATGTATCAATGATATAATGCGACCATATAGAGTTTCATTCAACTAAAATTTACAAGAAACTACAATTAGCAAGGGGGAATAAGTTAACAAGTAATAATCCTCTATTAAAATTCTTCCAAATGCATACAAGTTAGCCTAGGTAAGATTACTTTTCCTACACTTCTCTCATGGTACCAATAACATCAGCAAACATGTTATGTTGCTAGATCAATATGAAATGCCTAATATAGTTTTAACAGCAATCTTATCTTGGCCACCAGAGCCCTTAAAGGTTATCTATCCAAAGAAACTTATTATAAAGGGTAAAAGTTGGAACTTGACAAACAAATAGTGTCAGAAGCTTAAAATGTTTCAACCTCTCAATTCAAATTCAAATTACAAACTCAAACATGTTAAGAGTTTACCAAACGTCCTCCAGCTATAATGGCACTAATAGCAAGAACTGCCAACAAGTGCCTTCACAGCAACCAATCCAAGAGCTTCAGCAATTGCTTGGAATCCAATCTGGGGAAATAAAAACGTCATCGTGTTAAAAGAACGGAAACGAGCCTTGAGGCGTTTTCCCTTCGCCTCATGAGACGTAAGCCTCAAGGCGAACCGAGGCGTAAGCTCGAGGCGCAGTCAAAAAATAAATATGAAAATTATGTGTCTATAAAAAATAAAATACTTGACCTAGAAGAGTCTAAAACATAAAAAACACACATCAAAAATAAAATAATTGACCCAAAAAGTCTAAAAAACACACAAAAAAAAAGAACACACACACAAACACACATCAAAAACACCCGAGGCACACATTTTCTTAGCGCCTTAGAGCCGTATGTACAATCTAAACCCCATAAGGCGTGCCTCAGACTCGTTTTTTTTAGAGTTTTGCCTCGAGACGCGCCTATAAACCATGTATGAGATACAGGGTCAGACTAAGTAACCTATTTACAGTATAAAATAAAACAAACATGGCCCAGGGTATAATATAATTCTTTTGATGAAAGATAGAGAGATTTAGGGACCACATTAATTATTAGATAAATAATGTGTTTTATTAAAAATACTTACGCCTCCTGTTGATGAATTTGGTGAAATTAGAGGTATGAGAATCAGCAAAACAACGACCGCTAAATCCTGGCAAAACAATAAAGAGAAAATTAAGCAATGAAATAGAAACGTTAATATTATATGAGTCGAATTTACAAAATAGAATGATTTGTTTGGTCTTGTACAGACAAAGGAAACCTAAATACTAAACCATTACAACTAACGCCTTCATTACAGCCATCCGTTTCAATTGCCCCTTGATGAAGAATTTATGATGAATGATTAACCTTGAATCGTTAATGAAAGAATTTATGGTGATGTCGATTGAAGACAGAGCATCAAGTTCAGTAGTCTGTAACTGAAGACCATTGTGGGCAGGGATAGCAAAGGATGTTTGTGAGGGCAAAGATGGGAAAAGAGGGTAGTTTTGTAAATTTCTTTTGTTATTGTAAAGGAGGAGGTGAGTAAAATGTCTATATTACCCTCCTAAGTGTCTTAATTGTCCCCAATATTCCTATAATACCCTTATGAAATAGGCTTTATTCACTTATACTTGTTGCTTTAAAAATTGTACTCATGTCAAAATTCCAATATGGTACATCACTCCTCCTTTATAATGTATTATAGATAACTTGGACAGCTTTAAAGAACTTTATTTTAGGTCATACATACTTATAAAGAGGATTTGTCGTGTTTATACCACACTAGCTTTTATCCCAGGAGCGTTTCGGGATTGAAAAATATAACAATTCTAATAATATTAAAACTATACTAATAGTAATAATTATTACCCTTGTAATTAAATAAATAAATAAATAACCTTGCTATAAGGTGACACCATGTGTTGCAGTGTTGCGCGATTCTTTCTCCTAGCTTCTCTTGATGAAGTATACATATGCATCTTTAAAAGAGTAAAATTCCAATGAAAGCATGGCGATTGAGCTGAATTTTAACATCATAAATAAGAACCTGGTTTAAAAGAAAAAACATTATTAATGAATAACCTGAACACTTTGTGTTTTTTTTTCCTGTATGAACGAAACCCCACAAAAAATAGTTGTTTTTTTCTCCATTTTTTATATAGAATATGGTACTCGTTGGAAAGATAATAAAACGCTCGTTAATTTGGTGTAACCTTTTTCTTTAAAAAATATCGTATATGAAAGATATTAACGTTTAAAAATTATGGGAGGAAAATAAGAGAGAAAAATTTAAATTTGTTTTTAAATTCTTTTTCCTAAAATAACTCAATTTAAATTTAGTAGATTAGGTTTTATATTATTATTTATTTATTTTTAATTTGCCACATGGCATGACACGTGACACACTTAAGAAGGAGAATGTCTTCTTGAATGTCATGTCATTAAAATGGTTTTTTTAGGCCTCCATTGAATGTCACCTCATCAACATTCAATTCTTTTATTATAAGTTATAGATTATAGATATACAAAAGACATTTTACGTTATATGTAGAATTAAGTTACTTTTGAAAACCATTCCTTATATAACATGATTGAAAAAATTACATTAAGATAGTGGGAAGGCGGCAACAAGCTGCGGCGTCCCCTCTTTCTGAATGGCAACCCATAATCTACTAAAAACGTAACCTTGTTCACCCGGATTCGAGACACTACTATGAATAACTCGCTGGACCCTGGTCAGCAAACGGGTAGTCTCCGGTACCAATGAGCCAAAGGTATCAAAAGCCAGGGGTAAGAAAACATGTTGGTTCTCCTCATAGGCTTTAGCATGCTTTTCTACCTTCTTCGCCTCTGCTTTCCGCACCGCTTGCCCTGCTACAGACCCACTATCCCTCAACCCAACTAGAGGAGATACACTTGTCAAGTCAACATAAGCATGCTTCCCCCCCCCCCCCGACACACCCAAAGATAAGGAGATCTGCTAAATGCAGGATGGATCTCCTTTCTGCGGGATCTGTAAGAAATTTGGAATACGTGTCTTGACCATAAGTTGTACATGTAATTAGTTGTAACATGGCTTATTTAATTTTTGATACAGTTTTCAAATCTTCAAATTCGAATAACTTGATATTCGAATTATTCAAATCTATGGGAATGGTAATTCAACTTTTCATTCATAATGAGATTACATTTACATATATACACCAACTATCTCCTATATTTTTGGAATGATTTGAATCACAATTATGCACAATAAATTACATTTATTCTATTGCCTCTATTACACCCCCGCAGTCGAAGCGAAGGGTGGACGGATGCTTAGACTGGTCCGAAAATCATCGAAAAGAACACGAGGAACGCCTTTGGTGAAGATGTCGGCAATCTGGTGACGAGAAGGAACATGGATAATGCGCACAACTCTCTTCTGAACCTGTTCTCGGACGAAATGTATATCGAGCTCGATATGCTTAGTGCGTTGATGCTGCACAGGATTGCCAGACAAGTTGATTGCTGTAACACCCCAACCGATGGCGGAATCATCGAGGTGCCACGTAGTGACGATTGTTCAAAAGCTCATGGTACTAAAATGTAAATATTATTGAATAATCAAAATTGTCTTACATGAAAATGGAAATTACATTGTCTAAATGAAATGTAAATATTGAAATAACTGAATTGAAATAAAACACTAAATGTCTCTTGCTAAAGCACTAGATCAAACTGCACCTGAAACATGTACAAAAATAGGTTTGGTCAACATATGAAATGTTGGTGAGCATTCCTAGATTTGATATATATAGTAGGTTAAAAAGTTATACAATTCAAGTGCAAGCTACAGTGCAAATATGTAAACCATGTATCAAACAAATGAGCGAAATCAACCCTGTGACTGTATAATGTACTGTATGAACTGTAGTGTACTCAACCAATAAATGGATGATAACTTAACACTGGCCACGGATTCTCCGATGAAAAAGGGGAGAATCAACCTAGGCGGGTTGTCAATCCAAATAGCGCTATCCAATGTTAAGGTCGGCTTGTACCATGTTAATGATTTCACTAAGTACAAATGTAATCCACATGTAATGTCTAAGCATAAAGCACGTTGTAAGCAATACACATAGTACTAGAATTGTATTGTAAAAATGTAAACTTGTATTTGAAATTGTAATAGTGTACATGTAACACCCCAAAAATGTATAAAAGTAAAAAGGGGTTAGGAAATACTCACTGTCTTATGTAAGCTTGAAATTAAATTGGACAACGAAATATGCGTTGGAAATATTCCAAGGAATCAACCTAAAGAATTGATAATGTGTAAGGGAAATAACTCTAGGATATATGTATTTCTAGGGCTTCGAATTGGGGATAAACGTTTATTTGTTTATTAAGCAAATTGTTTATTAATTATGAGAAATTTAATGAATAAATAAACAAAAGTCTTTTTGTAAAATTTTAAGTTGAATATAGTCACAACATAAGGTTTTAAGTGTGAAAATAATTTTTATAAAATTATTTTCTTGAAAATAGAATATTTAATCTATTTATTTCAAATTGTCAAAATATGACTTTATTATCTAAAAAATATTAAAATCAAAGAATTTCTGAATTAAAAATTGTATTTCAGTTCCAAATGAATAGAAATAATTTATGTAAAATTTTGGTACAAAAATATTGAAAAATGAATTTATTATGAATTATTTATGATTAAAAACTAACAAAAATTGATTAAAAATATTAAATGAATGATTTTTCTGAAATAAAAATCATTTCAGAAAAGTTTATTGTTATGAAAACTTAGAATAATTTTTGTGGAAATTAATAAGATCGTTTTGATATTTTAATGGATTTTTATAAATATATTAGCATAAAATTGATTTAATTATTATAAATATTAAATAAATGAATTTTTGAAAACTAAAAATTGTAGGTGAAGCATTTATATCAGATTAACTAAAAGTAATTTTTTTAGAATTTATAAAATGATTTTGATAATTAAAAACGAATTTATAAAATTAAATGTATTAAATATAAGTATTTGTTTTGTTTAAAAGAATAAATGAGAAAAAGGGACAAAACGTCGCCATGCCGGGACTCGAACCCGGGTGGCTCGTGTACAAGGCACCAGACACAACCACTTGGTCTAGACCAGTGGTTGTGTTGATTCTTGTTTTATTTAAAATAAATAATAATGCAGAAATCATGATTATCCCCAATTTAAGCTTACAAGCCCTAGCTTTTCCAATCAGACAATCTACACAATGTTAATCTAATTAACCATAGGGCAAACATTGTGCAGATGCCGATTAACAAAACCCACAAAAATAATTAAACTTACAACGATGATTTGAGCTTGATTGAATGGTCAACTCTTAAAGTCAAAACGCGATGAATACCAAGAACAGAGATTTGTTGTGAAGAATTGAAGATTGGGAAAGAGATAATGGCGAGATTAGAAGGTCCAGCAACCTTCAATTTATAGTGCTATGGTCCCAATCATTGAAATGGTAAGGGTTGACTTAGTGTTTAATGTTGACGCGTCAAAAACACATAATTGGTATGAATTTAATCGCTAATGAACGTGTATTGATTGTTGATAGACCGGTAATCACGAATCAATGGTCAAAACATGATTAATATATGTTAATTAGGCTAGTTATATAGGTCAAAAGAGAAGAAAAAGAAAAAAAAATATAACAATAATGTCTGCTGCTTCTGTTCGTAGATGGGGAAAGGAAACAAAGGAGGACAAGGTGTGGTTAAATATAATTGAAGTTGGGTAAATACCAACTAAAGTGTGTGGTTCAAGTGGTAGAGGCGTGTGTGTGTGAATGGAAGGCCTCCGGTTCGAGACCCGGCACAGGCACTCCATTTTATTTATTTTTTTTCAGATGGAAGGGAGGGGGCTTAGTGGGCCGGTTGCTTGGTTGGGTCAGTGTTGGGCCACGCCAGATGGGCTTAGGAGAAGGTTGGGCTAAAAAAAAATAAAGAAAGGATGGGTTTGATTTAGGTTAATGTATATATATAATAAAGAAATGTGTGGTTTAAAAAGAAATGTAAATATATAATAAAATCTGAAATTTTTTTTTATCATTATTATTATTATTATTATTATTATTATTATTATTATTATTATATAAAAGAAAAAGTGACGGATGTCACAGCATCCCCTACTTTTAGAAACTTCGTCCCGAAGTTATTAGTGACATAGGGTTATGGATGCTTGGGTAAAAAATTAAAATAACAGTGGTTTGGAAAATTTGGGTTAAGGCACGACGTAAATTTATAGGTAACAAAGTAAATTGTTTCAAATGATTTGGATGGGGTTTGATAGGTGTGAGTTAAGGATTTTGGATTAGGTTCGTCTCGAATAATAAGGAGAATAAGAATCTAATGAATCACTAAATTTCAAGTTTTAGGAATCCTAGAATAAATGTACGAGTTGATTGACTACAGAAATACTAAATGAACTACTAAGTAAACAGAGCTTGTTCCTGGTCCGACTTCCAGTTTCACTTTCAATGCATCATTAGTGTTTGTATACAGGGTGTACCGCAGCTAACCCACCACACCTTTGATACCTTGAAAACGTACTGGACGTCTTCCAAGAACTCTAATAGAATTTCACACTACCCTAATGTACCTGTAAATTCATGATTACGTTCCGGACCGGAATCATCAATTTACCTTACATTAAAGTTTTGCGTCCTTCTATGACCCCACCGATTGTTGAGCAGGTTCGATAGCCTCCACCAGTCGTGGAGTAGGTTGTAGGGCCTCTCCCGACTATTTGAAAAGGTATAGTGACCTCTACCAATCGTTGAGTATGTTCGATAGCCTTCACCAGTCGTGGAGCAGGTTGTAGGGCCTCTCCCGACTGTTGAAAAAGGCATGATGACCTCTATTAAGTGCAACAATTATTATTCACATAGATTGCAAATTGATAGCATGATTATGCAAGCAAGTTTGTAAGTACTACAACCATTAAGTGTAAGTGTTATCGAGTGTCATGAATAATTAGATGTTCAATGCGTAGTCAAATTAAGGGAAAAATCTAGTTTCATGTAATAACCAATGATGTTTTCTAGAAAAGCTCTGTAGGATCAAGTAAATGTTTCAAATAAATGTAAGGTAGAGTCTTGTATGATTAAAAATAAACGTAATCAATATGATAAATTTCCATTATGTGTTAATACACAATAGTATGCAAGGAAGTTTCTAGGTGTTGTATGCTAATGAGTGCGACAAAATTTGGTACAAAATGAAAACGCAAGTGTCATGAATAATTAAATGTCCAGTGAATAGTCAAGTAAAGAGGAAATCAAGTTTCACAAACAATGATGTTTTGAAAAAATCCTGTAGAATCAGGTATCAGGTTTTTAGTAGTCTGATTATCATGGGTAACTAGCTCATGTGTGAGAAGGTGAAGGATATGAATTTAGTTTTTGAGAAGATGATGAAAAATCTTGAAGCAGAATCAAGGTTGTGAGAGAATGTGAAGATAGTTGATAAAGAGTTTATTTTATAGTAAGGAGATTATGTGGCAGTGTAAATTTTGGGGTTTGGATCAAAGGTTATAATCAAGTGTATAAGAAAACATGATTGTGGTATATGCCAAATATTGTAAAAATTTGAACAAGTTGAAAATGAGTGAGTGTTGATGGAGAATCTAGAGACCAGATATTATTCCAAAAAAAAAAAAAAAAAAAAAAAAATTCAAAATTTGTTGTGTACATAAGGCAAAAGTTGTTAAATAGTACAAGCTAAGTAGGCTTTGTAATAGTTTAAAACATTATATAGAAAATCGTTTGTTACGTCAATAAATAATCAATTGAATTTAAGTTCGAGGAAAATATGTACTTTGTAAAGTTACTAGGTAATACAACAAGTTTTAGAAATCTTTAGTTTGTGCTAAAGTGTGAGGTTATAGTTTTTAAAATAATTAACATGTGAAGAAAAGAAATAATATGATTTGGGTAGGGTGTTGAATATTTAAAAAGTGGCTAAAAGGGTAAGGTGAAGTGTGATTGTGAAATCCATAGATGGCTATGAAAGTATGAGCTTGAAATCAATATATGAAAATCATGATATATAGGATATTGTATATGAAACGAGGGAGTATTATTGTAAAACTTGCATAAGATGCTTGGAGTGCCCTTGTCTAGCTGTAAAGCCCAACAAGAACGTTGACTTTTCAAAGGAATTGAACCCAATGGTGATCAAAGAAGACATGCTTTAGCCTATAAGTGGACACTCACTCCAGGAATCCCCAGGTAAGCATAACAGGTCTGTAAATGGATTTATGCGCTATGCTTGCCTATGCCAGAAAACCCAGTGTACAGGCGTCCACCCTTCCAGATTGCACGTGTCCTTATCACACTCATTAAAGCTCAACAACTTTGAAGGAGCAAAATAAGAGTAGGCATTATGCCTAAGAGTGTCTTCATGAAAGGTACTGTCCCTGTTCCATAATGATGTAGACTTTCTACTCCTCGTAGGACACCATCTCTATGCACCAGGATGAAAGATAAGGAGAAAGGAGAGAGAGGAGGAGGGAAAGATAGAGGAAGGAAAGTAGAGGGAAATGAGGTAATTCAGAAAATATTATGCATGAAAGTTCGGTTATAGTCTAGGCCATTTTATCTAATAACCTAGTTCCCTATAACCATGGCTCTGATACCAATCTGTAACACCCCAACCGATGGCGGAATCATCGAGGTGCCACGTAGTGACGATTGTTCAAAAGCTCATGGTACTAAAATGTAAATATTATTGAATAATCAAAATTGTCTTACATGAAAATGGAAATTACATTGTCTAAATGAAATGTAAATATTGAAATAACTGAATTGAAATAAAACACTAAATGTCTCTTGCTAAAGCACTAGATCAAACTGCACCTGAAACATGTACAAAAATAGGTTTGGTCAACATATGAAATGTTGGTGAGCATTCCTAGATTTGATATATATAGTAGGTTAAAAAGTTATACAATTCAAGTGCAAGCTACAGTGCAAATATGTAAACCATGTATCAAACAAATGAGCGAAATCAACCCTGTGACTGTATAATGTACTGTATGAACTGTAGTGTACTCAACCAATAAATGGATGATAACTTAACACTGGCCACGGATTCTCCGATGAAAAAGGGGGAGAATCAACCTAGGCGGGTTGTCAATCCAAATAGCGCTATCCAATGTTAAGGTCGGCTTGTACCATGTTAATGATTTCACTAAGTACAAATGTAATCCACATGTAATGTCTAAGCATAAAGCACGTTGTAAGCAATACACATAGTACTAGAATTGTATTGTAAAAATGTAAACTTGTATTTGAAATTGTAATAGTGTACATGTAACACCCCAAAAATGTATAAAAGTAAAAAGGGGTTAGGAAATACTCACTGTCTTATGTAAGCTTGAAATTAAATTGGACAACGAAATATGCGTTGGAAATATTCCAAGGAATCAACCTAAAGAATTGATAATGTGTAAGGGAAATAACTCTAGGATATATGTATTTCTAGGGCTTCGAATTGGGGATAAACGTTTATTTGTTTATAAAGCAAATTGTTTATTAATTATGAGAAATTTAATGAATAAATAAACAAAAGTCTTTTTGTAAAATTTTAAGTTGAATATAGTCACAACATAAGGTTTTAAGTGTGAAAATAATTTTTATAAAATTATTTTCTTGAAAATAGAATATTTAATCTATTTATTTCAAATTGTCAAAATATGACTTTATTATCTAAAAAATATTAAAATCAAAGAATTTCTGAATTAAAAATTGTATTTCAGTTCCAAATGAATAGAAATAATTTATGTAAAATTTTGGTACAAAAATATTGAAAAATGAATTTATTATGAATTATTTATGATTAAAAACTAACAAAAATTGATTAAAAATATTAAATGAATGATTTTTCTGAAATAAAAATCATTTCAGAAAAGTTTATTGTTATGAAAACTTAGAATAATTTTTGTGGAAATTAATAAGATCGTTTTGATATTTTAATGGATTTTTATAAATATATTAGCATAAAATTGATTTAATTATTATAAATATTAAATAAATGAATTTTTGAAAACTAAAAATTGTAGGTGAAGCATTTATATCAGATTAACTAAAAGTAATTTTTTTAGAATTTATAAAATGATTTTGATAATTAAAAACGAATTTATAAAATTAAATGTATTAAATATAAGTATTTGTTTTGTTTAAAAGAATAAATGAGAAAAAGGGACAAAACGTCGCCATGCCGGGACTCGAACCCGGGTGGCTCGTGTACAAGGCACCAGACACAACCACTTGGTCTAGACCAGTGGTTGTGTTGATTCTTGTTTTATTTAAAATAAATAATAATGCAGAAATCATGATTATCCCCAATTTAAGCTTACAAGCCCTAGCTTTTCCAATCAGACAATCTACACAATGTTAATCTAATTAACCATAGGGCAAACATTGTGCAGATGCCGATTAACAAAACCCACAAAAATAATTAAACTTACAACGATGATTTGAGCTTGATTGAATGGTCAACTCTTAAAGTCAAAACGCGATGAATACCAAGAACAGAGATTTGTTGTGAAGAATTGAAGATTGGGAAAGAGATAATGGCGAGATTAGAAGGTCCAGCAACCTTCAATTTATAGTGCTATGGTCCCAATCATTGAAATGGTAAGGGTTGACTTAGTGTTTAATGTTGACGCGTCAAAAACACATAATTGGTATGAATTTAATCGCTAATGAACGTGTATTGATTGTTGATAGACCGGTAATCACGAATCAATGGTCAAAACATGATTAATATATGTTAATTAGGCTAGTTATATAGGTCAAAAGAGAAGAAAAAGAAAAAAAAATATAACAATAATGTCTGCTGCTTCTGTTCGTAGATGGGGAAAGGAAACAAAGGAGGACAAGGTGTGGTTAAATATAATTGAAGTTGGGTAAATACCAACTAAAGTGTGTGGTTCAAGTGGTAGAGGCGTGTGTGTGTGAATGGAAGGCCTCCGGTTCGAGACCCGGCACAGGCACTCCATTTTATTTATTTTTTTTCAGATGGAAGGGAGGGGGCTTAGTGGGCCGGTTGCTTGGTTGGGTCAGTGTTGGGCCACGCCAGATGGGCTTAGGAGAAGGTTGGGCTAAAAAAAAATAAAGAAAGGATGGGTTTGATTTAGGTTAATGTATATATATAATAAAGAAATGTGTGGTTTAAAAAGAAATGTAAATATATAATAAAATCTGAAATTTTTTTTTTATCATTATTATTATTATTATTATTATTATTATTATTATATAAAAGAAAAAGTGACGGATGTCACAATTGCACTGATGTTGTCACAATAGACCAATGAAGCTCGTGAGATGGGATGATGTAATTCAAGCAATAGATTGCATAGCCAACATAATTCTGCCACAACATTGGCGACACCGTGGTATTCAGCTTCAGCACTGGAGCGAGAGATAGTAGATTGGCGCTTAGATGACCAAGAAATGAGGTTATCACCTAGATGGACACAGTAACCAGATGTAGAGCGTCTGGTGTCGGGGCAACCTGCCCAGTCTGCATCAGTATATGCCATTAGAGAGACAGTCTGGGCAGGGGAAAGATGAAGCACGAAGTTCAAGGTACCCTGAATACACCGAATAATACGTTTAAGAGCATTCCATTGAGCAACCCGTGGTGCGTGCATGTGCATGCATATTTGCTGTACCGCATAAGAAATGTCCGGTCTAGTAAATGTCAAGTACTGGAGAGCCCCTGCCAAACTGCGATAATTAGACGGATCATCATGTAACGGTCCAGTGTCGGTAGAAAGTTTGGACTGTGTATCTACAGGAGTGGCTGCAGGCTTGCAAGAGTCCATTGCAGCTCTGTGAATGATGTCTTGGGCGTAAGCCTGCTGAGACAAGAACATATTGTTCCCAGTGTGAGTTACCTATATGCCCAAGAAATAAGATAGAGAACCCAAATCCTTCATAGCAAATTCACCTGCAAGAGTATGAAGGTGCTGCTGACGAAGAGCGTCAGTGGAGGTGGTGAGAATGATGTCATCAACATAAATAAAGAAGATATGCAATGTCATTCCCATGGTGGTAGATGAAAAGTGAGTTATCCGACTTGCTGTGACGAAACCCCTGCGAAGTAACAAAGTCAGTAAAACGCTGGTACCAGGCTCGTGGAGCCTGTTTTTGCCCGTAGAGGGACCGTTTAAGCCGGCAGACATGATCTGGAAAATCACGGTGTCTAAACCCAAGAGGTTGATGCATGTAAACAGTTTCTTCCAAGTGCCCATGAAGAAATGCATTTGTGACATCCAGTTGATTAATTTTCCAAGACTTTGCCAGAGCTAAGGAGAGTACCGTCCGAATAGTAGCCGGTTTGACAACCAGACTAAAAGTTTCACCACAATCAATCCCATGTTCCTGTTTACGACCATCACAAACTAACCGAGCTTTGTAGCGCTCGAGGCTGCCATCCAACCTGTACTTATGCTTAAACAACCACATGCAACGTATTATATTCATATCAGATGTGCGAGGTACAAGTTCTCAGGTCTTATTTTTAATAAGGGCACTAAATTCATTGGACATGGCATTGTACCACTCTGGGGTGGATAAGGCGACCTGAGGGTTTTGGGTAAGGGTTGGACAGTGGCGGTGTGAAGGGTAAAATGTTGTTTTGGTTTGGTGATACCACTCATTGAGCGGGTGTGGATGGTCCGCGTAGGTGGGGGAGGTGGTGGGGTTGGTATCGGTGAGGCAGGAGGTGTGTGCGTTTGGTCGGTTTGCTGGGCCGAAGGAAGAACAGGGCTAAAGGATGGGCCGGTGTGGGAAGTTGGTGAGAAATGTGGTGGGCCGGATGAGGAAGGAGGTGGAGCGGGTACGTGGGCCGGGGCTGTTGGGCCAGGTAAAGATGGGCTAGGTGGGGCCGGGGAATCAGATGAGGGGGCAGCTGGTAAGTTTGCTGCGGGTGTGGGTGGGAGGTTTGGGTAGGTGGGTGATGTTGGGAAAGATAGTCCCAGACTAAAGGGTTGATAGTAGGATTGAGAAAGTCATAGGAGGGTGGTTTGGTGGGAGATTGGATAGTGTATGGGAAGATGGTTTCTTCAAAGTGAACGTGACGGGAGATAATAAGTTGGTGAGTAGTGAGATCAAGACATTGGTAGCCTCGATGGTTTGGTGGGTAGCCAAGAAAAACACATGGATTGGAGCGATAGTTGAGTTTGTTGATGGTGGAGAAAGGGGCAAGAGGATAACAAAGACAACCGAAAATGCGTAGATGATCGTATTCGGGTGTGACTTTGTAGAGGAGAGAAGTTGGAGATTGCTTGGAAGGATGTTAAGTAAGTATGTGGTAGTGTCAAGGGCATGATGCCAAAAGGTGGGAGGTAAGGAGGCTTGGGCAAGGAGGGTCCGAATCATGTTGTTAATGGTACGTATTTTCCGTTCCGCCTTACCATTTTATGAGGAAGTGTAAGGGCAAGAGAAACGGAAATGCATGCCGTTATGGTGGCAAAAATTGTAAAAATTGTTGGCATATTCTTTTCCATTGTCGCACTGAAATTGTTTGATTTGGCGTTCAAATTGAGTGCGAACAAGGTTATGTAATTTGGTAAACATGGAAAACACTTGGGATTTGGTGGCAAGTGGGAAGGTCCATAAAAAAATTAGTGAAGTCGTCTAAAAATAAGACGTAATATTTGTGACCTCCTATACTAAGTACGGGTGAAGTCCAAAGATCACTATGTATAATATCAAATGGCAAAGCAGTAACATTCATAGAATCATGAAACAGTAATCTAACACTTTTACCAAAAATGCAGGATTGACATAATGTTTTATTAATTTTGCCATAATCAATAAAAGACGACAATTTTAAAGATTGTAATAAAGTGTTTCCAGGATGACCCAGTCTTTGATGCCAGCGATCTTGAGTAATAGTGGAGAGTGCCATGGGTTGGTTGAGATTGAGCGGAAGTGGTTGGGTGAGAGGATAAAGATCGCCCGTGCTATTGCGTCGTAGGATAGGAGCCCGTGTTTTGAGATCCTTCACAAGAAAACCAAATGGGTCAAATTCAACAGAAACCAAATTATCAGTTGTGAGGCGACGAACTGAAATTAAGGTTTTAATTATACTAGGGGCAAAAATGACATTTTTAAGTTTTAAAGGTGGGAAGGGGGTGGTAGGGTTTGGTCGCCTTGAGCCACAACAGGGATTGACATATGAGAGGACGCGCCTGAGTCCATCGTGCCATGATCCGGTGGATTTAGTGACATAGTGTATAATGCATGCTCGATTTGTGTATACCATTACCAACAATGCATGCTCGACATAGTGTATACCATTACCAACAATAATATTTTTATTAGTGCACGAATTAAAATTAGACGGGGAATATATACCTTGCTGATTTGCCGTATGAGAGGACGCGCCTGAGTCCATCGTGCCATGATCCGGTGGATTTAGTGACATAGTGTATAATGCATGCTCGATGTCGGTCGGAGTATATCCCGTAACATGGGCCTGATCTGGCCGAGAGCCCAAGATGCCGGGGTTGTTATTTGTGGGCCGCGAGGGGTATGGGCAGGGTGGTTGAGCAGGTGAGGCTGAGGTATTGTTGTTGAGGAGACCGGCCCATTGGGCGGCGGTCCAATTTGAGGGAAATACAATGTATGGGTGATTGGGCTGGGTTGTGGAGGTGTTGGAGGAGTGTCCGCGGCCAGAAGAAGACCGACCGCGTCCGCGGCCACGTCGTCCACGGCCACGTCCACGATCCGAGGAATACACAGGATATGACTCGTTGTTGGTGACCATGGCTTCCAGAGTCGTGGCGGCTGTGTTGGAAGAGCGGGCAAGCTGATATTTTTTCTTATTTTCCTCCATTATCAAACTGGATCGGATCTCGCTAAAAGATGGCAAGGGGCTTTTATTCTACAAAACAGTAGAAATTCCGTCATATTGTTCAGTAAGACCAGTTAATACCTTTATGACAAGCATGTGATCGGCAACAGGAGCATTGACACTGGCCAGCTGATCTGCGATGTGCTTCGCATGTTGGCAGTAATCAGACATTGACTGAAAATTAGCAAGAGACAGATTAGCGAATTCTTGGCCAAGGAGAATGGCACGTGCGGTCATGTTATCATTGAATTCCTTTTGGACAGCGGTCCAAGCTTCATAAGCAGATTGGCCAGGCAGGAGTATGATGTGTAGAAGAGGTTGAGAAATAGTGGCATAGATCCACTGGAGAACGATGGCATCGAGTCTTGACCAAAGTTCTTCGGCTATGGCAGATGCGTCCGCTTTTTCAGGATCGGAGGAGGAGGTGTCCGGCGAGATGAGACGCGGACTGAGATGATCATGAACTTGATATGCACGACAGTGCACCTGAAAGAGGGTGGACCAGGTGTTATAGTGTGGTGAGTCTTTTTCCAAAACAAGGGGAATGTGAGTTTTAATGTTTGAGACCGTGAGGGCCGGGTGAAGGGAAGAAGCCATTGATGGGGAATAGGGAAATAGATAAAGAAATATGAAAGAAGAAGAAGAGGGTGGTGGAGCCGAGAAGATGATCGGCGAACTAGGGTTAGGCGGCCGCAAGTTTTTGGCCTGATACCATATGGGAATGGTAATTCAACTTTTCATTCATAATGTTTTCATTCATAATGAGATTACATTTACATATATACACCAACTATCTCCTATATTTTTGGAACTAGTTTTTATCCCGGGAGCGTCCCGGGTTGAAATATCTAATATGACATAATAAAATATCTAATATGACAACATAATTAATGACTTGCCAATATATAATTAATGAATATTATTATTATTATTTATTTATTTATTTTAAACAAATCTCTGCCATAAGTTTTCATATTCTAATATAAAAAAACGAATCTCTGCGCCGGGGTATAAATCTAGTGCCATTACAAAATATTATATAATGTCAAATGAATTCGGAAGTTTGTAATCGATCATTCTTAAAAGAATTAACATGAAATAAGGAAAAAAAGTTATTTATTGAAATATTGAATGCATTAGTCTAAGGGTTATGTGATGCGTTAAAAAATTAATGGGTATATGATCGGGTATATAGTTCGGGTATTTGGGTATGTGGTTTCAGGTAATTGGGTCGGGTATCACCTAATCCCAGGCCCGACCCAAACCCACAATTTTTTTTAAACTAATCCCAAACCTGACACAATACCAGTCGAGTTACAAAAAAATAATCGTTTTTTTCTCTGTTTTTTATATAGCACTATGGTACTCATTGGAAAGATAATAAAACGCTCGTTAATTTGGTGTAATTTTTTTCTTTAAAAAATCTCATATATAAAAGATATTAAAGTTTAAAAGTTATGGGAGGAAATATGAGAGAGAAAATAATAAAAATTTAATATTTACATTTAGTGGATTAGATATTTAATAGATTAGGTTAAACCATATTTATTTCTTTTTTTTAATTGGTCTAGAGTTGTCACATCACATCCTATGTGGCATCTCTCAAAGAAGAGATTGCATAAGAGTATGACATGTATGATTAATCCCTTTGCAATATATATATATATATATTTCTTTAAAAAATCTCATATATAAAAGATATTAACGTTTAAAAGTTATGGGATGAAATATGAGAGAGAAAAATTAATATTTACATTTAGTGGATTAGATATTTAATAGATTAGGTTAAACCATATTTATTTCTTTTTTTTAATTGGTCTAGAGTTGCCACATCACATCCTATGTGGCATCTCTTAAAGGAGAGATTGCATAAGAGTATGACATGTATGATTAATCCCTTTGCAATATATATATATATATATATATATATATATATATATAGATGATTTGAATCACAATTATGCACAATAAATTACATTTATTCTATTGCCTCTATTAAAATGATGAACACCATTACATTTTATATTTTCTCTATGTGTGTTATACAATTTAATTGACGAACTACTACTAATAATAATAGATCTTTTAGTCAATGCTCTTACAACTACATCATACTAACTTGTCAAATTAGAAATCGCACCTATACAATTGATCTGATTGAGTACGAGATTTTGAAAATCCAGTCTGAACTTCGGTGTCCGATCCAGATTTCGAAACTCTTTCCATTCAATTTTTTTTCTTCTTCTTATAGTCTTATTAAATTAATATAAAATTTACGCATAGTTATAAGGGGACGAGGTGCTCTACTGAAACATTTTCAATTTCACTGATTTACACTAATCCTACACTGCCATATCACTTCATCGATTCACTTCTAGGGATGGCAATTAAACCCGAACCCGATGGGTAAACACGAAACCCGACACATTTGGGACGGGTTTGGGGCCTGGTAATCGGGTATGGGTCCGGGTATGGGATTAGTTTTTATTTTATTTTTTTTGCGGGTTTGGGATTTGATGATATACCCATTTACCCGACCCGATTACCCGATAAAGTATACTCGTTTACCCGATTAGATACCCGATGTAATTTCCTATATATCTTTTAAAATATGTATTCATAATATATCTAATTAATTATCCATCTAGATTGTCATCTTCTTCAAAAAAAAATATCAATTATTTGTGTATAATATTTGTTATCTATGTCTTTTAGTGTTTTTATATGATTTAACTATTTTATATTTATACATTGTAATCATTTACATACATATTTGAGATGCTAAATGAATTGGTTGGTAGTCACACAAGAGATACCCAACATGTTTTTAGTTAGATATAGCCAATGGATAAGTTTTTTTTAAAATTAACGGGTTTACCCGAAACCCGCGGGTATACCCGATACCCGACGGGTAATTACCGATACAACCCGACGAATTTTGGGATGGGTTTGGGACAAGCATACCTAATCGGGTATGGGGTTGGGATTACCTAAACCCGTCCCAAACCCGATCCATTGCCATCCCTATTCACTTCATTGAAACCGTTTTTGGAGACAGCACTCCACTGATTCGTTTATTTATTTTTCATTTAAACAGATAAATACTTAACCCCACCATCATTACCATCACCACAAACACCACTTTCAATCACCAACTGAAGGGGTAGGGTACCACTTTCAGGCGCACCCTACCCGCCAGTCAAAAATACCGCCGCTGAAAGTTCTAACACCCGCGGGAATAATCACTTCCAGGACTACCGCAGCGCCAAAGGCGCAGGGGCACCAATTGACAACACCTAAAGGCATCCCCCTTGGACACCAACTTGCCTCCCTCCGTCAGATGTCAGCTGACGAGTGGTCAGTCGTCTGACAGCTGACACCCCTGCACACCGCTCACAACTCGCCACGTGTGTGGAGGACAATGAACCTCCCAACCGGCCAACCACGGGATGACACGTGGTCCAATCAAAAGGGCCCCTCCCCAACTTGGATCACTTTATCTAACCAAGAGTTAGGATCCAACTAGGGGGGCCTGCCAACTAACCGGCCCGGTCCCCCGGCCCGGCCCAGTAAGAGAGAGATGGGCTCCAAAGGCTGAGGCCCATGCATCTCCTATAAAAGGAGGGCTCAACCTCCTTTCTCTCCACGAAAAACCAGCCAATAGCAACGAATACACTTGTATCTCCACTTGTATTATCATTTACGTTATTTATCAATAAAGGTCACCTTTTCCAGTGGACGTAGATCTCACGAGATCGAACCACTTACATTCTTGTTCTACATATTTTACTTGCTTATCGTTTGTGTGCATAACCCTAGATTCACTATCGTTGTGAGCCAAGGATTATACCCTGCTGCGAACACGAGTTGTCATACCACTTACCACTCCCTTCTATCCTCTCACTAAATATATACTCGTTGTTTCTTCATTGGCGCCATCCGTACCGGCTGAAAGACCAACAAAGCTTTCAAAACCACATCCTTTACTCACACAATGGCTGATCTACCCTCTACCGGAACCAAGGGAGCAACCCCCTCTGTAGTCATCCAGACCGACAGAGCGGCACCACTCCAAACTCCGGACAAGGGCACACAGGCAGCAACCGTCAGGGAACAAACCCCGCCCCGCGCAGTCGCGGCTTCAGAATCATCTGATTCTGACTTACCCAACACACCAATGGACCCTGACGAGTGGCTCTTCCGAAAGCAACTCAAAAACACCAAGATCTATCAAAACATGCTGGCTAAAATCCAAACCAGCAAGTCCAAGAGTAAGGCTTCCCCTTCCGCAAAACACAGCCGAAAGGGGAAGGAAAAGCAGGCTACAAGACCAAAGTCTCACGTCGCAGGTCGCAGCAAGAACACACGCGACCTAGACCTAGTAGACTCCGCGTCAGAATCCGACGGATACCAACCCACCAGCGATTCAGACGCCACAGCCTCAAGAGCCAAAAAGCGGAAGCTGACAAAAACCCACTCGGCGACATCACACCAGAAAGAAGACGACGACTTAAACAGACCATACAGGCCTAAGTCGTTCGCTTTAAGCTCTAAATTTTGTCAACGAATAGCCACCGCACCAATAGAAAAACAAGCAAAACTCCCAAGCAGCATCGGTAGATACGATGGCCTGCGAGACCCCACCGATCATCTACATGATTTCGAGTGCGCCGGAACCACAGTCCTTTGGCCTGTACAGGTCTGGTGTCACCTATTTGCACAAACCCTAACAGGCGCAGCCAGAGTTTGGTTTGATAACCTCCCCATAGGAGGCATTTTAGACTTCGATGACCTCATCCAGAAGTTCAAAGATCACTTCTCCCACCTCATGCGGCACAAAAAAGACAAGGCCCACATCCTCCTATGCCAGCGCACGGACAACGAATCCATCGATGACTATATCGTGCGCTACAACAAGGAAGCACTTCAAATCGGCTGCGGAGAAGAACTGACCCGCGCAGGCTTTATTCACGGTGTGCGCAGCGAGGATCTGATGAAAACCCTATCCGGGAAAACAGGGGTCCCTGATTCCTGGGAAGAAGTCATTAAAGCTTCAAAAATATACGCATCCTCAGAGCGCTCCATCAAACAACAGCGCGGATACAATCAAACCAACAACTCCAACAGAAACAAAGGCAAGCAATCCGTTTGGTCGCGCATTTCAGGACCAACGGACGAAGGCAAATACTCATCCGCCAATGACGCCCGTCAAACGATCACAAACAAACAATCAAGGGACCACAAGGCCCCAGCCAAAAAGAACACCGACTGGACGCCGCTCACAAAAACTCCGTCGCAGGTGCTCAAAACAGAGCAGGTCACTTTCAAAGAACCAAAGATATTGGGCAAAAGAAAGAATGTTGACCATACCAAATACTGCGAATACCATAACGATTATGGCCACCTAACGGACAACTGCTACAGCTTAAAGCTAGAAATAGAGGCGGCACTAAAAACAGGCCAACTCGGTCACCTCGTCAAAAACGTCAACAAGGGCGGGCGCAACAACCACGACGACAGACACGAAGAGCCCGGAAAGAAACAAATCCGGAATCTGCAAACAAGCTACATCAGACATACCCCGCACCATCACTGTAACATGATCTCCGCCACGGGCAAGCGCCAGAACAAAGGAAAGCGCCCGCGAGAGACTGACGACTCTTGGAAAGAGGTGGACGTCCTCCTCCCCAAAGTACGAGGAGGACCCTCCGCCACCGCGCCATTAATCGTCACCGGCGTCGTAGGACATTATCGAACACAATCAATGTTCCTAGACGGCGGAAGCAGCACTGACATCATATATGATCAGTGTTTTCAACAATTGGACGAGGACGACAAAGCCCGCCTCGTTCCAGTCAACGCACCAATCTCAGGCTTCATTGATGAAGTCATCATGCCACGCGGCATTATCACCTTCCCGGTTACCTTAACAGATGGTACCCACGAACGCACAGAAATCTGTGACTTCATGGTACTACCAGCGACCTCTCGCCATGATGTCCTACTAGGGAGGGAAGGCTTGGCAAAGTTTAACGCCAATGCCTCCACCCCGCACCAAATGGTGGGTTTCCCAACCCGAACCGGCGTAGCAATAATCCGTGGCAACAAACAGTGCCACGCGATCGACGTGGCAAAACCACAAAAAACACAAACCCGATCGGAACCGGAAAACTGGGTTCTTAACCCTAAATTCCCGGACCAAACGGTCATCATCGGCCATGAAATCTCCAACACCATACGGGCGCACCTTAAGCAACTGCTAGTAAAGAACATAGACATATTTGCCTGGCAACCATCTGACATGATCGGCGTTCCAAGAAACATCGCGGAACACAAACTCAACACGTACAGATCAGTGGAACCAGTGGCCCAAAAGATGCGCAAAATGGGACCGGAGAAAACAAAGGCGATGAACGAACAGGTCAACGAACTACTGAACGCCGGCATCATCCGCCCAATACGCTACCAAACATGGGTCGCCAACCCGGTCATGGTAGGTAAAGCTACAGGCGGATGGCGCATGTGCGTCGATTACAAAGACCTAAACAAAGCTTGCCCAAAGGATTGCTACCCTCTTCCAGAAATCGACTTAAAAGTGGACTCCCTAGCACCATTCCGCTTCAAATGCTTCCTCGACGCCTACAAAGGCTACCACCAGATCCAAATGGCGAAGGAAGATGAAGATAAAACGGCCTTCCGCACAGACACGGGCATCTTCTGCTACACCAAAATGCCTTTCGGTCTGAAAAACGCGGGAGCCACATACCAACGTCTCATGGACAGCGCTTTCGTCCATGAGATAGGAGTACGCTTGGAAGTATACGTTGATGACCTCGTCATCAAAAGCAAAGACGAAGATAAAATGCTGGAAGACATCCAGAAGACATTCAATCAACTGCGAAAGGTGCGCATGAAGCTCAACCCCAGCAAATGTTCCTTCGGGATGGAAGAAGGAAAATTCCTAGGCGTTGTTGTCACGCGCGACGGTTTCCGCGCGAATCCAGACAAAGTCCTAGCCATTGAAAGAATGCCTTCACCAACAAGCATCAAGGAAGTACAAACGCTAATGGGACGCCTAGTCGCCCTCAACCGCTTCCTTTCAAATTACGCTTCTAAGTCTTTTCCATTTGTAGACACTCTCAAAAATTGTCTTAAGAAAAGTAATTTCCGCTGGACCCCTGAGGCGGAAAAAGCTTTTAAAGAAATGAAAGAATGTCTTATGAATTTACCTACTCTCACAGCACCACTACCCAAAGAACCGCTAACCTTATACCTCTCTGTAACAGAGCGGGCAATCGGCGCGGTACTTTTGGTAGATCGAAAAACTGTACAAACACCCATCTACTACATTAGTAGAACCTTGTTAGACGCAGAGACCAGGTACTCCACCATGGAAAAATTAGTACTAGCTCTCATTCACGCTTCGCGCAGACTGCGCCGGTATTTCCATGGCCACCCAATAAACGTCCTAACTGACTACAGAATCAGCGACGTCCTACGCAAGCCGGAAACCTCAGGACGTCTAGCAAAATGGGCAATCGAACTAGGGGAACACACCATCAACTACAAGCCCAGACCCGCAGTTAAAGGACAGGTCCTCGCTGACTTCGCAACCGAAATACCAACGGACAAAATCGCCGAATGCTTAGCCGAGCAGGACCCCGCACAACCAACGCCGGAAAATGAAAGATGGAAACTTTATACCGACGGAGCGTCCAACTCAGACGGCGCAGGTGCAGGTTTGCGGCTGATCAGCCCAAACAAAAAAGAGTACACATACGCCATCAGATTAGATTTTGCCGCAACAAACAATGAGGCAGAATACGAAGCGCTACTAGCAGGACTACGCATCGCACATCAAATGGGAGCTTCTCACGTAGAGGCGCATGTCGACTCACTACTAGTAGCAGGCCACATCAATGGCACGTATGACGCAAAAGACGCCACAATGGCCCTATATCTACAACAAGCCAAGACACTCATGCGCAAATTTATCTCCTGCGCAGTCCTTCACATCAACCGAAGCGACAACAAACCCGCCGACGCACTAAGCAAAATGGCCTCCACAGTCTTTGACCACATGGCCAAAAACGTTCGGGTTGAACTACAAGAAAGTCCATCCGTCCCAACAAAGCAGGTTAACGTCATCCAAACAGGTAACACCTCTTGGATGGCGCCACTGAAAGCGTACTTCACATCCGGAACAATGCCCGACAACAAGGCGGAAGCACGGAAACTTCAGCACAAAGCCCTGCACTATCAATTAACGGATGGAATCCTTTACCGACGATCATACTTAGGTCCACTACTACGATGTGTCGACAAAGAGGACGCCTCATTCCTCATCAAGGACATCCACGAAGGTACCTGCGGACTACACGCAGGACCCAGAATGGTAGTGGCTAAGCTAATGAACGCAGGCTATTATTGGCCGGGTATGCACCCAGACGCAGTAGCAGAACTGCGCAAATGCGATTCCTGTCAACGCCACGCGCCTAACACGCTGCGTCCAAAAAATGACCTAATCCCCGTCACAGCAGCATGGCCATTTCAGAAATGGGCAATCGACCTCGTTGGCCCATTCCCCACAGCGCCAGGAAACGTAAAATTCCTAATAGTGGCAATCGACTATTTCACAAAATGGATCGAGGCAAAGCCACTAGCAAAAATCGACGGCGCACACACCAAGAAATTCATATGGGAATTTATCATCTGCAGATTCGGCCTGCCATACCAAATCGTAAGCGATAATGGAACCCAATTCACTGACCAACATTTACAACAATGGTTGGCGCAAATGGGAGTCCAACAAATCTTCACCTCAGTAGCGCATCCCCAGGGAAACGGCCAAGTCGAAAGAGCAAACCGAAGCATCATCGAAGGCATCAAAAAGCGCCTGGGCACCAAGCGAACAGGATGGGTGGACGAACTCCCACATGTCTTATGGGCAAACCGCATACTAGCCAAAACTAGCAACGGCGAAACCCCATACAGCCTAACCTATGGCTCCGAAGCCGTCATTCCCGCAGAAATAGGATGCCCCTCCGCAAGAGTACTCATGGCGGAAAAAGGCAAAAATGACGAAGAACTACGATTAAACCTGGATTTACTCGAAGATCGGCGGGAGCTGGCTGCCATCAAAGAAGCCCGATACAAAAATCAATTAGAACGCTATTACAATCACAAAGTTAAACTACATAATTTCAACATCGGAGACTACGTCCTCCGAAACAATAGCGCCTCGAACGCAGAAAAGCAAGGAAAACTCGCCCCAACATGGGAAGGCCCCTACAAAATACAAGAAATTTTGGGCAAAGGCGCCTACGCGCTAGAAAAACTTGATGGCACGCCCGTCCCGCGCTCCTGGAATGCGGCACAATTACGTTTCTGTTATATGTAATCCTTGTAAACATTTGGGCTACACATGCCTAAGCCACCCCTTTTTGGGAATCCTAAGAAATTTCTATCTTTTAACTTACATTGTGTACTACTGGAATTGGGTCTTCAAGGCATAGATACCACACATAACTATCGCCGGACTAAACAATCAATCCAAAATTCACAGTTAAAACAAAAAAAAGTACATATATTTCCACCAAAAAAGGAGGCGTTCAAGCTGCCTCAAGCTTTACAACGTTTAAAACAGAAACATTCTAAACAGCCTAATCCTCCGCGGACACTTCAAAGTCCACCAGCTGTTCATCTTCACCCTCTGGACCACCGCCGGACGTACCCTCACCACCACCTGCTGGTTGCTTCCCCTTCTGCTGCGCCTCCGCACCCAAACGGTCGGATTCTTCTATAAAGTAACGGAGGGCGCCAGCTGGGTCGGCATATTGGTTGCAATCTGCAACCGTCTTCAGGATAGGGAACTCGATCTGCTCGAACTTGAGAAGTTCGGCTTCATACTCCTTCTCGCGGGGTTTACCATCATGCGCACCATCAGTAATACGACCACCGTTCAACGCATGGTAAAACCCGCTGTCGAATCCCTCCGCCTCTCCAGCAGCGCGCGCAGCAGCAGCGATAGCAGCGACCTGATCACCAAGATTGGGCTCGTTCCAGAATCTCTTGAAAATCTGCATAAAAACAAGTGTTAGAAAGGAAACACACTTAAGGACAGTAGAAAGGAGCAAAAAATACTTACACCAGCGATACCCTCGGTCATCACCCAGCGGATGGACTCCTGAGCCTTCTCCTGCGCAACGGTGGCCTCATCCAAGAGAGACTTGGCATTTTCGGCCTCCGTTTGCGACACGGTCAAAGACTCCTCCAACGAGGCCCGCTCCTCCATCAAGGCCGCTTTCTCCTTCACCCATGCTGTCTTCTCACCCGCCAACTCAGAAAGCTGAGAAGAGGCACCAACAAGCTCATCATCTTTATTACGAAGATCAGACCTAATACCCGCCACCACGGAATCCTTATCTGCCAAAACCTTGGCATGGCTCTCCGCGGTGTCCCGAAGTTTCGCATTCTCATTCTTTAAGGTCTGGATCTGATCTTTCAACTTCATAGTCTCCTGGTTGGTCACCTGGCATGCATCGACCCACCGCTGGTGCGCCAACGCATGCTCCTTCTCCAGCTCCTTCACTCGGTCCTCAGCTTTATAGGCCCTATCACGGTACCTATCTACTTCCGATCTCATTTTCTCCTCCCTCTGCGCCTGACTAGCCCGCCGAGCATTGAACTCCGCTACATCCCGGGCATACTCCTGATCACGCCGCTTTAAAGATTCAATAGCAGCGACTTGGAGCGCCTGACCGACACAGATATCGGTAATCAACTGCGACCGGGGCAGGCTATCTTGATACTCCCTTTCCTTGGGAGGAACAACCTCAGAAATAAACTCCTCAGCAGTTAGAGGGTTGGCAAATCGGGAGTTCTCCCGGATACTCCAGTGCGGACGCCAGATCACGTCGCCCGCGAAGTAACCCGGGTCCGTCCGGTCCACACTGGACCTCCCCCCAACAGCTCCACCACCAACCCCACCAGGGGAACCACCAGAAAAAGCTTGAACACTGGCAAGCTTGGCGGCCTCCTCCTCCGCCCTAGCCTTGGCGGCCGCCTCCTTCGCCCTTACTTCAGCTTCAGTTCTCTCCTTCTCCACACGCAGCTTTTCAGCTGCCAACCTCTCTTCCTCAGCTTGTCTAGCCATCGCCTCCAGACGCAGTTGCTCCGCCACTACCCTCTCCTCCTCCTTCTTGGCGGCAGCTTCCTTGGCCCGTTGCTCGGCCTCCGCTGCCTCTCTCTCCGCGCGAGCCTTCGCTGCTTCCTCCTCTCGCCTCTCCTTAACAGCCTGTGTTTCACTTGGCTCAGGGGCAGGACCAGAAGTCCGCGGAGAGACAACTACAAGAAAACAGAGGAAACTTAGTAAAAATAAATCAACACAATCAATAAGAGAAAACCAAAGGCGGAACACTTACTAGTAACCTTCTTCACTGTCTTCTGAATCAACGGTCGACGCTCAGGTGGAGGACTTATCTCCAAAGAAAACGGCGCGGGCCCAGCCCCGCCGGACTTCGAAGTCCCAGACTTCGCGCCAACCTTTCCAATCTTCCGCTTCTTCTTCAGCGGACTAACCTCAGCAGTATCTTCAGGAGCGGAGGAAGAAGACTCAGCGCGCCGCTCACGCTGCCCAAACAGAGGCCCTTCACCACCTGCACTCAAAGGCGCAGACTTAGGTTTGGATAACACCTTATGCCTATGAAAGCGCGGCACACTCTTCTTACGCCCGCGCGGAGGTGGGGGAGCCACCGTTTCCACAGAAGACCCTGTCGATTCCTCATCAGAGGAAACAACAAAACAAGGGCCTATCCCAGTATGCGGAATAGAAGTTAAAGGATCAGGGTTTACAGGATGCTCACGTGAAAAAAGGAGGACAGTAGGCTTGAACTCCAGGTAAGGAAAGTAGAACCTGTTCACCATCTCGTCAATCACGGACAGCCTACCCTCCGGAGGATCTCTCCACTCCAGCGGGGCCTTATCCCTCATCAGAAACGCCTGGAACTTCGACATTCCTGAAAACAAACACTTCATCAGATACAAAAAATAATAATAAAATAATAACAGAAGAGGGACTTCAGCAAAATGAAAATAAAAGAGCCTTACCAGGGACGGTAATCACGGGCTCCTTCCCTTCGACAATCTGAAGCCTACTCATGCCCAACAGGGCCAACATGGCTTCAGAGCACATACCCGTATCAAACGGGGAAGCACGGGCCACAAGTTCTTGGAACCACTGCTGGTCCTCGAAACCCTCCATCACAGGATGGTCTCCCACCTTCTGCCGCTCAGCAATCACCTTCCATGGCATGTCCACCGGAATCACTCCCCTCTTGACATAGAAGAACTTCTCCTTCCAGTCATGAAGGGACTTAGGAGCTGTCGTCCCACAGGGAGACACCTGAGAACGGGGAACAAAGTTGAACCAGGAACCCTCCAAATTCAACACATAGAAGACATTGAACCGTTCAAACAACGGTTCAATATCCAACGCTCGGCAGCAGGCCTCAAAGTGCACCAAACGAAGCATTCCAAACCCGCTCACCTGGGTAACATGGACTCCATACTTCACTAATGTATCCACCTGGAACTTGGTGGCAGGTAGACGAAACCCACACAGGGCAAGATGAGCTCCGTACAAACTCATCTTCCCAGGGGGAGGAGCCAAAGCAGTACCTTTGTTCGATGGCAACTCCACCTCCCACGAGGGATCGAACTCCATAGCCTGGACAAACTTGGCAAAACTTCTTTCACCCCACTTACAGGTGGTGTTGTGGATGAGTTTCTTGGCCTTCTCGGTGGCCTTGCCAGGGTTACCACCCACGTCAGAACTCTCAGACATGACGGTGATGAGGAAAGAAAAAGAAAGAGAACTTTTTTTAGGATCACCGGAAAACTTGAAGGTTCACCGGAGGAGATGAAGGAAACAGAGAAGACAAATATGTGAAAAAAGAAAGATGAGAAGGAATTGGAAAAAACCTCCTCGGGTATTTATACCCATCGCATTTAATGCGACCTGGAACAGCTGGCAGACGACCCTTCATCTTGCCAGAGAAGGGCACATCTGGACGCTACACGTGGCATCACAGCTGGATGAGCAGTTACTCGTCAGCACCAGAGGACACGCGTCTGCCCAAAAGGACTCCTCAACTGCCCAATATCAGCAGTCTGACTGACAGGCTGCACCACTCGCGCGCGTCTACGGCCACTCGCCTGACACACGATGGATAAACTTCCCACCCACGTGCTGACATGACAGACAACTGTGCAGACATCCTTTCTGCACTCTGACACGTCCACCAAAACGTCTCATCTTCCCATGCACGTTTCCTAAATACAAGGAGACCCTTCAAAATTCAAAACTTTAAATTCAAGGGTAACGTATTTAGCACACCAATTAACACCAGATAATTATTACTGCCACGTCATCATCTGGCGCTGGCTTACTGCCACGTCATCATCTGGCGCTGGCTTACTGCCACGTCATCATCTGGCGCTGGCTTAATGCCACGTCAGCATCTGTCGCTGGCTTACTGCCACGTCATCATCTGGCGCTGGCTTAATGCCACGTCAGCATCTGTCGCTGGCTTACTGCCACGTCATCATCTGGCGCTGGCTTACTGCCACGTCATCATCTAGCGCTGGCTTACTGCCACGTCATCATCTGGCGCTGGCTTACTGCCACGTCATCATCTAGCGCTGGCTTACTGCCACGTCATCATCTGGCGCTGGCTTACTGCCACGTCATCTTCTGGCGCTGGCTTAATGCCACGTCATCACTTGGCGATGGGTTGACGTAAAATCCAAAAGACGTTCTCCGCCGGATTTTACTCTTTAACACCCTGACTGCCACGTCATCACTTGGCGATGGGTTGACGTAAAATCCAAAAGACGTTCTCCGCCGGATTTTACTCTTTAACACCCTGACTGCCACGTCATCACTTGGCGATGGGTTGACGTAAAATCCAAAAGACGTTCTCCGCCGGATTTTACTCTTTAACACCCTGACTGCCACGTCATCACTTGGCGATGGGTTGACGTAAAATCCAAAAGACGTTCTCCGCCGGATTTTACTCTTTAACACCCTGACCGCCACGTCATCAGTTGGCGATGGGTTGACGTAAAAACCAAAAGACGCTCTCCGCCGGATTTTACTCTTTAACACCCTGACTGCCACGTCATCACTTGGCGATGGGTTGACGTAAAATCCAAAAGACGTTCTCCGCCGAATTTCACTGTTCTCCGCGAACTTTACTTGACACCCCAAAAAAAGAACCGTTTTATAAAAGAGCCATGTGCAAAGATAATGGGACGCCAATATCTTTCCACATGACAGAAGAGTCGCAACGCGCACTCATTTGCTCTAAACAAAAAACAGTTCCCACACTGCTACAACAAACAAAAGCGAGCACAAAGGACACATTTTAGTCCAGCGCCCCACCAGCCCTCTAAGCAAGAACAGGAGACACCCTGGACTTGGGGGACTTGAAGGGGTAGGGTACCACTTTCAGGCGCACCCTACCCGCCAGTCAAAAATACCGCCGCTGAAAGTTCTAACACCCGCGGGAATAATCACTTCCAGGACTACCGCAGCGCCAAAGGCGCAGGGGCACCAATTGACAACACCTAAAGGCATCCCCCTTGGACACCAACTTGCCTCCCTCCGTCAGATGTCAGCTGACGAGTGGTCAGTCGTCTGACAGCTGACACCCCTGCACACCGCTCACAACTCGCCACGTGTGTGGAGGACAATGAACCTCCCAACCGGCCAACCACGGGATGACACGTGGTCCAATCAAAAGGGCCCCTCCCCAACTTGGATCACTTTATCTAACCAAGAGTTAGGATCCAACTAGGGGGGCCTGCCAACTAACCGGCCCGGTCCCCCGGCCCGGCCCAGTAAGAGAGAGATGGGCTCCAAAGGCTGAGGCCCATGCATCTCCTATAAAAGGAGGGCTCAACCTCCTTTCTCTCCACGAAAAACCAGCCAATAGCAACGAATACACTTGTATCTCCACTTGTATTATCATTTACGTTATTTATCAATAAAGGTCACCTTTTCCAGTGGACGTAGATCTCACGAGATCGAACCACTTACATTCTTGTTCTACATATTTTACTTGCTTATCGTTTGTGTGCATAACCCTAGATTCACTATCGTTGTGAGCCAAGGATTATACCCTGCTGCGAACACGAGTTGTCATACCACTTACCACTCCCTTCTATCCTCTCACTAAATATATACTCGTTGTTTCTTCACCAACCATCTTCTCCATCTCCATACAAATCCACCCTCACACACCATCAACCATCACCTACCCTCACCAATCCAGCCATAATAACCACCTCAACACCCATAACCGAAAATAGTACAACCTTACCCATCATCCATTCCATCTCCACCTCCTTAAGCATAAAGATATTATTGATGTTTATGAAGATGGGTGGTTATTGGGAAGGAGAAGAATAAGAAGAAAAGAAGGAATAATCTATATCTATATCTATACTATATTATAAAGCATTTTATAAGGATTTCTTAAATTTTAAGAGGTATAAGTGTAAATGCTTAAGATACAACACATAATGCATAAAATAACTACTTTTTTAAGGGTAAATATGTCTTTTAAACACCATATTTAATTTAAAGAAAGTCAAGAGTCATGAGATATTTATGAAACTACATATAGTGAAAGTTGTGTTTTTATTCATGAGGTAATGATATGAATTTTGAAATTATTACGTTATATTCATATACACAAACATGTCTAATCTGATCTAAACTATATGATCACCGGATTCCACAAACGAAGAAGAAAACTTCTGTTTATAATGAATTTCAAACAAAGGTATTCAGAAATATTCATGTAATAGTGGTTAGGTTCATAGTAGGTATATTAGGTTAGCATGTGCTCTACAAAAGAGTTTCGGTTACACCCGTTGCTTTGCGCGGGCCAACCCACTAGTAATAATAAAATAAACAACACACTTAGGCTACTAGGTGAGCAGACACCAAAAATGTCATGTCTCAGTGCCACGTAGGCTGCCACATCACTAAAGTGGTGTCTCAACATTCTTGAGACATGGGTGGGGTGTGCAGGCATGAAAAACCCATGTCTCAAGCATTTAATATAAAAGAGCCGTTGGATTTTTTTTTAAAAAAAAGAAAAAAAAGAGAAAAATTGTGATTGGTCCGTCCTTGATGTCTCAAGGAGGACGGGAGGGACGGGGGTGTTCCGGACGGGGCAGGCGGGGCGGTGTTGGGTTGGGAGACGGGGGCAAGGTTGGGGGACGGGGGCATGTTCACGTCTGCTTACCTAATAGCCTTAAAGATCCGTGAAGTTTCTCACGTAAACCTTTCACGAGACCACTAATAGCACAGATGGCGACGGTGTTATCATGCTAATAGTAGGATACCCGTGATGAATTCTGGTTACGCTCCGTCTCCCTGATATAAAAGGCTAACTTAGGTGTCTAAATATTCTAAAGATGTTTTGAGGTGATGTAGTGCCACGTCAATTAGCCTATCTAAACAATGGGCGCCAACTACATCCAACGGCTACGATCGTTCTCCGTCAAAGCTACATCCAATCACTTCAAACCCTATCTCACGCGCCACCGCTGGCTGCCATCCTGACGCACTTCAGAGATAGTTGTCAATTGTAACTCATCAAATAAAATATATTAGATTGTTATTGTTTTTATACGGTTAATAAAATAGTATAAAAATATATTGTTAGTTGAGTATAGAGATTTTCCTTTTTTGTGAATTCATTATTTCAAAAGTTATTTTAGGTTACACTTATGTCTACCACCACTCCAGCGTGAAACCGGTTCAAACAACATAGTCTAAGTGTGTAAGTGGAGGCAGGACCTGCAAAAGCAGGTGTGAAGTTCTCTACCACTTCCATATTGAGACATTCGCCTTTAAAAAAAGCTGTTGACTGTAAGCTGGTAGCTATATCTTTTTAAATATATTTTGTTATTTAACAGAGTAGCTAGAGCTTTTAATAAAATGTATAAAATGACCAATATCGACATAACTAAAAGCTTGTGTGTATGTTTTTTTTTATAGTAAAATGGGTATTTGTGTCATTTTACTCATTAAAAGCTTGTAGCTAGTAGGAGTTTTTCTTAAACGCTAATACTAGTAGCGTTTTAATATAGAGTTTTTTCTCCTAACTTAAAAGCCTCAAACTTCTTCAACCAAACAAGACTTTTTATCCAATAAGAGTTTTTTCTTGAAAGTTTTAAGCTAGAAGCTTCTATAAGTTTCTTGAATAACTACCTCACGATTTTTAAACAGTCATAATTTTTTACAGGTTTATACTTTCAAAAAATTAAAAAGAATTATATCATAAAAATGGACATATTATTTTCTTTAATTTGAGTATTGTGTTGCCATTATTTTTTTAGTTAAAAAATTGATGTGTTGTGTGATTAACAATATGTAGGTTTGAGCAATAAGTGAAAATAGACGAAACCAAACAAATCAATTAAAAACTGAATTAACCAAAAAACTGATTTAACGTAAAATTGGATGTTAGTTTTTCTGTTTCCTTAGTTAGCCGAAATTAATCAAACCGAAACCGAACAATCCATGTATTCATATTTTTAGCTTTTTTTTACCTCCATTTCATATATTTATATCCCATTTCATTTACTTCTAAGCAAAATTTTTAGCTAAAGTTTGGTTTTGGCAATTAGCAAAAAATTAACTGAATCGAACTAAAAACAAGCAATCTTATCAAATAAATTGAGCCAATTAATTGATTTATTAATAAGATCAATTATCCGATAACTTTGTTCTCAGTTGAGACTAATAACTAAACTGAATCGAACCGTGCACACCCTTAGACATGTCGGTGTTTCTCACCGCATTACACAAACACCCTACTAGTATGTGTGTGTATAACACAAGTTCATATATTTATCATTAAAAAACTACATATATGTGTATGTATATATATATATATATTGCTTCAGATTATTATAAAAAGTATGTTTTAATAGACATATATAACTTTTGTCAATTATATTAAAAAAAATAGAGTAAAGTGCACGGATGGTCTATGTGGTTTGCCCAAATTTAAACTCTGCTCCTCAACCTTTTGAAATTACACGTATGGGATCTGTGGTTTGTATTTTGTTGCATCGGTGGTCCCTGACTTGAATGACACCCTACTAGTATGTGTGTGTATAACACAAGTTCATATATTTATCATTAAAAACTACATATATGTGTGTATATATATATATATATATATATATTTTGCTTCAGATTATTATAAAAAGTATGTTTTAATAGACATATATAACTTTTGTCAATTATGTTCAAAAAAACTAGAGTAAAGTGCACGGATGGTCCCTGTGGTTTGCTCAAATTTAAACTCTGCTCCTCAACCTTTTGAAATTACACGTATGGGATATGTGGTTTGTATTTTGTTGCATCGGTGGTCCCTGACTTGAATGGGGGTTAAGTATTTTAGTTAAGTGCATGTAAAATTACTAAATTACCCCTCTTTAATAAAATAAAAAAATATTATAAACACTTTTTATATCTCCTTCTCCTTTTCTCTCAAGTCTCAACCCCCACCACACCTATCTACAACAACCAACCCACCACCACCATATTCCCCCAACCACCACTACTACCATCTTTCCCCAACCATCACCAACAATCATTTAGCACCACCATCTGTCAACAAAACCCTCCACCAAAACCGTCATCTGTCAAGAAAGACAGAGAGAGAGGGGGGGGGGGGGGAGAGAAAAACACTCTACTCCGGTCACCTCTGTCACCTCCGGTGACCGGAAAATTTCAAGAACAAACCTGTACTCAGCCAATCAGAATCTCCAGCGTACTACCACACTTCCAAATCCAACGGCGTCACAACTCCCACCAGCGTACTACCCTCATCTGACGTCACCACCTGTACTCAGCCAATCAGAATCTCCAGGCAGGTATGGACGACGAATGAGTTTGCCTAGCTAACACGACTCGTATGCTAATTCATGAAAAGATGAAGATACAGGTAGCTGTTTTAAAAAAAGGTTACACAGTTTTTAGAAAGACTCCATGAATCTAGAATCAATTAGACTTTCTAGGGTTCGAGTAATGGCAACAGACCGTGTTCCAAAGACTGATCTTATTTTTATCTAGAGCCAAACCTCTAAACAGCTAGCTTATTTTTAACGGCAACAGACTGTGTTCCATACCTGCCTGGAGATTCTGATTGGCTGAGTACAGGTGCTTTTGATCAGGTTTATATGATTCAGTCGTGTTAGGTAGGGTGGTGGTGGTTGGAGGAGGAGGAGGTGGTGGTGTTGGTGGTTTGAAGGGGGTGGTGATGGAGTTGATTTGCACAGGTGATTGGTGAAGGAGAAAGGGGGTTTTATTTTTTTATAGGGTGAGGGTATTTTGGTCATTTTGCATGACTTAACTGATAATATTTAACGACGTTAGTCGGTAGGGACCAAAATGTTATAAAATGTCAACATTGGAGACCATTGAAAATATATGGGGGCATACGTGAAATTTGGGCAAACAAAAGGACCATCTGTGCGCTTTACTCAAAAAAATATAACTTTTGTCAATGAAACGTGTTAACAATTTGAGTCTTGAATATTTGTTGCGTACCAAAACTTTTTAAAGAGGTTGCTTGTTACCGCTTTCACAATAATGCAATATAACGTGTAAGGTACAGTTATATGTTGATTGGAAACAAGAATTTAGTCATGTTTATTCATGTCATAAATTATTAGTCTGTGTTGCATGATAGAAACGTATTTGTTTAACTGTTTTATACTGGATCAAAATTAATACCGTATGACTTTAGTCTTTAACCTGACAGTATTCATTAACTTTTTTAAACTTGTGAATAGCAACACGCTTCTTAAAATTTCATATTACGTCATTCTAATACGATACAATGTACATAAAACTGTTATTAATCATGTCCTTGCGGTTCATTGACATTGATGATTGCTTCTACGAATGTGGTGAGTTTAAATCCCGCAAGTAACATCTAAAACAAAGAGTCGATTTAGATGTTACAATATTATTATTTTTAATCGTACAACATACATTGTTTCCATGGTTTAATGGGCTCTTTTTTCTTTGATCAACTTTTATATAATGGTTACTATGAATCAGTGGTGGATATAAAAAATAAAATAAGGAGTAATATTGTATAAAAATTATTTGAAGGGGTAACAAAACGTACCCCTAAGTATACACTACATCCGCCCCTACTATGAATGATATGATTTGGGCCGATGATCTCCAGCTCTATTGGTTTGAGGTGGAAGGGTTTAACACTTAAGAGAGTTCCCGCCCAGGGTTGGTTACATGTTCGATTCTCGTCCACCGAAAAATCATACCTATTAAGGTTAAAAAGGCCCGGCGTGTGGGAGGACTCAAACTTGTGACACGGAGGTTGTTAGAACCAGGATTTCACCATTGAACCACGCCTTTAAAAAATGTATTTTTCAAAAATAATTAACCTAATTTTCATATTAATTGAGAATTTAAATAGTGTAATCATTTAATTGGATTTCAATTAAAGTAAAACTCTGTTGGGTGTAGATCGACCATTAGGCTAACCAATTAGGCTAACCAATGTGAAGTCACCTTCATTTACGACCCCCTTCCAAAAGGAAGCCTATGATCAGGCAAAAACCTTACAATATGGGGTTCACAATTGGAGCCATTCTCACGCCACCATTGCACTAACACAAGCCCCTTTTGTGCCCCCGAGGTGGTATTTGTGGCGTTAACAGGCTTATGTGGATCTGGGTACTAGCCCACACCGTCCAACCTCAACAAAAAACCATCCAAGATAGTTCTAGTAAAATTGGGGGGGGGGGGGGGTAAAAATTGATTCTCCAATTTGCGGGTTGTGTCAATGTGTGGTGTAGATTTCGAGACCACAAGCCATATTCTCTTACAATCCCTTTTGCGAAAAGGATATGAGCATAAGTCTGTTGTTGGTGTCGTGTTCCGGGACTTGAGCTTAACTCGATAGCAAAGATATTGTAATGTCCAAATAAGATGCCAAAAAATGATATTCGAAAAACAAAAGCATCGCGTTCGATATTTTTGGCAATGATGTGGTTCATTTGGGGCTCAAGAATTGTTAAACTGCTTCGCAATGGGTCAAATTTAGTAGATGGAACGTTGAAGAGATCAAGACCAACACATTTGGTTGGATGAAAACTAGCATCTTGCTAGTTTGTAGTGTTCCAATGAAATATGTTGTTAGGGGACGGGGTACTTACCGTGAACCTTGTAGGTACCTCACGATTACCCCACTAACTTCACGGCAACAGGGTCGCCGATGACACGGATAGCGGGTCCATGGACCGTTCATGGGTGTTTAACCACGGTTTTCAAACCGTTTATTTTTTAATTTGAAATTTAGTATTTCCACCACAAAATGCTAACGGTTTAAAAAAAATATTAAAAACAACAAGATAAATATTAAACTAGAAATTAAACATTAATGTTAAAGAAAATACACATATTAAAGTACATAAACAAATAGTTAATCTAGGAAAAAAACATAATTATTTAACCTAACACAACAATTATCATGCCGAAACATGGTCAAAACTAATGCGGTACCTAGACGCATAGTCGACTTATGTGAGTTCAATTGCCATATCCTCAGCAAGATTATGGTGCTACGCCATGATGACTGCAAATAAGGTGTTCCATCGGGCATCGGTCACACTTGTTGAGATTAGGGCACAAGGGGTGCTTGTAGGATAAAAGTTTTCTTTCACTGATTTTAACAAATCATGTCTTGCCACATCACTTCACTGATTTACTTTACTGAAACACTTTTTTTTTGGAGGTAACACTCCACTGATTCTTTTTTTTTCATTTAAATACAAATATAACTTTTTTTATAAAAAAATTCACACGGTTTTATCACCAAACCGTCAGCACGATTTAATATCAACCGTCTCCAGCCAACACGGTCAAAAATATTAATTTCCATTAATATCGGTCTAATATAACCGTCAGATTATCTTTAATTTTATATTCAATACGGTTGAAATTTTTACTATATAAACCACCATACGACGGTGGTGAAAACACAATTCAAATCAATACAATATCAAGAACACCCTCACCACACAACATCAGAATGACCCGTTGGACAGAAAACGAAGAAATCGCCCTGGTTGTGTGCGTCAAAGACGCACAAAACGACTCATCCTTGCAACGCCAACGCCACCAATGGTCGGGTTTCAGGGACACACGGTTTTGGGACCGTGTTTTGGGTGACTTCAATCAACAGGTCAGCCCAAGTGCCCGCACAATCGGGAGTCTGCAAAGAAAATGGGCCGATCTAAACGTCAAGTGTGATCAATGGACGACATTATACGAGCGCACAATGAGCCGCCACCCGGGCATTGGGGAGGATATTACTGTGGAAATGACCCAGGCAACCTATGCGGGTCGTTACTGCGGCACATTTGACCATATCCAGGCGTGACACCTCATACGCGAGCTTAAGCTTTATTTTTTATGTTTTTATGTATTTTTATTAATGTTTAAATATTTAACGAGTTATGTTTATGTTTTTTGTTATTTAATTTTGTTTTAGTTTATTTTTTTTTATTTTTAAAACACACGGTTTAAATTATAAAATACAATAACAAAAAAAAAAAATGATACACACGGTTATAATAAAAAACTGATTTATATTAATTCAAAAATAAATAAAAAACAGTTACCAGGACGGTAGATACAACCAGTAAAACAGTTTACGAGACCACTAGCAGCATAAATGACGGTGTATCCCGTAACCGATTCGGGTGACGTCCCGTCCCCTTATGACATACCAAAATTGTAAAGTACTTTCTAACTTAGCGCGTGTCTAACACACAAAAAAGTGAACGAGTGGGCACCCAAAATTAGGCCATCAAAAAGTTCAAAAATATCATAATCATAATTAATATTAACAATATTTTTATATATCTTTCTAAATATATAAATTATTATCCATCTCCGATCAAACTCAATCAATCATTCGGTTACACTGAATTCAGTCTATATCTTTATCATCTCCGTTCATGTTATAATCAACATAACCCGGTTTCCCAGTCGCTTCCAATTCTTAAAACCAGGTGCGTAATAATCTACATTCAAATATTAATTTTTTAGCTAGTGTTATTAATCAGTAAGTTTGATGCAAATATTATTATGTAATTGAAAGGAAACAGAGTATGGAGCATGAAATTGATCCCAAAGAAAATATTATTAATGTACAAGTCACCAATGCAGATGATTGTCTGGTGAAGGTTTATGAAGGAAATTATGGGTATGTTCTTGTTTTTATTTTAGTTAATGATGCTTTGAGTAGTTGTACCTTGTTTATCTTATAAATGTTATGTTTTTAGGAGTGTTTGGGTGTCATTTGATTAGTGTGATTTAGGGGGTGTTTGGGATTGATTATTAAAACAGATTATGCGTTTTGGAAAAGCAGAGGTGGAGCTGTTTATAGATTATTGCGTTTTGATAGACTAAAAAACAGATTATCTGCATTTTCAAAATGCAATCCAAACACTAAAAACTGATTATCTGCGTTTTCAAAACGCAATAATCTAAAAATCAGATTCAAAACGCAATTCCAAACACCTTAGTTAAAAAGGTTCTGAACTATATATATAAAGTACCCTTAATTAGATTAAATAGAATAGAACTATAGAAGAGAAAAGATATAATCTTTAGGGATTTATATGTTTTTTTTTGTTTATTTAGTTGCATACATTATAAGAGGAGATGCAAGATCAGGGCACCATGTTGTGATGAAGTTTTCGATTGCCGTCATTGCCATAACGAAGCGAAGGTAAATACTTTACGAATTGATTATACGCGAAAGGTATTTAAGTGTATGATATTATCTGTGGGATTTACTAGGTACGTTTGTTGTTTATACGAAATTGGGTATCCATTTGTATGAAAAGTAGAATAGTATTTAAGGGGTGACATTGTGGTAAGCGCGCCTGATTCTCCTATAACAAGGTCTTAGGCTTATAGGAGAATCCGGCTTTTTGCCTTTACCCCTTGAAGGGCACATGCCTGCATAAGGTTGTGCTTTAGTGGGTCCCACTGATTAACATGGTATTGGTGGGACCACGCGTTTTTTTATAATAGGTCCTCGTGGTACTGGTAAAGGCGAAATAAGAAAAAAAGATTTTGAATTTTGTTAGCTGCTAACTTTTTACTTGATTCAACAAACCAGAATTCCATTGACGTTGACCCTCTTCATCGTCACGATGTTCCTCGACATGAAGTTAAGAAGGTGGTTATAGTGTTGTTATTTTCCGATTCTAGTCTAAATTTCCCTTTTTGGTTCTTATCCTAATTGTTCTTGGTTTCATTTGATTGTCTTAGGTCATATGTTCTCTCTGTGACACCGAACAAGATGTGAGTTGTTTAGCTAATAATATATACACACATTACATTAAAGAAAGTCAGTTAACTAAATACACATAATTTACGGTTTACGCATTGCATACTTTCTTCAGGTTCAGCAAAATTGTATCAATTGTGGGGTATGTATGGGGAATTACTTCTGTCAAAAATGCAAATTCTTTGATGATGATGTAAGTTTTCAAGAACACGTGTTATGATAACGGATACTTCTTATCTGCTAAAGAAAACACATTCATAATTCTGTAAATCATCTTCAGGTTTCAAAGAATCAGTATCATTGTGATCAATGTGGGATATGTAGAACCGGAGGCGAGGATAATTTCTTTCATTGTGACAAATGTGGTAAATAACAATATGAAAACCTTATACTTTAGTTAAACAAGTGAATTGTATATTCGTTGCATATAGTAGGATTACACAGGGGCTCTATATAAAGAGATTGATATTTATTATTTAGCATAGATACTCTAGAGACTATGATAATTATGGTTGCATACATTAAATGTATAACTAGTCTAACGTGACGTGTAATCTAAGGACGCATAATGACGTGTAACTTGGATCGTAAAAGCATAGTTATCAAAGGTGCTAGGTGCACTCAAGGTGCATAGGCCTCGCCTGGGGCCTAGGCGCGAGGCGCAAAAACAGCGAGGGCCTGAGAAAAAAAATGCAAACAAAGAAAGTAAAGTAAAAATATATTAAAACAATACTATCTTTCATCTAGCTAGTATCAAAAGTTTTAGTGTATAGAAGTAGTTTTCCTTAGATAAAAGTAGAAATCTGGCTTGAATCTAGCCATAGTTTAACGAATTTGGCTGGAAACTCTCTGGAATTTGGGAATCTAGCTGAAATTTGCGGCTAAACCATCACTTGGAGAATTAAAGCGCAATTTCCTCGACTCAAAGCGCAAATGCATCGCCTTGCCTAAAAAATGGGCCTAGGCGTAAGAGGCGATGACTTTTAACAACTATGCATAAAATTAATGTTGCACAGGGGCTCTATGTATAGAGACTGATATTACACAATACGATAATTATGGTTACATATTTGAATTATACAACTAGTATAATTTCTTTTTTTTTTCCATAAATCATTTTAAGCAAGTTTTGGGATTCCCATGGTTAATGATGTAGGTTGTTGCTATTCGAAATCAATCAAAGATACGCATGTATGTGTGGAAAGGGCAATGCACCATGATTGTCCCATTTGCTTTGAGGTAACATGAATCACATGATGCATTAATTGTTTTTAAACATTGTGTAGTTTAAAATTAAACATTTGCATTTTGATTTGCAGTTTTTGTTTGATACATTAAAGGATCTTACCATATTACAATGTGGGCATACAATGCATTTAGATTGCTTGAAAGAGATGCAACAACATCATAGGTATAAATTAAAATCCCTATTTAAACACATTAAAGTATAATTGTTACAGTGGGTCGTGTGTAAATACATTACAAATGATATAGATATACAACCTGATTTTCTTGATGACGTCGCAGGTATTCTTGCCCGGTTTGCTCGAAATCTATATGTGATTTATCAGATGTTTGGGAAAAGCTTGATCATGAGGTGTGTATAGTCAAAGCAGTCAAATCATATGCCTAAAAGGCTAAAACCTATGTGTTTTTTTTTTTTTTTTTTTTTTTTTTTTTTTTTTTTTATGTTTTGTTTACATTTGTCCAATGTTGCAGAAGGCGCTAGACGCTAGGCGGGCGGTGAGGTCCAACCTAGGGACTAGTCGGGACTAGGTGAAATTAGGCGGAATTAGGCGTTTTGGTATTTTTATACGTATTTTATATATATATACACAAATTTAGGTGTTTTTTTTTTTAAATATGTTAAGATATATACACATAATACTAAGAAATACTTAGATATACATAATACTAAGAAATACTTAGAAATTAAAAAAAAAATAATTAAAAAAACCACCGCCTAGGACCGCTAGGCCCACCTAATGGCCGCCTAAAGGCCAAAACGCCTAGTTCACCGATTAGGTCCTTATTCCTATATTGAGTCCTGCCTAGTGCCTAGGCGCCGCCTAGGCTGACTTTTACAACACTGCATTTATCTAACATTTGTTAATATCTTTAGGTTGAAGTAACTCCAATGCCCCAAACATATCAAAACAAATTGGTAAGTGTTCATTTAGATTAAAAAACGCGTTTTCCGACAGTTTTTTGGCATAAAATTGAAATAGGATTTTGTGCTTGTTTATAAACCAGGTGTGGATATTGTGTAATGACTGTGAGAATATATCAAGAGTGCAATTTCACATAGTGGGGCATAAATGTGAAAAGTGCAAATCTTATAACACAAGACAAATAAGAGGACAACAACATTCTTCTTCTTCTTCTTACACATCATCAGTTTCTTCTGAGGAAGTTGTTCATTAAACACACAATGTTGGTAATTATGAGGAAATCAAAACATTTGTGGGGATAAAAGGTGATTATGTGTTGTAGGAAAGAAGAAAAAGGTGCCATTTGGATGGTTTGATCAACTGTTTCAAGCTGTTTTGTGGAGGAAAATAATGAAGGAATGATAGGTGGGTGGGTGTAAAAGCTTGTATTTTTGGATTTACTATGATGGGTAAATTGAACTAAAAATTTACAATTTATAGTGTTTGTGATGTGGTAAAGGTGTTCAAAGAGGGGATCCAGAGTTCAAGCCTCATAAAAGGCAAAAATTGGTGTTTTAAAGGGGAGAAAGATTTAGCAGTTAAAAAAAATCAACCTATAAAGTAAATCAACATGGATTTACACAAATCAAACATACAATTCCATGTTTATTTATTTTTTATTTTATTAATTTAAATCCAAATCTCTTTATAGCATATTCCAACATTTTCAAAATAGACAATGTGAACCAACACATATTGTTATCCAAAATGTCTAATTTCAAAAATGCATGACACATATTTCACACACCTTTATGTGGTATCCATGTTTTCAGTGATGATGATGGTCCAAAAAAACATGGGAATGGAACAATATTGTGTGCTGAAATTCAAAAGCCAAAAAAAGAAACTTTTTGAAGGTTGACTTTTCCTTGTCAAACCACTTGAAATCATTTGAAAAACAACTACAATTGACTCCTCAACAATATCAGCAACAGACAGGAAGATCATAAAATATCTCATTAGTTGACAAACTAAAAACATACCCAACAACTTCACATAATGCTAAAAACAGAAATAAATTTATAAAACTATTACAAAACTATTATGCAAATGTAACACACATTTGGGCATTAAGAACCAACCCAACACTTTTTCTTGCATATTTTGGTTCACTTTTTTTTTTTTTTTTTTTTTTTTCAAATTTAAAGAGTCGGTTGACTAAAATACCCCGATGAATCATTAACTAGGTAAGTTGGTCTCTAAAACTACCTTAGTTCAATGCGGGACGATTATCAGCTTCCAAGTGGATGATGACTCGCGCTCCTGAAGAAAGCCTGTTGAAAGGAAACCGAATATTATTCCAAGTTTCAAATAACAAAGACATTGTAAAATGAAATACAAGTTATGATTTACATAAATAACTTAACTTTCTTCGATTTTGATCACATTCTCCTTATTGTCTCCAAAGGATTCCGTTCGTTTGGATGGTTTCTTGGCTAAGCAATCTCCAGTAACTCTGTTGCTACCATTGTTGGATAAGCAAGGTGATAAAATGCATGAATTGGTATCTTCACAGAATCTCATTGATGCGCTTCTTGACTGTCGGCTTAATGAACCCATGATTGATCTAGGCGTGCACTTTGTACGGGTCAGTGTTGAATCACACCTACTGATCCTGCATAATGTAACCAATTAATCAATTATAGGTCTAGTTTTTCACTTAAATCATAACACGAATGTTAACAGTAACGGATACAGCCAAACCTGTTAGCACTATAGGAAGAGGATCGTTTTAGATTACTGATTTCTTCGCTCTTGAGCAGCTTTGTCTCGACCAAACTCCCACTGAAGTATTGTTTATCTCCTAATTGCATACCCATAAATCTTGGAGACAAGCAATCTAGCTCACCCAACATCACAGACGACGAGAGTAAACGCGATTTTGAGTCTAAGGACTTCGATCTGCAAGATAAAGTTTGGCTGAAGTTCTGATCTTGTGACGAAACTGACCCACAAGATATTAGCTGCAACAGTCCCCTGATCTTTGTGTTGGTTGGAACTTGATATTCATCATTGTCTTCGCGTTCTTCTTCAAGTTTTTTAGAGGTGTTGGACTTATAACCATCAGCTTTCATTAAAGATTCTAATGTGTCTGTCTTGCAAGCCGATGAGCATGCACCAGATGAAGACGGCGGAGAGTCATTTGCTAATGAGTCTACAGGTCCACTATCAGTTAAGACACTTCTTTTGCAAGTTTCTTGCGCTGCGATATGCTCATCTGTTTGAGTTGAAGCGTCAGCGAGGCCATTAGTGCTTTTGTAGATCTTGTATTTTGTCAGGCTGCGACAACCATCGTCGACTACGTTTGTTGACGACGAATAATCATCTTGAGTAATCGACGACAGTGGTTCAGATAACTGTCCTAAGTCTTGCGATTTAATGTTTCTAGCGGGAGTAAAACGGCCTACAAACAGTTAATAAAATAATGAAAACTCCGTAAGGTATTATGTATTATTAACCAGTTACATGGATACAATAAGAATAAATACAAACGAAACCTAATCAAAATAATATCTCTTGATTATGACAAAGATCATTAATGAGGCTCTAAACCATTTAGCTCAGAATTGTTCAGCATTCAGACTGTTTGTTTCAACCTAAAAAAGGCTCTGAATGGAACGGTTAAGAACTTAACCATTCAGACTTGGTGCATAGCTGATATATTGTATCTAATATGTATCAAAATGTATACAGAGTCTCTTAACCATTCAGACCTCTTAATGAGTCATCAATTAATCAACCAAACAACCCCTAATATATTCTATCTAATATGTATCAAAATGTATATTCCGTCGATTGTCGATCGATCATTTAAATAAACATAAATATGTTAATTACCTGAATAATTTTCTTCAACAAGCTCAGAGCCTTTGAGAACATACTCATTTTCTTGAGCAGGAACAATCAGATCATCTTCACCAAGATCATTCCAAACAAAGGCATTCTTGTAGCTTCTGCATCATCAACAACAACATGACAATCTAACAATATGCCACGTGGACACTAGAATTAAAAAAAAAAAAAAAAAAAAAAACAATCAAACTAAGATGAATTAACCTCTTGCAAGACCATGAATACATAGCAGCCATGCCTCTTCCTCTAAGAGAATCAAACTTTTCAATCACATCTACAACAATCGTGTGGCTCAATTAACACAAACAAATTAAAAAAAACAGCAAGCCATAATCATTAAATTGTAAAATATATGCATACACGGCATCATACCAGTCGCCTTGGATTTTTTTTAGCAAAATAGTGCTACAGTGAGATTTTTTTGTGCATTTGGTGTGTGTCAGGAGACATTTGGTAATTTGGTGAATCCACAACTTGAAGTTGCCAGGGGCGATGCTTAGTAGGGGCGGGAGGGGGCGGCCGACCCTCCAAATTTTCGCGCAGAAGTTCCGATTATATAATATTTTTTGGAAATATAGGGTATCGACCCCCCGAAGCTGGATTTCGACCCCCCCCCCCCCCCCCCAAACTAGTGACTTTTGACCCCCCGTGACTTCTGACCCCCCGAACCTTTGGGTCAAGCTTCGCCTCAAGTTGCGGATTTGGCTGATTTGGCTTGGTGACTAGGAGAGAAGGAGCAGAATGCACGTGGGTCGATATATGAGTAGGATAATCCGAACTTGCGGATTACATACCAACTCATTCCTTCTTTCCTACTTTTGTGTAAGTAAATCCGCAAGTTCAACTTGCTAATTACATGCCAACTCATTCCTTCTCTCCTACTCATCATCGAGCAGCAGCCACATCAGCACAATCCGCAAGTTGAACTTGCGGAAATTCACCAAATGCACAAGTTCCTCCCTGACACACACCATATGCACAAAAAATCCTACTATAGCACTATTTTGCTAAAAAAATCACTCGCATTGCTGGTTCACATGTAGGACATGCCGAATTTAATAACCGAATGACGTCATAAACAATATAAAAAATAATTACATGAGAACATATATTTTTCCGTGTGAATTTACAATTTTAACAAAACACGAACACTTACACAAATAACATAGGGAACTGTCAAACACTCAAACCGGCCAAGCAGTTTCTCCGGTCCGGTTTTAAAAACATTAAAAAAAAAAAAGTATACCTCTCAAGTATAAACCGTCTGGTGAAACGACATTGACTTCGATAAAATGAGGATGCTCGAGCTGTCGATTCCGGGTTAGATAATAAAGCACCGGGACTTTCCGGCCTTTTCGCTGCCTTTGTTGTTGATCCATATAATTCATCTCCTTCAAAACCTCACTTCTTTTAGTACTGGCTTGCATTTTTTGCTGCATTGTTGGTAGCTCACTTAAAGCTTTTGATAACCTTTGACTTCTAGAACACTTAACGAAAGGAGTTGCGACGTAGCTTGTTGAGGATTGAAATGGAAATGAAAATGATATACTTTTATAGGTAAAACTTGAAAGTAATATTATTATTATATGAAAGGTAGGTTCTGATATTCATTTGGTTGAGTGAATCTTTGTCCAAACTGCTACGCATTAATGAATGGCGCCAAACAGATCTAAATTTATAAATTTTATAATTACTGTTTGAAAGATTAGACAAGTCAAAATATGATAAGAATAATGAGTGAATGATAAGCAAAGGTAAGTTAGAACAGAAGAAATTGAGCTCAAATGATGACAAAAAAACTGTAACAAAATCTGGGTTTGTTTGTTTGTGAGAATGTGTGAGTGTGAGTGTGTGTGTGATGGGGTTTTAGGTTTCGTCTACCAACATTAATGGTGATGTGGAAAAGCTTCAATCACCATTATTGTGTATTTAAATTGAGGGGATTTATGGTGGTACGGTAATCCATTCAAATTTTCAACACCTACAATGAAGGGGTTTGATCAAATATGATTTTTAAGCTTGAAATTATAGCAATTAATAAGGGGTTGGGTCCCCACATCTTTTTATTTACGCTCCTTCCTTGAATCGTCGTCATTTGAGCTTAAAATAAATGGGACGTTTTGGGTATTTTATGATAAATTATTGGTCTCTAAATTTTCTTTAAATTTTAAACAGTCGTTTATGCATATGTTTAAAGACCGTTGATAGGTGTGTAAGTCAAATGTTCGACTCGTGAATTTCAGACGGGTAAATCTTCACCATCGACGGTCGTTTGATTACATGAAAACGTGAGATTAAAAAAAACAAGAATTTTAGTATTAGTATGACCCATTAATAGCCCATTGTTATATATCATTATATTTAAGATGTAAAATATAATTTGAATATCTATAAGTGGTAAAATCTGTTTGAGACATTGAGTTATAAAACACGTCTTGTCTTTCTCAAGATATAGAAAAGTTGTAATATATAATCACTTTGTGTGTCACATGTTGTAATATTAACGTAATATATATGAACATGTAAAGTACATGTGGTCTATAAAATAATTTTAAATACAAATCACCTTGCATTATTTTTCTTTGCAGAATAATAATTATGTACTCTAAACTTTATCAATTTATAAGGCTGGTAGGTGTGGGGTTCGACGGTTCGTCCCCGTCCCACCGGGACATATCACGCCGCCCCCGTCGGGTGAGGGTTACCTGTTTCGTGTTCATGTCTTATCGTGTACATGTCTTAGCAGGTCTTATCGTGTCTTGTCGTGTCTTATCGTGTCTTGTCATGTTAACTTATTTTACTAGGTGTTCCTTATCGTGTGTTATCGTGTTAACCTGTTATACACATGTTCGTGTTTACAGGTTTCGTGTTCGTGTCTTAACAGGTTCGTGTAACCTGTTATGCCAGCCCTAAGTCTACTTGTGGAGGACTACCCTCCTAGATGATGTGGTAGCTGACGTGGCAGGTAGTCATCCCTTGGAGGCCCATCCCCACACCCACCAGCCTTAATACCTAACTTTTTCCTAAGGTAGAGGGGCGTTCCACGTTCACGGTTTTATGGGTTGCAACCCGCTACGGCTACACCACCATCACTCTCTCATGTAGCAATTGCGGGTTAGGATTACAGGTTTAGTTACCCGCTTGAGAAGAGACTAAGAGAGAGAGAGAGAGAGGGGGGGGGGGAAAGCGCGTTGCATGTCTGAGTAGAGGAGAGACAGAGCGTTGTGGGGATTTGCGGGTATGCAAGAACACCACCGCCCGTGGGAGCGGTTTCCAGGTAGCGTGAATCTATGGGTATACCATGAAGTTACAATGATTGTTCTCGTGAACCAACCCCGTACGGCGAAATAGGCACATGGAAAGAGCAATAGGTCAGACCAGTCTACCAAAACGAAACAGTCCCTACATAACTAGTCATTCATAATATTATTAAACATACAAGTTTCTTCTTTGGTAAATTTACCAAGGGCTATAGTCATATACAAAATAAATAGAAAGGGATTGACTAGAAATGACATCGGTTATGTTAATGACACCAAAATGATATTAAATTAATGGAATATAATGGAATACAACCAAATTGAGCTTCCCTATGAATCGAGGCACGGGGGGAACCACTATTAGGAAGTTCCAGTAGTTACAAAGGAAGCTTCGAGCACATATTAGTCGTAGGTTGAGAACGACAATGGAATTCTATGAGATTGAACCTATCGTTGTTCCTCAGTAGTCAGTGGTAAAGCACGAGTAGTTTCGGTGGCTAGTTTTGATTGGTAGGGTGGAGAGTATTAACAGGGTGCGCCCCCTCCACCCTTAGCATTTTGGATATATGTAGGTTGATTCCATGCAACCTATATAGACATGACACGTGTATTTGAAAACAAGTGGATATGAGACAAATATATAATCATTTACCGTAATCTGACTCTCATTGTATCACCATTCATTATCACGTGGCCTTTTGTAATTGAGTTTACCTGAGTGATCAGGCTTTTGCTGGTTGTTAAAAAAACACATTAGGGGTTTCGTAGGGAACATGCCTTAACCAAATATTAGCCATATGTAAGACACTAGGCTAGAACTTAGAACCTCGTGTGTTACATGAATTGGATAAATATAATTTTATATATTAAGTAATACAAAAGTTACATGAGACATTTGTATTGCATGAGTTGAATAAATACGTGTATTACACATGTGAGTTATGTTTTATTCCACTAACCTAGATGATTTCTAAATCATATTTTAACTTTTTTTAACGAACAACTCAATATCACATGAAATATCAGTAGGTTAGCACTGGACAAATGACTATGCACTAGGCATGCCAAGTTCACCAAACCATCAATTCAGGGGAAAACCCACCACCCAAAGACCCACGACTAAGGGTGCAAATGAACCGAGCAGCTCGCGAGCTACTCGAGATCGGCTCGAGAAAAAGCTCGAAAGGAGCCAAGCCTTATCGAGCCCAAGTATCTATCTGGGTGCTTGTGGTGAAAAACTATAGAATACTTGTGTGAACTTTTTGTTATAATTTGTTTTAAGATCATGCAGTTGGTATGCATCAGATTGTTTGATCATTTAGAAGCAGAATCTATGTATTTATACACTCACTTTACACTCACTTTCAAAACACAAATCCAAACACCTACATTTGATCATAAACATCTCTTAATCCATGGATTCATGAAGATAGTTACATATGGAACACAAATCTATTGCTTAACTTTTAATCTGTCTATTTGTTTTTTAAAATACTTTTGATAGGAATTTGGGAAGGATAGTCAAGAAAAGAAGAAGAATATGTTAGGATTAAGTGGCGTAACGGAATGACCGATTCATAACGAACACGCAATAATAAACGAGAAAATATAAAGCACGACACACGAACACGAGAATTTTACGTGGTTCGGTTCCAATGGGGAACCTACGTCCACGGACTGCAACTAGGGATATATTATTTAGCTCTGACCACTATTACAATTACATAGACATGATATTTATAGAGACTAATCTAGGGTTTATGCTTAGTGAACAAGAAAACCTAAATGGGCTTCCTAAACATCCAATAAAACAAGCCCAATAGCAATAACTAGCCCAAGGACTTCACACCCAACAATCTCCCACTTGAAGGCCTTGCGATAAACACCAAGTCCGCCAACAAGCACAAAGCAATCCATGTCTTTAGTAATCTGTAAAGTTCAAACACACACAGGAACATAAGTCTTCCAGGTCCAGCTCCCAAGAACACACCAAACTTCAAACCATGTATCCCCAATCAACCTAGTTACAGCCGGCCAATCATTATCAGTAAACAGAAAGGCCCGTTGAAGCCCTAGATGGCTTCAACCCGGTCTCAAAAGACCTCGTCTTCACATCCTCAATCCCAACTGATTCCCATAGACACAAACCATTAGATACAGGGATTCTCAGAGGAACACTCCCCACTAGCAGAAACTTCTCAGGAGAGATTTCATTCGGAAACCTAGTCTTTTGAACCCAACGTCGATTTCCAGACAGTGTCGGAACACTCCCCGTGCTCCCACTGCTACAAAAATCTCGTACATGTTCAGACCTCCGAATACGCTCAAGCTGATTACCTGAAGTCCCAGAGTCCTTTTCTGCAAACTGGACTCGTTTAACTGTCGAATCGGCGAGCCCGACTTTGGCGTTCGTCTTAACAGGGGCGGTCACTTCCCCAGACGGAACAAGCACCATATATAACAAGCCCTTCTTGAAACCGTTAGCCACCACGAGATTACCTTTAACGACCTTCCACTTTCCACCACCAAACTTAACGTCCAAACCTTGTTCATCCAACTGCCCAACGGAGATTAACTTCGTTTCAAGCCTCGGAATAATCCTGACGTCATACAAAGTCCAAGTAGTGCCCAAAGTAGTAACCAGATCCAAATCTCTCATGCCAGTCACATCAAGAAATTCACCGTTTCCTAGCCTAACCTTGCCATAATCACCCTTTTTAATATTCGGCATGCCATCATTGCTATGGGTAGCATGGAATGATGCACCGAAATCCATGACCAAGGATTCCACACTGCTTTCAACACACAATATCAAAGCGTCATCCTCAGAATCGCTTACCGTAGTAGTGTTCAATATACCAGAATTCTTCGATCCTCCATCAAAATTCTTGTTCGGACATTCATTCCTATAATGACCTTTTTCGTTGCAGTCCCAACACCGCACACTTGGACGAGCCCTAGACGAGCTCCTGCCCCGACCCTTGCTGCTCCCACTATTTCTACTATTTCCCCTTCCCCTGCCAACATGTAACATCTTAGAAGACGACCCTTTAGTATTCCTGCGGCGAACATCCTCACCCAGTACCAAATCCCGGATCTTTTCAAATGTTAACCCTTCAGGCCCAACTGAGTTAGTGACAGCTGTCACCGTCCCGGACCAACTATCAGGCAGTGAAGATAGCAAAATCACAGCTTTGGTCTCATCATCGAATCTCATTCCCACAGACGATAATCTGGACAGAAGAGAATTCAAATTATTTATGTGCTCGGTCACTGAGCTTCCCTCTTTCATTCTCATCGTGAAAAACTCTCTTATCACGAACACTTTATTAGCTGCAGACGACTTTTCATACATGTTTGACAGAGCAAACATCATACCACGAGCCGTGGTTTCAGACATGATGTTAAATGCAACGCTCCTCGTCAATGACAATGTAATAACACCTCTAGCTTTCTTGTCCTTGGCATTCCACAGAGCTTCCTCAGCTTTATCCATTTTCTCCGGTTTTTCTTCCAGTACCATATCCAAGTCTTTTTGACCCAACAATGCATCTATCTGCATTTTCCACAAACTAAAATCCGAACCGTCAAACTTTTCAATCACCAATTTTCCGTCTTCAGCCATAATGACAAACGAAAAATAAGATCAAAGTAACCCGGTTCCAAGTTGATAATAACCGGTCAAAAACTAACAAACAAACCAAACCTGAACAACCCGACCAATAACCTGAAAACTTGAACACCCAAAACCCGAACAACAACCAAACAAAACCTAATCAGAAAACAAGAACGAGTGAACATGTCTCTCCTGATTGTGGTTGAAAAAACGGTTGTAAACGGTGGTTGGTGACACACAATGGTCAGCCATCAATTGGTTGTAATGGTAGTTCGCAACTCATAAGGTTTAATAATGTCGAAACCAATCACAATATTAACCTTTCTTTTTTTCTTTCCAAAGTCACGACAAAAAGAAAATAAACAAGTCTGCTCCTTGTTTTCTTTTCACCGTCGAATTAAATTCAAGCCAAAAAAAATTATTTTATTTGACAGCAACTTAATTAACCCAAAGAAAAAAAACTCACTTGAAGATTGTACCACAAAATTATCTCTTGGATTCTTGATTAAACAATCTTGAATCGAAATAGAATAAAACTAATTGCGAAGCGTTACGTGAATCAAACGAGCCTAAGCTCTGATACCACTTGTTAGGATTAAGTGGCGCAGAAGTATGACCGATTCACAACGAACACGCAATAATAAACGAGAAAATATAAAGCACGACACACGAACACGAGAATTTTACGTGGTTCGGTTCCAGTGGGGAATCTACGTCCACGGGCTGCAACTAGGGATATATTATTTAGCTCTGACCACTATTACAATTACATAGACATGATATTTATAGAGACTAATCTAGGGTTTATGTTTGGTGAACAAGAAAACCTAAATGGGCTTCCTAAACATCCAATAAAACAAGCCCAATAGCAATAACTAGCCCAAGGACTTCACACCCAACAGAATCACATTATAGGACTTGTTGCAGCAACTGACTGCGAACCTCAATATTTAATCCACCTACTTCAGGTTATCATAAGATTTTTTGCTCGAAAGCATTGCATTGGATTGTTTATTGGATTATTGGATTTTATTACTCCCAACTATATGGTATTGGCCGCTGCCACTCCCAACTATCACTTTGACTCCCGCCACTCCCAACTTAACACCTTGTATGCTGTGTCACTCCGGATCTGACGTGGATCTGACTTGGAACTAACATGGCAAGTACCTCCGGAGTGACACAACAAACAAAGTGTTAAGTTAGGAGTGGCAGAAGTCAAAGTGATAGTTGAGACTGGCAGTGGCCAATACCATATAGTTGGGAGTAATAAAATCCAATAACCGTTGTTTATTCATTGATTTATTTGTCTACAGACAAAATTGAGAAATGGTTTAGCAGAGCAAACTCTCTTGAAAGCCCTGAGGCATGCTGTTTTCTATACTAAAGAATGTTAGAATCGTTACCAAAGACCCACACAAATTAAGCCAAAACTTGTTTCTTATTATTTGATTGTGATTGAATTAATATTTGACTTACAAAATCATCCATCTATTTATAAGCCTACAATCCTTGGAGAACAAGGAAACTAGACTTGTAGAACAAGGAAGCTAGCCTTTATTCCTTATCCACCAAGGAACTATAATAATCTAGAAACTTCTTTTGACTTAAACTAAGAAATCTATCTCTAAAACCTAGTTTACAAGATTGACAACTAAGTCCTTTTAGTTACCAAACCTTGCATTACAAGATTAATATATCATTCACCCCCTAATCTTGTAACACCAGGGAGTCCTTTCATCTCATTGAACTTCAAACGTGGCAACGCTTTAGTAAGAATATTGTAACACCCCAACCGATGGCGGAAACATCGGGATGTCACGTATTGATGATTGTTCAGTAGCTCATGGTGAATAATAAATTTCGTTAAATAATTTAAATAAGTTACATACAATTGTTCTAAGAATTTGTACATCAAATTGAATTAAACTATGCAAACATCTTCAAGCATCAATTCAAATCTTCAAGCAAGTAGAACCTGAAACATGTTAAGTTGAAAATATTTTGGGTCAACAAAAGTTGGTGAGAATTACATAGGTTTTGATAATCGAATAAAATTGTTGTGCAATTCATGTGTCATGGCAATCTAGTCCATATGTGAAAACATACTAGAAGTAAATCGAGTGCATAATCAACCATTGTGACTGTTGTATTGTGGTACATCCCATACGCTCATGGTTCACTCGTTTATATTGCAGTAACAAACACCCACGCAACCTTTGTAGGAGGCACGTATCCGGGTGGGATTGTCAGTCCAATAGATCTATCAATGTATACCGTTTGGCTGATGAATGTTTATGCTAGAATTGTGCTTACCCTAGTCATGTTCAGGACATAATGCAACATAGAAATACACATAGACACATTGATGATTGAATTGCATAAATAATGTTGTAACATGTTTCACCCCAAAATGGTGATAAATAGAAAAGGGGCTATGTAAAACTCACCTTAGCAAAATGTTATCTCTTGAAAAATAGTGTGTTGCCCAAATGTGTCAAGTATCACCCTATAATAAGGTAATAAATATGTCTAAGTCTATCTAGTCTACAAATGTATATGTTCTAGGGCTTCGAATTGGGGGTAAATGCTTGTTTGATTAATAATAAAAATGTTTGATATTTGAGAGAAATTTAGTAAATAAATAGACAAAATCTTTTAATAAGATTTTAAATTTAAGATGGTCACAATAATGTGTTTAAAGTATAAAAATAATTTTTACAAAATTATTTTCTTTGAAATAGATTATTAAATCTATTTATTACAAATTGCCAAACTTTAACTTTAATATTCAAAAATACTAAAATTAAAGAATTATTAGTTTAAAAATTATATTTCTGTTCCAAATAATCAGAAATAATTTGTATAAAATTTTGGTGCAAAAAATATTATATGATTTAATTATGATTAAAACTAACAAAAATTGATTAAAAATATTAAATAAATGATTTTTCAGAAATAAAAATTATTTCAGAAAAGCTTGATGTTATAAAAACTCAGGATAATTTTTGTGGAAATTAATAAGATCGTTTTGATATTTATAGATTTTTATAAATAAAATGGAATAAACTTGATTTATTTATTATATATATTAAATAAACAAATTTTTGAAAACTAAAAATTGTAAGTTAAACTTTTTCAGTAGATTAACTTAAAATAATTTTTGTAGAATTAATAAAAGAGTTTTAATAATTTAAAACGAATTTATAAAGTATAAGTAATATATATATAATTGTTTTTGATACAAAAAAACTAAAACAGATAAAAGGTTGCTATGCCGGGACTCGAACCCGCGTGGGTCAGCAGACGAGTACCAGACACAACCACTTGGTCTAGACTAGTGGTTGTGTTGATTCTTGTTTTAAAAAAAATAAATAGCATAACTGATCTTCATGTTCTTCCCCAATTATTCCAATTTCGAGCCCTAGAATTTACAATCAGACAATCCACACAACATTAACCCGATTAACCTTAGGGTTTATGTTGTGTGGGTGCCGATAAACAAAACCTAACAAAAACATTCAACTTACAAACGCGCTTAAAGTGTGAATTGGTCTGTCAAGCCCGAGTTTAAAACACGATCAATAATCAACAGAAAACAGTTTAAATGTAGAAATTGGGGGTTGGAAGAGGATGTTCGGCGACTTGAGGATGTGGTAGGAGGTCCAATTTATAGTGTTAAAGTCCAGATTGCATAATTGGAAGGTTTGACTTGATTTGAATGGTCCACACGTATAATCGAGTAATTGGGTATGAATTGATAAGAATTTGACGTGTTCGTGGCTTGTTCCAGGCCGGAAATCATGTTACCAATAATACCCCAATCAATTACGAGTCAAAAGGATGATAATTATGGTGATTGATAATCACAGTTGACTTTTCCTAAGTCAACTGTTAGTAGAATTGTTCGATATATAGATAAGACGAGTTGGTTTAGTGACAAATAGTAGGTGTGGAGCAGATGGTTACGTGGGTGAGTGTGATGGCTGAGGACTCGGGTTCGAACCTCAGAAGAAGCATCCTCTTTTTTTTTTTTTTTTTAAACAGTGAAGGGAAGGGGGAGTTGGGCTCTTGGTGGGCCGTTCGGGTTGGGCCCGTCCTGGATTGGGCTTAGGAAATAAGTAAAGGATATTGGGTTTGTTTTAAGGGTGTGTGTTTTATTATTATTATGGTTATTATTATTATTATTATTATATATGTATGAATAGTTATCATTGTATTAGGGTTCTAAATATCACCAAAAATAATAATAATAAAACTTGTCGTTTTAATCCGTAACGTACAATTATTTAAGGCGAAATGTTACAGTCTCCCCTACTTTTAGGAACTTCGTCCTGAAGTTAGAAGAAAAACACCAGATTTACAATTGGTCAACTACCGGAAACCTTGATAAAATTTCTCACTACCTTAACGTACCTGTAAATTCATGATTGCGTTCCGGACCGTAATCACCAATTTACCTTACATTAGGGTTTTGCGTCCTTTTATGACTCTACCGATTGTTGAGCAGGTTGTTTGGTAGTCAACTAATTGATGTACAAGTAAGCAAGTATGATTATAGATATAGCAATTAGTTCACATTCAAACAAGCATGCACTCAGATATTATGATAACACTTGAATTTATTTCTTGAATCAAAAGTGCCATTACATAGAATTAAAGAGAAAATAGACATCATTCAAATGGTGGGGTTTGCTGTTAAGTAGCTGGAGGGTCTCAAGCGGGGTTATTTGGAGCATCAAGAGCATTTGTAGCAGGGATTCGACAAGCATCTGCAAGATGCCCATACCTTTGACAATTGGTGCACTGTCGGCAGGGAACTTGAGTTGGATGGTGATACTGGCAGGTGTCACACTTAGGTAGCTTCCCGTTGTATTGTTTCTTGTTGGGTGGGGCAGTGGTGTCTATTGCAAAATTCCTGACCTTGCACTTCCCGTTGGTTGAGGCCTAAGTTTTGATATCAATGGCAGGTTGGGGAGTATCCTTTTTCTTTTCCCCTTTACGAGTCAGGGTTCCTGCCTTCACATGGTTATCTGTTAGGGTGGCAGCCAAACGCTTTGCTTCCTCCAAAGTAGCAGGGTTCCTTCCCCACACTGTGTCTTGAATCTGCATCGGTAAACCACCAATGTATTTTTCGATTGCAATAGGCAAAGGGGTGACTTTGTGGGGTAGCAGTAAGCTAAGTTCGTGAAAACGAGTGTTGTAAGCAAGGTTTTCTCCACTGTCTTGAGCAAGATCATGAAATTCATCTTCCAGCTTCTTGATTTCATTACGAGGGCAGAACTCTGCCTTCATAATGTCTTTAGCTTGATCCCAAGTTAAGGCCAGTGCAGCTTCAGCTCCACGGGTGCGCTTTTCTTCATTCCACCAAGTGAGTGCTCGTCTGTGAAGCACACTCATGGCATAACGGACTTTAAAGTTGTCGGGGCATTCACTGTTGATGAAGGTATTCTCAATGCCCTCAAACCATTGTAGGAGTCCCGTAGCTCCTTCTTCTCCACTGAACTTTGGGGGATTACAGGAATTAAAGTGCTTGAGAGTGCAGGCTGGAAGACCATTCCCATTCCCGTTGTGGTTTCCATTTCCATTCCCGTTGCCGTTACCGTTCCCGTTGCCGTTCAACTGGATGACTTGAGCTAGTAAGTTGGGAACCAGAGTTGCGATTTGCTGCGCCATTTGTTGAGAAATGATTGCAGCCAGTTGAGCATCGACACCATTATTGTTGTTGTTGTTGTTGTGGTTAGTATCGTGGTTGTGGTTGTGATTGCTACTTCCTTCATCATGATTGTCACCACTGTTAAGACGAGCACTGCGACGTGGAGGCATGATCTGTAAGAGACACAATGAAATGAATGAGGTTAAACAAGGAATGTAATCATTTATTCATTAATTAAAACGAATAAACGAAAACGTTGACTTATCAAAGATTCTAAATTCTAATAACATATGAAGACATGCTTTAGCCTATAAGTGAACACTCATCCCGAGAATTCCCAGGTAGGCATCCGGGTCCCTCGTCTGATTGGGATATATGCGCAATGCCAGCCTAGACAGAAGACTCAGAATACAGGCGTTCACCCTTCTAGATTGCACGTGTTCGTTATTAAAATCTAGAGCTTCCAGGTGGTTCGAGTTAAACCTGAGGATTTTGTCCTATTAGTCTAAGAGTAGATCCACTGATGGAGAGCAACCTTCTTGTAAGGATGAAAGTAGGGATAAGAGGTAGGAGGAAGATAGAGAATAGCAAGTAAAAGAAGCAAGTACTGGTTATATCCTATGGTTATAGACTAGATTATTTTTCTAATAACCTAATTCCCTATAACCATGGCTCTGATACCAATCTATAACACCCCAACCGATGGCGGAAACATCGGGATGTCACGTATTGATGATTGTTCAGTAGCTCATGGTGAATAATAAATTTCGTTAAATAATTTAAATAAGTTACATACAATTGTTCTAAGAATTTGTACATCAAATTGAATTAAACTATGCAAACATCTTCAAGCATCAATTCAAATCTTCAAGCAAGTAGAACCTGAAACATGTTAAGTTGAAAATATTTTGGGTCAACAAAAGTTGGTGAGAATTACATAGGTTTTGATAATCGAATAAAATTGTTGTGCAATTCATGTGTCATGGCAATCTAGTCCATATGTGAAAACATACTAGAAGTAAATCGAGTGCATAATCAACCATTGTGACTGTTGTATTGTGGTACATCCCATACGCTCATGGTTCACTCGTTTATATTGCAGTAACAAACACCCACGCAACCTTTGTAGGAGGCACGTATCCGGGTGGGATTGTCAGTCCAATAGATCTATCAATGTATACCGTTTGGCTGATGAATGTTTATGCTAGAATTGTGCTTACCCTAGTCATGTTCAGGACATAATGCAACATAGAAATACACATAATCACATTGATGATTGAATTGCATAAATAATGTTGTAACATGTTTCACCCCAAAATGGTGATAAATAGAAAAGGGGCTATGTAAAACTCACCTTAGCAAAATGTTATCTCTTGAAAAATAGTGTGTTGCCCAAATGTGTCAAGTATCACCCTATAATAAGGTAATAAATATGTCTAAGTCTATCTAGTCTACAAATGTATATGTTCTAGGGCTTCGAATTGGGGATAAATGCTTGTTTGATTAATAATAAAAATGTTTGATATTTGAGAGAAATTTAGTAAATAAATAGACAAAATCTTTTAATAAGATTTTAAATTTAAGATGGTCACAATAATGTGTTTAAAGTATAAAAATAATTTTTACAAAATTATTTTCTTTGAAATAGATTATTAAATCTATTTATTACAAATTGCCAAACTTTAACTTTAATATTCAAAAATACTAAAATTAAAGAATTATTAGTTTAAAAATTATATTTCTGTTCCAAATAATCAGAAATAATTTGTATAAAATTTTGGTGCAAAAAATATTAAAAATTGGATTTATTATGATTTAATTATGATTAAAACTAACAAAAATTGATTAAAAATATTAAATAAATGATTTTTCAGAAATAAAAATTATTTCAGAAAAGCTTGATGTTATAAAAACTCAGGATAATTTTTGTGGAAATTAATAAGATCGTTTTGATATTTATAGATTTTTATAAATAAAATGGAATAAACTTGATTTATTTATTATATATATTAAATAAACAAATTTTTGAAAACTAAAAATTGTAAGTTAAACTTTTTCAGTAGATTAACTTAAAATAATTTTTGTAGAATTAATAAAAGAGTTTTAATAATTTAAAACGAATTTATAAAGTATAAGTAATATATATAATTGTTTTTTATAAAAAAAAACTAAAACAGATAAAAGTTGCCAAGCCGGGACTCGAACCCGCGTGGGTCAGCAGACGAGTACCAGACACAACCACTTGGTCTAGACCAGTGGTTGTGTTGATTCTTGTTTTAAAAAAAAATAAATAGCATAACTGATCTTCATGTTCTTCCCCAATTATTCCAATTTCGAGCCCTACAATTTACAATCAGACAATCCACACAACATTAACCCGATTAACCTTAGGGTTTATGTTGTGTGGGTGCCGATAAACAAAACCCAACAAAAACATTCAACTTACAAACGCGTTTAAGGTGTGAATTGGTCTGTCAAGCCCGAGTTTAAAACACGATCAATAATCACCAGAAAACAGTTTAAATGTAGAAATTGGGGGTTGGAAGAGGATGTTCGGCGACTTGAGGATGCGGTAGGAGGTCCAATTTATAGTGTTAAAGTCCAGATTGCATAATTGGAAGGTTTGACTTGATTTGAATGGTCCACGCGTATAATCGAGTAATTGGGTATGAATTGATAAGAATTTGACGTGTTCGTGGCTTGTTCCAAGCCGGAAATCATGTTACCAATAATACCCCAATCAATTACGAGTCAAAAGGATGATAATATGGTGATTGATAATCACAGTTGACTTTTCCTAAGTCAACTGTTAGTAGAACTGTTCGATATATAGATATAACGAGTTGGTTTAGTGACAAATAGTAGGTGTGGAGCAGATGGTTACGTGGGTGAGTGTGATGGTTGAGGACTCGGGTTCGAACCTCAGAAGAAGCATCCTCTTTTTTTTTTTTTTTTTAAACAGTGAAGGGAAGGGGGGAGTTGGGCTCTTGGTGGGCCGTTCGGGTTGGGCCAGTCCTGGATTGGGCTTAGGAAATAAGGAAAGGATATTGGGTTTGTTTTAAGGGTGTGTGTTTTATTATTATTATGGTTATTATTATTATTATTATTATTATTATTATATATATATATATATATATATATATATATATGTATGAATAGTTATCATTGTATTAGGGTTCTAAATATCACCAAAAATAATAATAATAAAACTTGTCGTTTTAATCCGTAACGTACAATTATTTAAGGCGAAATGTTACAAATATCGGCCCTTTGTAAATTCCCACTTATGTGTTCCACTTTGAATTTGTTCTCGCCCAATACATTCTCTTTTGAAGTGGTACCGAGTATGAATATGCCTGCTATTACCAAAAACACCGGGTTCTTCATCAATTCTATCGCGGATGAATTATCAACTTTCAGAGTCACCTTTTTCTCCTTTTCACCCGTCACTTCTGATATTAAACCTCTAAGCCATAATGCTTGACAAGCTGCTTCCGTTGTTGCCATGAACTCTGCTTCACAAGACGATAATGCAACCGTCCCTTGTTTTCGAGAAACCCAAGTTTTCGGCGCATCGTTATAGTAAAACACTACTCCTGTTGTGCTTCTACCATCGTCTATATCCATCGCATAGCTGCTATCGCTGAAACCAAGCAACACTCGGCTTCCACCCTTCCGATACATAATGCCGAGATCAATGCTTCCTTTCACGTACCTCAACACTTGTTTTACAGCTTGCGCATGAGTTTTAGTAGGCCTCTGCATAAAGCTGCTCACATGTCCTTTTGCTACCAGGCGGGCCTTGTATTTCGAAATCTTTCCTTGCGCATCCTTCTTTACCTTGAACACCCACTTTACCCCGATGGGTTTAATCTTCGGTGGCGGTTCTACCAGCTTCCAAGTATTGTTCTTCTCAATTGAACTTATTTCTTCCTCCATAGCTTTCATCCAATGCTTTTCTTTTATCGCTTCTTGAAAAACAATTGGTTTGTCGTCAACAGAGGATAGTAATAATTGATCATCTCCATTCAATTGATGCGTTAATCTTGGTATTTCTTTGACCTCAAAGTCTGCAAATTTCTTTGGAATGGTTGAGGTTCAATTAGACCTTCTTAGCTGAGAAGCCTCCGCGGACCGCGCGTTCAGATTTGCGCGTGATGCGCGAGATCCTCCTTCTTCGTTTGCCTGCGCTGACGTTGCGCCCTCAAAAAACATTCTTGGCGCGAAATCACCTTTGTGCGCAAAGTTGTCTGTATGCGCAAAGTCTTCCGCATGCGCGTTATCGCCTGTAGGTTGCCCAGACGCTTCAGACTCGTGCACGTCTTCTTCTGTGGGTTGAGCTGGCGCTTCAGACTCAATGACAGAGTCTGTCCATGCGCTCTCTTTGGTATTAGTGCGGGACACGTAATCCTTCCAGTCATACTCTTCCGTCTCTTTGAACTTTACGTCCCCGTTTCGAACTATGTGTACCCGTCCATTGCTCGGGTCAAACATCCGATGCGTATTCTCTCCTGTTTCCGGCTGAGAACCCATGTACACCATTAGCAAGCTTCTATCATCCAACTTCTTCTGTCCAGGTGTTAAGATTTTAACAAACCCTACACACCCGAACACTTTAATATATGAAAGATCTGGTTTTCTTCCCTTGAGCTTTTCATAGGGCGTTAAGTCTTGCAATGCTTTCGTTGGAGAGCGATTCAACAAATAAACTGAGTGCATAATTGCTTCTCCCCAAAAGAGTTGTGGTACGGACATGGCCTTTAGGATGCTTCGAGTAGTACCGATTATTGTGCGATTTCGTCTTTCAACTACCCCGTTTTGTTGAGGGGTATAGGGAGCCGTGTATTGCCTTGCAATTCCTCTTTCCTTACAGAAATCTCCTAGTACATGCGATGTGAACTCTCCTCCATTATCGGTTCTCATGGTTTTTAGGCTTGTCCCAAGTTTCCTCTCCACTCCTTTGATGAACTCGATTAGAATTCCAGGAACTTGGTCTTTGGTTTTCACCATGTAAGCCCACATAAACCTGTTGTAATCATCTACAATCAGTAGCATGTACCGGTTTCCTGCTTGAGTCATTGGTGTGATGGCTCCGCATAGATCGGCATAGAGTAGCTCAAGCGGCTTTGACGCACGATATTTGACTTCCTTTGGAAAAGCTCCCCTTGTTTGCTTTCCTATCACACATGCGTCACATATTGCGGATGGTCTCTTGATGAATGGTAGTCCAATCGAGATTCTTGATAGCGTCCTCAGCGCATCAAAATTAAGATGATCAAGTCTGGCGTGCCAAAGCCAACACTCGTCATGCATGTTAACCTGTAAACATACTGGCGCAACAACTTTTAGGTTAATTTTATAAACACGATTGGTTGAACGAGGTACCTTCATTAGAACCGATCCGTTTGGTTCAAACATCCACAATACGCCATGCTCGATCGTTATTTTGTGTCCTGGCTCGTCCATTTGCCCGACACTGATTATGTTATTCTTCAGCGAAGGTATGTAGTAAACATCCTTCAAGATCCGCTGCTTACCCGACTTGCCTTCTAGGATAATTGTGCTGCGGCCTCTGATCTCCACGCATGAACCGTCTCCGAACCGAACCTTACCTTTTATCCGGTTGTCTAAACTCGAAAACCAATCCTTGTTTCCCGTCATATGATTGCTCGCCCCGTTATCGAGAAACCAAGTGTTGTTTTCTCGCGGACTCTCATCATACTTCTTCAAGTCAACTTGGTCTTCATTCAAGTACACTCCTTCATGGGTTGCCATATAGAGCACCGGTCCGTTGTCAAGGGTGAGGTTATTCTCTTCGGTTTTGTTTCGGGTGGGGCAATCGCTTGAAAAGTGGCCCAACTCGTCACATCGGAAACACTTAAGTTTCGAACGATCCTTTGTTGTCTTCTTAGTGGTTTCCTTCTCTCTTACGTGACCCGAACCTCTATCTCAACCTCTTCCTTTACCCCTTTGTGAAGATGAACCTTCGGCTGACGCTCCTCTTCCGCGGCCGCAACTCTTTCCCTGCTTCTTCTTGGCTTCCCACTCCTCGTACGTAAGAAGAAGATGTTCATGCTTCGTGGTTTGATTATCTCTAGACCCTATCCTCTCTTCGTAGGCCTTAAGACGTCCAACCACATCGTCAAACGTGACTGTTTTAAGATCAATCACCTGCTCAAGTGACGCGACCATGTGAATAAACTTCTTTGGCAATCCGTTTAAGAACTTCTTGACAAGCTTCGATTCTTCTATTCTTTCTCCGAGTGTTGATGCTTTAGAGGCGATACTTGCGATTTTGCATGAGAATTCGTCCACCGAACTGGTCTTTTTCATCTTTAGGTTTTCAAATTCGGACATCAAGGTTTGAAGCCGCGCCTCCTTCACCCGCTCGGCTCCTTGGTGTCGGTTTTTAATTGCTTCCCACATCTCCTTGGCCGTAGTCAGGTTTCCGATCTGGAGCACCAAATCTTCGGGTATTCCTTGGAATAGAAGTGCTATCGCAATGTTGTTTTTCTTCGCGTTAGCAGCTGTCCCTGGTTCTATCATCTCCCAAACACCGTTAACGTTCAGGATTACCTTCATCTTCATCGCCCAAACCGTATAGTTCACCAGAGTTAACAGTGGGACTTGGAGAGATGCCGTGTTGTGGTCTTTGGCTGTAACGATCTGTCGATTAGCATCGTCTCCCATTGTAAACGATTTATGCACAACACGTCTTCTTCTGCCGCAGCCTGCTTCCGATCAGTCTAAAACCGTCGCTAAGATTCTTCCGATCGCAGATCACTTTTGTCGATTGGTTCTTATCTAGCCGGACTTGCTGATCGTTATCGAACGTATTGTTACCCAACCCTGAGCTCTGATACCAATTGTTAGAAATCGTTGCCAAAGACCCACACGAATTAAGCCAAAACTTGTTTCTTATTATTTGATTGTGATTGAATTAATACTTGACTTACAAAATCATCCATCTATTTATAAGCCTACAATCCTTGGAGAACAAGGAAACTAGCCTTATAGAACAAGAAAACTAGCCTTTATTCCTTGTCCACCAAGGAACTATAATAATCTAGAAACTTCTTTTGACTTAAATTAGGAAATCTATCTCTAAAACCTAGTTTACAAGATTGACAACTAAGTCCTTCTAGTTACCAAACTTTGCATTACAAGATTAATATATCAAAGAACACTCACCCGCTCTCACAGATTCACCTCTAGAAGAGGTCAGTTGACTTTCATTATAAATCACATATTTTTACTCGTTGGTAACTTATTTTATAATGTGATCAGGCTGCCAAAATCGTGAAACATGTGTATTCCGTAATTCCTGTATATGACAAAATTGTCCTTGCTCTTCTTTGTGGAGGTGTTCGGGATTTGCCTAAAACGTGTTGTTTTTTACCAGTTGGACCTATGCTTAGCAAAGCCTACCAGAGGAGTATCTGAGACCTTAATTAGATAAATTTCAAAATATAGAGTTCACTTGTGAATATAAATACGACAGGGAATGGGCCTAGGTAACGTTTTATTTAGTTTTTGAATTTATAAAACAGGAACATCTTTTATGAATGATTAACAAGTCTCGCTTTAACAGATATATTATTTGGAGGATGGCATGGTTCAGATATATAGCAGAAATGCTGAAAGAAACACTGAGAAGTTCCCGGATGTTGTTGTTGCTGCTTCAAGATAATATATCGAGATTGCTCCAACAGATGGAAAGATGGGCCGGGAGGGTGTGGGACGGATTGGTTCAAACATTTTTTTTCCATATGTTGTTCTTAATAAATAATGAATTTGTTAATTATGACTACAACAATAATATAATCCTTTACATGCATTAAAAGTGGACTAGGATGAGTTCAACCAATTTGATCTTTTCAACGCACTTGACCTGTTTTTCTTTTAAACTGTTTTTGCATTTAGTTATCCATTTGACATAAACTACAACCCAAATTAACCCATTCATAGGTAAATGGATTGAAAGTGACCTTGGTCCATATGACGTATGATTGAGCCGAAGAAGCTACTTCTGACTTATGCAGTTAGTTCTCAAAGTTAAAATACCAAATGTAACATCGTATGTTCTGGACTTTGAACTGGTTGCATATGATCGCAATAAGCAGAAAAATCTACCATTTCAGGTGACTCTTCTTTATTTATTATGTTATAATTGAATATATTCACCGGAATAGTAATGATCTTTTTTTGGTCATCAATGTATTATTTGCTAATGGTTCATTCACATCTAACATAGAGTTCGCTATTTCATCATTGTTATAGATTTTAAGTACACGCGCTCGCAAAAATGTTGTCATGATTGAAGTCAAGATTGATGTATCATGTATGCATACTGCATACATGCATTTCATTCGTTGTTATAGATTTTAAGTACAAGTCTCTATAACTGGCTCAAGTTGAAGAAAGACTATATAGCTTCTAATGGTGGCTCACTTAAGATGGTCTATGCTTTGTGCAGTATTGGCAACTCATTAAATTTAATGCCCATTGCCTCTTTTCATGGTCGAGAAAACGCGTCGGTGGATAAGGGGCCTTTCTTCTTGCTTGTTATGAAATATGATTATAATGTGGATTAATATCAAACCATTTGCTAGATTGGCAAGTTAATTGTTTTGTTTTATGTGTATTTGGTTGTGGGTTTTGGAAGTGGTTATGTGATTTCAAGAGTCCTAATCTTAAAGTGATCCCAAAGCCGATTGCCAAAGGTTTGATGCTTTTTTATTTTACCTTTTTCAACAGCGATCACTTTATAGCTAAATATAAAGAGCAACAAAAGGCTGAAAAGTACAAGAAAACGAAATAAAAGCCGAATTACACAAAACGGGTTACATCAGAACAGGCCCAGTCGGCCCAAGAAAGGTTATTAAGCTTGCCCGGTAATTCGGATTATTAATATCTAGGCATCCTATAAGTTATATTATATATGCAAATTTTGATGTTTAGACTTAAAACAATGGGAGTCGCACTATCGATATTTGGACACCATAAATCCAGATGTGTGGTTTGAGGCATCTGAGGTAATTAATCAGTAGCGGTGACCTGTTAACCATATGACCAGTCAAATTTTATATTAATATAAGCATCAAACATAACGCGTTTTAGAATATAGCTTCCCCAAATGTAACCAAATAGTTCTAATAATGAAAGCCACCACAAAGTGTCAATTATTATTACTTTCTAGAACCTAATGATCTTTAGTCATGTCTAGTTTTTTTGTCGGACTGCATTATAACTATACTTTGCAAACCTTGATATTATTTACATTGGATCTTGATTCTGATTTGTGAGTCCCACATTTCCTACCTTCCGGTAGTTGGCACATACATCTTATCAAATCATCATTAGCATCCAAAGCTTAATTAAATACAATCCATCAACCACCATCCATAATGCACCATGCCAGTAGCGGAACCAGAACTTTTAACTCGATTAACTCGGGAGCGATTATAAGGTTATAATCCCTACTTGTTACAACTAGAGGTTCAACTCATATTTTTGTTAAAATAAATAAATATTTTTTTACATTAATTCAATAAAGTTTTGGTGACTGATGGCTCAGCGAACCCTTCTGACCCCCTATGGTTCCGCCTATGAACCGATACATCATACATGTGGATCATTCATTTTTATTCTTTGATATCTAGTATCCGTTAAAGAGTCACAGCCTTCAGGAACACCTCTTTTTCTATTGAATTCCCCAATCAAACAGTTAACCGGTAGCGTAGTTGGCGGCACGACGGGTGGCGGTGGAATCCGATAAGCATCTAGCTGCGGCGGAGGGTGGCGCCAATGTGGAAGCGGTCCAGCTAGTAGCAAATTCTGCAACAAAGGCCCTGCTTTTATCACTGCTTCCAAAAGCTTCCCCTTTTCTGGCAATGCCTTAACCAAAAACCCGAATTCGTGATCCGAATACTGCGTTGGCAGCGTAATTCGAGCCGCGGTTTCGGCCACAGGCGATGAAATAATGCTTTCTTCACAATCTGAGGATGATAGCCCACCATTGGTAATGTGATCAAGATCATCTTCTATCCTTGTCACTAGCATCTGATATCGATTCTGAGCTTCGAGTTTTTCATTAACTGCAGTGTTCAGAAGCTGCTTGAGTTGAACTAATTCATCATCTTTTTGTTTCAGTTGTTCTTGAGCTTTGAATCTTGCTGCTTCTAGCTCCATTGTTGTGAACATTAGAGAGTCTGTCAACTCCTCCATACTCTAAAAAGATTAAAAACACACTAAAAAGATGCAATATTTAAGCAAAATAAATGAAGTTTGAAGAAAAGTAGTTAAAGTTTGACCTTTCCATTGCAGAAATATGCCAAATCAAGAAGGAAGTTTGTATGATCTTCTTCCATGTATAAGGAATGGTAATGATATTGTAGATGAGCAAGTGAAAGGGGTTGGTTATAAGGAGTGGTTTTGGTGCTAGTGACATTTTAAGCTACTGTGTCTACAGTGTAAGCATGTTGTAAATTAGTTTAGTTACTTTTTTTTTTGTTTTGAGTCATGTTTTGTACACACTTGACTCAACTAGTGAACTAGAATGTTTTTTGATTTATTAGGCTAAGGGGTGTGGAGGCGGGGCACCACCCCCGTTCTCCATTTTTTTGCATGTCCCAGATGGTAACACCGCCACCCTACCCTCCGTCCCTCACGTCCTCTCCGAGACATTGGAAACGGACCAATGACATGCTTTCTTTATTTAGATAATAATAATAATAATAATAATAATAATAATAATAATAATAATAATAATAATAATAATAATAAATGCTTGAAATATGAGGTGTTGGTGTCTCCACACCCCACTCATGTTTCAAGTAAGAGAAATATGAAGGTAGATGATGTGGCATCCTAGGTAGGTGGTATGGAGACATGAACTTTTTCATGTCTCCACACCCCATAGCCTTAGAGCACAAAACTGTGTTGGATTTGGATTTTGTATAATAGATAAAATATTGTAGAAATTATAAGTACAATTTTAGAGGCTTTTATTCAACCTTTTTTAGTTTATTGCGGTATATAAAGGTTAACCCGTTACGTCTCTCATTAAGCAACATACGATTAGAGATACCATATGCTTTGTCTGACCAAGCATACTGTCAAATAGTACTCTAGTGACAAGTAGTTATTTGATATATTTTAATAGTGATAACGCTAAATGTAATTTATTAGTAGTTAACCCATAGATACCTGACATGTTATGTGCCGGGTAAACACAACAAATAATATTTTTTTTAATTAGCGGGTTTCCCCGAAACCTGAGGGTATACCCATACTCGAAGGGTATTTACTCGATAGAAATCCATCAAATCGGGTTTGGGGTTGGATCCCCTAAGGCATAAACCCGTCTTATTGGCATCCCTAATCTTTGTAGCAACAGTTTTTACTTTTGTAATAAATAATGTAAAATAAGTTACTTATTACTTTTTATCTGAAACAATTTTTTGGTTATAAGTAATCCTATAATAAACCAATTTAACATCAAATACCATTAGACAACTTGTTATTGTAGTACAAAAAAAAAACGGTTGTAATATCGTACTGGGTTGAGCTCAAAAACAGTTTAACTAGTTGTACCTGCCGTTTGAACCGTTTTTAAAACATGGGACTACAAAGTAATAAACACATACATCAAATACCGTTAAGACAACTTGTTAATATATTACAAAGTAACAAACATATAGATAGTTTAATATCTAAATTCTAAAATTATACGATTTTATAAATGATTGTGTTTTGCATAAGTATAAATTTTGGAGTAGGAAAGGTAGTGAAAAAGGACAAAGATGAGAGGAAAAGGGATCCATCGAAGAGAGTAGGGACATAAGTTGGTTAGTGGTCTTATCTTTGTCTATATATATTTAAACCGAAAGTCAAAAATAGATCTTTTTATAAAACCATCGAGTTGAAGACGTAATTAACTTATATTACTATATGTAGGAATTTTAAACTCTCAATAATCATCCCTATAAATATAGTCATTGAAGCTTCAGTTTGTACTACATTATTGCACTTATGGTAACCGATTACATATATATATACAACCGGTCAAAATCAATTTTATTGACTTATTTGTTATTTTATGTGTTGAGCTGAAATTTTCTTTCTACTTACATTATTGTACTTATATTATTATGGAAAAATGGAAATAAATAATCCCAACTATTGACTATTGGCCAATAACAGTCCCAACTATGAAATCACCAATATTGGTCCCAACTTTCGACATATTGAAAACCAACGGACCCAAACTAACGGAGGCTAACTCCGTTAGTGTGATGCTGACGTGGCATGCTTAGGTGGCAAGATGATCCTACGTGGCATCCTACGTGGCATGCCACGTGGCAAAATAATCATATGTGGCATCCTACGTGGCATGCCACGTGGCAAAATGATCCTACGTGGCATGCCACGTTAGCATCACACTAATGGAGTTAGCCTCCGTTAGTTTCTAATATGTCGAAAGTTGGGACCAATATTGGTGATTTTCATAGTTGGGACTGTTATTGGCCAATAGTGAATAGTTGGAATTATTTATTTCCGTTATTCGTATTATTATTATTATTGTTAATAACTAAGTAAAAGATTTCAACTTAAAAAAAAACTAAGTAAAAGATTATACACACCTCAAAAATATTGAAGTAGCATATTAAATAGTAGGGTTAGGTTCACGTACAAAAAGTTTTTTCGTACGAACTGTACGAATCAAAGGAGAAAACACGCGGGGCCGTGTATAAATAGAGTAATTATATAATTACTCTAGTCATACGCGGCCCGCGTGTTTTTTTCTTTGATTCGTACAGTTCGTACGAAAAAGTTGTTTGTATTTGTACGAAAAAGTTGTTTGTATTTGATCTTTTGTCTTAAATAGTAAATACACAAACTATAAAAATGCATATGTGCTCTTACACACCTTGATCTGTATATTACGTAAACTAAATACACACCCCTTCATTTGTTTCTCATGTAAATTACACACGTCTAAGATACACTCATTGTTTTTCACCATCTGATCAAGCCACATCCTCATCTTTATTGACTTAACACATTTTTCTTCATACAAAATAAACATACACGTGTCCATCTTCGTCTGTTCTTCTCGCAAATTCAAAACACATACCTCTCACGTATAAACACATACATGGTAATAAGGGTGTAAATCGTGTCAGGTTGACGGGTTAGCGGATTGGTTGGTTGCGGGTCGATGGGTTGTCAGGTTAAATTCTTCAACCCTAGCCATATACTTATTCGTGTCGGTTCGTGTTCGTTTGATGTTGAACCACTTAAACTCGTGTCGTAATACAGGTCGACCCGTTTTATGTTTATTTACGAATATGAGTAATACGTGGTGACTTAGACACCTAGTAATTAACAATTTAAACAAATAATTACTCTGACCCTCATAAACCTTTTTATAATGTATTACTTTAAAAGTTTTTGTGTAGCTATCTCTCATTCTCAATTAACAGGTCCATACATGAGAAGATTAGTATATGATTAGGCACTCGACGAGGTAAAAAATTTAGGCCAATTAAAACGAGTTAAATTCAAATATTTAAAACTAAGCAGACCATTCATTTACGTTTAAAATTTGGTCTTTTAAAATGGTTTAAACTTCTAGTATTAAAACTGATTGGGCCAAGTTAAAAGTAAATGACGAGGTAGGCCCAATCTAGATGGATTAGCCCATACCAAATGAAGGTCTAACTAGCTATGGGGCCGGCCCATTAATAAACTTGGACCGGATTGGCCCAGTTAGCCAGGTCCCGGTCAACGAGTCGATAGACTCAACCTCCTATCCGAGAACTGTGGAAAGAAGGTTCGAATAAGAGGATAATGCCTATCTTCACTAAGATCGGGAGTGTAGTTCCTGGAGATAGGCCCGAAGAGGCGGTTACGAGAAGAAAGGCGAGGTTATAAATACAGGTAGGAGGTAAACGAGAGATTCATTCACATACACCCTGAGCTTTTACTTTACTTCCCCTTTTACGCCAATACTTATTCTCACGCCGGAGGGTGGTCACAGGAAACCCCCCTTTCCTGTGGCGAGTCCTAACGGTGCTTTGTTTTGCAGACATCTAGGTTCAGATCAGTGGGTTGTTTATAGCCGGGAAATTATTCTTATCAACTCCGAGAGGTATTTACTTCTTCATTGGCGCCATCCGTGGGACACGAAGCAAGGAGTTAGTTACCGGCTTGATAACCCAAGGATCCAAGATGGCTTCGAACCAAAACGCCATAGTGAGCACCAGTTTGGCAGAAGACAACCAAAGTCAATTCCCTATAGCAGAGCGGGTGGACGGAGCAGTCGTTTCAGATTCAGAAGGAGAGGGGGATGGGGTGGCTCCAGGCTTCGCCCTAGGAACATCAACTGCTCGGCCAAGCAATACACAGACGCCAACGTCGTCTGGAAATCTCCAAGGGCCTTTCTCTTTTGTGAGAGGGCCGGTCCCATCATACACTTACACTCGGCCGATAGCCAGTACCACTTTCTCAGCCGCACGAGTGACGGCTCCTACGCCGTCCATGCCATGGTACACCGCAGCACAAACCTTACCCCTTTTCTCGGCCGCTCTCTCGGCGGCTATGACTTCATCACCACAAGCAACCCTTATCCAACCAAGCATACCGCCCTATACCCCAGTCACACCCGGAAACCAACCCTTTATGCCTTATTACCCCATGTCTCCATACGGGTATATATGTGCACCGTCTGCTGGGGGTACATATTCATACCCCTACCCATATATGTACCCGCCTATGCAGCCATCCCTCCCGGGGTGGAATCCTCATACCGAGATACCCTCAAGTGGAAGATTGAATGACGTACGTACACGTCTCACCTACGAGACTACTCCTGGGGGTCCGAGTGCATCAGTCGGTCCTCATCAGGGGCGGCAGCGAAACCCGGCTGTGTCACAAGAGAACGAAGAGCAAGGCGACGATGAAGACCTCACCCGGCCGTATCGTTGTAACACCCCAACCGATGGCGGAAACATCGGGATGTCACGTATTGATGATTGTTCAGTAGCTCATGGTAAATAATAAATTTCATTATATGATTTAAATAAATTACATACAATTGTTCTACAAGAATGTAACACCCCAACCGATGGCGGAATCATCGAGGTGTCACGTAGTGACGATTGTTCAAAAGCTCATGGTACTAAAATGTAAATATTTGATTATTGAATATTGTTTTACAACATGTGAAAATAAATACACAACAAAAATTGAGATAGTTGATTTATTTAGTCTAAGTCCAAAGTCCTATGTGAAGCGTCAAGCAGCTTATCCTGAAACATGAACGAAAATAAATTTTGTCAACATATGATGTTGGTGAGTACTACCTAGCTTTGTACATATAGTATAAGTTTTGAAAAGTGGTACAATTCATGTGTCTAGCATCACCAAGGCATTATGTAAACACGCAAGTAACCGAACAAGACAAATGTAAAATTGATAAGATGAAATTGATAATGAGCACCCTAACACGTGTCAAGTCTAAAAGAGCACCATAACATAAGTTATGTCTAAATGAGCACCATAACATAAGTTACGTCTATATGTAAAGAGCACCATAACATAAGTTATGTCTAGATGTACAATTTTGTATGTAAGCTACGTTCATGTTCAAACATAAGCACAAAGATAAACAAGACACGTGTATGAATTGTAAATGAATAAAAATGTATGTGTAAATGAATATGAAAGTTTTGTATACTTGTGCATGAATCACCCCAAAAGTTGTAAAAGCGAAAAAGGGGATAAGTAATACTCACATTCACTAAATAGTTATGTCACTAAATCGTCGTGAGCGTGAAATGGCGAATCCCGAAGTCTCAACCTAAAAGTATGGTATATGTATAAGTGTTTGGACTTAAAGTAAGTCTAGGGTTTCTAGTCTAAGGCACTTAGGATGTCTAGTCTAATTCGGGGTTTAACTTGTAAATAACGATATATGTTGAAAATGCGACGTAAGTAAATATATATACTTGCTTGAAATAATATGACATATGAACTAAGGAATAAATATGAATAATAATATTATAAGTTCATAATTGAAAGTTATGAACTAAAGTAAAAAGTGGAAGTCACATAAATATTAAATTATGTAAGAACTTTGACTTGTTCAAAAAAAAATGTAACAACTTTGACTTGTTCAAAAAAAATGTAGCAACTTTGAAACATTAATTATTTGTATTTATTAATTTAAATACAACCAATTAATTAAGTTAGTCAAAGAAATTTTAAATAAGATAAATAATTTAAGTTTATACAATAATAGATTTATGAAGTCATAGAATGATCTAAATATTTCATAAATATTTTTAAATGACTTAATGAATATATAAACGCATAATTATCATAAATTCACATAAAAATTTTAAGTTAATCAAAATATCAAGAATTTTAATGAGAATAATGTATTATGAACCAAAATGGTCAAAATTAATTTTTAGATAATTTTTTTTAACCAAAATGATTTTATATTATATTTATTGTCTAAAACTTAAATAAAGAATTAACTTCCATAAAAGTACAAAACTAATACAAATTTGGTAGCAAAAATCATAATCAGTATTCTAACATAATAAATAGGTTTTCCACAAATATTTACATTAAAAAAACATTATATATGATTTTTAACGAAATAAGCATGATTTAATCAAAATAAAATTATTAAAACTATTGCAACGGCCACAAAATCAGAATAGAAACTATTTTCAGGTCATAAATATCATCTAGAAGGTAAGGTTAGAATTTCATGATTTTTTGATAACATATGAATTAGTTATGAATCTTACAAGTTAATTATACTTTTAATTCAAAAATCCCAAATTGTTCATAAACACCCTAAAGCCCTAACTAGAAATTGAAACCCTAAAGTGTATGAATCATAAAATAAATATAATGCTATTGAAGAAATATATATGAAAAGGAAAAATAGTGAAAGTTGATTGAAAATACTTACGGTTTTGCTTGTTCGATTAAGAAAAAAATAAGAATATATGAAAACCAAAGCAAAAAAATCTCCAAAATTCTTGAGGATGATGATGATATGAACTCAAAAGATGATACAAGATGAGATAAGTGAGAGTGTTTGTGTGTGAAACTCATGTTTGGATATTGAGGAAAAGAATGAGTAATTAGAAATATAATGAATGGTGTTTAATGTAATAATCAATTTTGTGAGTAATACTAGTAATTAGTTGACTAGAAAACTCATGAAACTTATTTTTGAGGTAATATAATTAGTCATAAAGTTTAAAAGAAATTGGTAATTTATTTTCTTATAAAAAGTTAACCTAGTTAATACAACTTAACTTAAAAGCTTCTAAAACTTTTTAAAACTAGAAATTTTTATAAAATCCATTTCGGATGACGTTTCAACATACACATTTGATGAAAATGTATACCCGATCCATGATAAAATTTTAGTTAGCTCTTAAAATTAAATTTGAAAACGAAAAAACTTACAGGGACTATAGTGGAAATATTTGAAGGGCTATTATTGTCAATTAGACGAAAGACGAGGGTGACGGATGTCACAGTCTCCCCTACTTTAGAAAATTTCGTCTCGAAATTTCTTTCAAGTGGAAGCTACTATGAAACAAAAGGCGTTGTAAAAGTCAAGTAGGTTTAACATACATATATATATACACACATTGCATTAGTCAAGTTTTGACAAAATTTAAAGTAGTTGTTTAATATCTAAAATAAAAGTTTCAAAATCTTGACAATTGACCAGAGGGTAGGAAGTTGGGAATTTGAATGGGAAAAGTGCTGGGAATGTGTAACTGGTGAGGGCAGAGGTACTGATGAAGTAGTCTCCGCTACTTAGAAAAGTTTCTAACTGAACTTTACTAGAGTATGCAACAAGAATCCAAATAATCGAGGGTGTAGAAGTATACAAGGTTTAAGGTTTTCAGTAGAGGTGGTCAACAAGGAAGGCTCCAAAGAAACTAATTGAAGCTTATGTAAAATGTTCTTATCGAAAATGCTAGCTATTAGTCAACGATCTAATAAAGAGGTAGTAATGGGTAGGTTTTTGGTCAGACTCCTAGTCCGCTCCCGCAGTATCGTTTATGCTTATATATAGGGTGTACCGCAGCTAACCCACCACACTCTCGATACTTTGGACTCGTACTGATTGTCTACCAACAGCCTAAATAGAATTACACACCACCCTCATGTACCTGTAAACCCATGATTGCGTTCCGGACCGTAATCATCGATTTACCTTACACTAGGGTGTTATGCTTTTCCATAACCCAATCCTAAGTAATACTAGAAACAAATGCGTGCAATCAGGATATGCTAAGTAATTGATACTGCAATGAAACAATGACATGGTTAGAGGTCCTTCCCTTTTGGGTTTACCCTTTAACCGTAATTAGAGTATCATGTAAGTAATAGACATGGTTAGAGGTTCTTCCCTTTCGGGTTCACCTTCAACCGGTAAATTTCTGTTCACATCGTTGGGCTCTAAACACCTATATTGATAAACTCCGAGATTTACACCGTTCCCCTCGGATTAAAGAAATACTCTAAATCCGAGTCGTACGTGGGCACTGACTTAGATCCCATACGAGTTATTGTAACAACCGGCAAAATTAAGGTAATTCCGTACTAATTAATTAAACGCGATTAACGTAATTAAACGTAATTATGTGTTGATTGTTTAACTGAGGCCTTAGGAAGATAGCAATTCCCAAATAATGCATAGGAATGCATAAGTTTAATGACAAAACATGATAGGATCATGCGCAAGCAAATCTATCCGGTATGGACACTGGCGATTACCCGGTAAAAATTAAATAAGCGAAACTGTCACACCCTCAAAATCCACTTGCGGAGTTTTACCGCGAGGCGCATGACAAACCAGGATCCAAACCAACGATCACAATAAACAATTCTAAATGAATATAAATGCAATTTCAAAACATAGTTTAAAATCCCCGTTTACAGCGGAAGCTTATTCAAAACAGTTATTCCATAATAAACCAATGTTCAATGTTCGTAAAACATGCAACTCTAGCTAGACGCCGTGCAGACGCGTGCGCCCTAGTTCCATTCGTGCTACCTTAGCGACCTGAGAAAACATGTAAAAGTTTACGTCAGCACAAAAATGCTGGTGAGTTTACAGGTTTTGTATCCAAGTACCAAGTCCACCTGTCCATACTATAACAAATAGAAAACCAGTATACGCTAGCTAGGCGTACGTTTTGTTACTACCACGATTGGAAAACCATTACTAACGCGAATACCAAAAGTATGCCCGATGTATGTTCCTGTTGTTCCTGTTGTTCCTGTTTGAGACAATATGCACCCGCCGACCCTCCAAGTCGACGAGCGGGGTTGGTCACTCCCAATAGCGCTATTCACATTTCCCCGTTGTGCAAACCCGCACATTCATGGTTCCCCCCGGGACTTCCAAAGATCGTGTAGTACACAAGAGAAACCCATAGTATGACAGTAGTTACCAAATAATCGTTTTAACACATGTTTTCTCCCCCGAAAGTATGAAACCAGTTTAAAAGAGGGGCCGTAAACTCACCTTAAGTTCCGTTACTCCTTAACCCGAGTAAACCCAGCTGCTATGCTAGTCCCGTAAGCGGCGACCTAACATACGACAGTTACAAGTACTTAGACTAATAACCCGCAGGTTAATTAGTCCCTAGATGTCCAGACCATAACCAAGTTCGTTTGAAAACACCGTGACTGTTTAACCGACCCAAAGTACAAGACTCGACATCCCATTGGTGACCCGAGACTCCCCGTGTTATGTTTACGCTCCAAAACATACAATAACGCAAGTACACTTAACCTACGTTAACGCACAACAAGTTATAGCACATAGTTCACGTATCACCGAAATACATCCAAATATATGTTACCAAGTTATTAGACATGTTACGGGGTTCCTAGCATGTTACTACATGTTAAATCGGGTCTCGGAATGCTAATTTACACTTACAGCAGCAGTACACGCGATTAGGAAAAGTCAACTAGCATTTAGGAAAGTCAACTAGTGATTAGAAGTCCTATTCGCCCCTATTATAGGCGATTAGGGGCTATTCCCCTGAACTTACTAGTGATTAGGGCTATTCCCCTGAACTTACTAGTGATTAGGGCTATTCCCCTGAACTTACTAGTGATTAGGGCTAATCACCTGAACTTACTAGTGATTAGACCTCTACTCGCCTGTGTTATAGGCGATTAGCACCCTACTCGCCTATAACATAGGCGATTAGGAATGCTACTCGCCTGTAACCTTGCTGTTCCGGTTTTTCGCGCGTTTAACGCTCCAAATCAGATCCAGAACGTGTGTAACTACCCAATATCATCCCAAACACTATCCTAAACATGTTTAACCCAAAACCCTTCGTTCAACCTCGTATAATCAGTCCTGCATGCAACCAAGTGATCCAAACACCAATTCACATAGCATGCAACATCATACTAACACATGTAATCATAACCCTAATAACCGATTACTGAGATTTCTAGCATCATAATATCAATATCAGTTCTGACCTAACATAATAACACATCAATCCATCATCATGAATCATAAAAACCCTAACTTTCTAATCATACATACTCATAATGCATGCATATTAGTTATAATCCGATTAACAACCCTTATTGACGATTTTCAGAAAGCTTTTTCGTTTATGAACAGGTCTGGACCATTAGGGATTGATTAAAAACGTTTACAAAGTGTTATGGATGAGAATCAAACCTTAGGATTATGAAAGAATGATGGTTAGACCTTGAAACCTTGTGTTTTTGATCAAAATCGCCTTCCAGAGGTTGTTTACGTGTTTGGGGCGGTTATGGGACGACTAGGGTTGATATTAGGAAGTTTAGGAGGTTAAGCATTGTATTTATAGGCGTTTCTAGTCGTCCAGCACGTTACTAGCGAGTATGCAGCAGTTTCAGGCGATTAGGGCTTGTAATCGCCTGAAAGTTCATGTGATTAGGGCCTACTCGCCCTTAGTTACACACGAGTAGGGCCTACTCGCCCTTAAGGGCTCCCTACTCGCCTCCCCTATAGGGGAGTAGACCTCCTACTCGCCTATAGGGGTTGGTCTTGTGTGTTTTGCGCGTTAAACCCCGTTTTAACATATGTTAATGCATATTCATGTACCGACAAGTCACATAATGATTGTAAACACATAACACAAGTAAATACACATATTTACACTCGTTCACCAATTCCCGGGACTCGAGACTCGTACGTTCCGTATGCCCTGACGATCCTACAAATCGTCACCGTTTGTACACTTGGTTAAGGACCGACATCTAACGAACCTCTAGACCAACATCCAATGATCTTCTAGACTAACCAATAGTTCCCGAACCATATCCCGACTTAACTAACCCAGTTAAGTACAATATACGCGTGACTCGCTAAGGTAGACTTTCATCTAAACAACGCTGTTAACCAGAATTTGCCGGGTGTCACATCATCCCCACGTTAAAAGAATTTTCGTCCCGAAAATTGCTCAAGTACCAAAAGAACAAAAGAAATAACGAAGGAACAAACAAAAGATAGAAACCAAAAGAGAGAGATTTACCCGAGTTGTCACATCATCCCCACGTTAAAAGGAATCTCGACCCGAGATTCATTCAGCTGCCGAAGAGACATGTCTCGACTCGAACGCTTCCTTAGGAAAAAGATGAGGATACTTAGACTTCATCTGATCCTCCCGTTCCCATGTATATTCCGGTCCCCGGTCCGAGTTCCACCGAACCTTAACGATACGAATCTTGCTGTGACGCAGGCTGCGAATCTTGTAATCAAGGATCTCTACAGGTTCTTCCACAATCCGAAGACGATCATCAACCTTGATCTCTTCCAGTGGAACGATGAGAGACTCGTCAGCCAGACACTTCTTCAAGTTTGACACGTGAAAGACGTTATGTACGTTACCGAGCTCCGTCGGTAGATCAAGTCGATATGCCACCGGCCCAATCCGTTCCAGGATCGTAAATGGGCCGACATATCGCGGATTGAGTTTGCCACGCTTCCCAAAGCGTATGACGCCCTTCCACGGTGAGACTTTTAGAAGTACCTTGTCATTGACTTGGAATTCCAGTGGTTTGCGACGCTGATCAGCATAACTCTTTTGCCGGTCCCGTGCCGCCGCCAACCGATTACGAATCTGTACGATCTTTTCCGAAGTTTCGTACACTAGTTCAGGCCCAGTGAGTTGACTCTCACCCACTTCAGCCCAACAAAGAGGAGAACGGCATTTCCGTCCGTATAGTGCTTCGAACGGAGCAGCCTTGATGCTCGTGTGATAACTGTTGTTGTACGAGAATTCTACTAACGGTAGATGAGCTTCCCAACCCTTGCCAAAATCGATCACACACGCCCGCAGCATGTCTTCTAAAGTTTGAATCGTACGCTCACTCTGACCGTCAGTCTGTGGATGGTAAGTCGTACTCATGTCTAGTTGGGTACCCAAAGCCTTGTGCAAAGACTTCCAGAAGTGAGAAGTAAAATGGGAGTCACGATCCGAGATAATAGAAACTGGTACCCCGTGCTTAGAAACAACTTCCTTCAAGTAAAGACGAGCCAAACGATCCATGGTGTCGGTCTCCTTAATGGCAAGAAAATGAGCTGATTTCGTCAACCGATCGACAATCACCCATATCTTGTCGTTCCCGCTTGGTGATTTAGGAAGTTGTGTGACAAAATCCATAGTAATCCGTTCCCATTTCCATTCCGGAATTTCAGGTTGTTGCAGGAGACCCGACGGTTTCTGGTATTCCACCTTGACCTTAGCACAGGTCAAGCACTTGCTCACGTATGAGGCTATGTCCGACCTCATGTTTGGCCACCAGTAAAGCAACTTCAGATCTTGGTACATCTTATCCGAGCCAGGATGAATAGAATACCGGGACTTATGAGCCTCATCAAGGACAAGCTCCCGTAGTCCCCCGAATAAAGGAACCCATATGCGTTCTGCGAAATAGTGCAGGCCATCAGGCCTTCGCTCTAGGTGCTTGTCGGCACCGTGCATGGTTTCAGCTTTAAGGTTTTCCTCCTTCAAAGCTTCCAATTGGGCAGAACGGAGTTGATCAGGTAACGACGAATGGATAGTGAGCTGCAACGCCCGAACGCGGCGAGGTTTAGTAGATTCCTTCCTGCTCAAGGCGTCTGCTACAATATTCGCCTTGCCAGGATGGTACTTAATAGCACAATCATAGTCGTTCAAAAGTTCAATCCAACGGCGCTGCCGTATGTTCAAATGTTGTTGGTCGAAAATGTGTTGGAGACTCTTGTGATCGGTGTAGATGGTGCATTTGGTACCGTACAAGTAATGTCTCCAAATTTTCAACGCGAATACCACGGCACCCAACTCCAAGTCATGAGTTGTGTAGTTCTTCTTGTGCACTTTGAGTTGACGAGAAGCATACGCAATCACTTTCTCGCGTTGCATCAACACGCAACCGAGTCCATGAATGGAAGCATCATAGTAAACAACGAAATCATCAGGACCCTCAGGTAAAGACAAAATAGGAGCAGAACACAGTTTAGACTTCAGTTCTTCAAACGCTGACTCTTGTGATTCACCCCAGTCGAACTTCCTATCCTTCTGAGTGAGAGTGGTGAGGGGTTGAGCAATCTTCGAGAACCCCTGAATGAAACGACGATAATAGCCCGCAAGGCCTAGGAATTGCCGCACCTCAGTTGGCGTCTTTGGTGCTCCCCAGTCCTTGATCGCTTCGATTTTAGCGGGATCGACATGAATCCCTATTTCATTAACCACATGTCCTAGGAATTGAACTTCGCGTAACCAAAAGTCACACTTTGAGAACTTGGCGTAAAGTTGTTCCCGTCGCAAGAGTTCCAAAACTAACCGCAGATGTTCCCCGTGTTCGGTCTCGTTCTTAGAGTAGATCAGAATGTCATCAATAAATACAATGACGAATTTATCCAGGTATGGTTTACAGACGCGGTTCATCAAGTCCATGAAAACCGCCGGTGCGTTCGTAAGACCGAAAGGCATGACCAAGAATTCGAAATGGCCATAACGTGTTCGAAAAGCAGTCTTTGCAACGTCAGCCTCCCTGACGCGCAGCTGGTGATAACCGGACCTCAAGTCGATCTTGGAATAATAACTAGAACCCTGAAGCTGGTCGAATAGATCATCAATACGTGGAAGAGGATAACGGTTCTTGACGGTCAATTTGTTCAGTTCTCTGTAGTCTACGCACAATCGGAAACTCCCATCCTTCTTCTTAACAAATAAAATCGGGGCTCCCCAAGGGGAAGAACTTGGCCGGATGAAACCCTTGTCCAAGAGTTCCTGTAACTGACTAGACAACTCCTGCATCTCGGGAGGTGCAAGACGATAGGGGGCCCGAGCAATAGGAGCAGCCCCTGGTACAAGATCAATACCGAACTCGACTTGACGATGAGGAGGAAGACCAGATAAATCATCGGGAAAAACATCAGGAAACTCGCGTACCACCGGAATATCGTCGATCTTCTTCTCATCACTAGTGGAAACAGATAAAAGCGCCAAAACGGCTGGATAACCCTTTCGAAGACACTTAAGGGCTTTCATGCTAGAGATGATGTTTAGCGGAACACCACCCTTGATACCGTACACAGAAAGGAATTCTCCATCAGGGAGAGGAATCCGAATAACTTTATCGTAACAGACGATCTCCGCGCGATACAACGATAACCAATCCATTCCTACCACAACGTCAAAACTACCCAAAGGTACCGGCATAAGGTCGATGGGAAACGATAAACCCGACAACTCTAATTGACACTCCCGAAGAACACTAGTAGCTTCAATCGTTTTACCGTCAGCTAACTCAATAATATACTTGGTCTCTAATGGTACGGGTACTACATCTAGCAGTCGACTAACATCCTTGGATACGAAACTCTTGTCGGCACCAGAATCAAATAACACGCTAACAGAATGATTATTGAGAAGAAACGTACCGGTGACTGTGTCAGGGTCCTGCCTAGCCTCAGCAGCTCCAATGACGAAGGCACGTGCATTTCTGCCGCCGCCCCCGTTGTTACCATTCCCGTTGTTCCCACCCTGCTTCAGTTTTGGGCAATCCTTCTTGTAATGCCCAGTGTCACCACAGTTGTAGCATCCCTGTTTCCCTGTAGTCCCCTGAGTAGTCGGAGCTGAGCTGTTAGTCGGAGCCTGAGTCGATGGAAGTGTAGCCCGACAATCCTTAGCATAGTGCCCAGTTCGCTGGCAGCGGTGACAACGGTTACTATCGCAGTTCCCTTGGTGATGGCGTCCACACTTGTTGCATTTGGGCAGTTTTCCCGCATAACCATCCTGCTTGTTTCCCGAAGAAGATGAACCCCCATTATCAAACCTTTTACTCTGCTGTGCAGACCCAGATCCTTTCCCGTCACTCTCCCACTTGCGTTTGTTGCTCTCTGGGGCCTTAACAGTTGAACCTTTCGCAGGCAAAATCCCCTCATTCACCTTTAAGTTAGTCATCCTATGTGCCGATCGAACTACCTCCGCATAAGTAGGATGATTTCCAGCAGCTACCAACCCTGCAATTTCCGGCACTAACCCTGAGACATAATGTTCAATCTTACGATACTCTGGCACGTGCAGATCGGGACACAGCACTGCCAACTCATTCCTCCTCACAGTATACTTCTCGATTTCCGACCCAGTCATTTTGAGGTTCCACACCTCATGCTCCAACTTCTGTACCTCTTCCCTCGGGCAATACTCCCGCTTCAGCAACTGCACAAAGTTCTCCCATGGCATAGCATATGCCTCCCCAATCCCCATGTTCTGGGTGATACCATTCCACCAAGTCAATGCCACGTCCTGAAATAACGCAGCCGAATACTTCACCCGATCTTCTGGGAGACAGTTACACATTAGAAATACCGACTCCACTTTCTCCAACCACCTAAGCAAGCTAACCGCACCCTCAGTGCCAGAGAATTCCTGGGGCTTGTAGTCCCGGAACATCTTGTAGGTGCACATGGGTGGGGGTGGGTCAACAGGACCACCACCACCGTTGTGCCCTAACTGGAAGGCAGCTTGGAGCAAGTTGTTCAGATCAGCCTGTGATAGATTAATTCCTCCACCACGACCACCAGCACCACCGCGACCACCACCACGTCCACCATTGCGACCACCTCCACGTCCTCCACGCACTCCAGACATGATTCTGGCAGAAAGAACGAGAATATTTAGTTTCGCAGTTAAAGATAACCACTAATGTTCACAAGATCACAGCTAGATCCAATCCAGGACTATCCCTCCAAACCCAGAGTTTACCAGGACTTCCATGCATTTCGGTTTATGATTTTGTGTGCACCCAAAATGATAAACCGCTCTACATGGTCCTCCCAGTGTTCTCCTAGTTCAAAGTTCAAATCACCGAACATAGACTCTTAGCTACACACCGTAATACTACGGTAGTTCATGACAAGTGTTTCTATTGGAGTGCGAAAGGGAGATGTCCGAGCCTTGGACAAATCTCAAGAGCACACGAGTTACTCCAATAGACTACATTGCCTAGAAAACAAGTAACCCAACCTAAGATAGAACGGATGATGTAACATAGAAAGACCAACGATTTAGAGACACCCCGACAAGACCATACGTAAACCACTATAACGTTTAGTACCATGTGATCGTCTAGTGTGTGCGACTCGGCTATAGACTAGACTCTACATGCAGTCCTAGTTCACTATAACCATTGGCTCTGATACCAATCTGTCACACCCTCAAAATCCACTTGCGGAGTTTTACCGCGAGGCGCATGACAAACCAGGATCCAAACCAACGATCACAATAAACAATTCTAAATGAATATAAATGCAATTTCAAAACATAGTTTAAAATCCCCGTTTACAGCGGAAGCTTATTCAAAACAGTTATTCCATAATAAACCAATGTTCAATGTTCGTAAAACATGCAACTCTAGCTAGACGCCGTGCAGACGCGTGCGCCCTAGTTCCATTCGTGCTACCTTAGCGACCTGAGAAAACATGTAAAAGTTTACGTCAGCACAAAAATGCTGGTGAGTTTACAGGTTTTGTATCCAAGTACCAAGTCCACCTGTCCATACTATAACAAATAGAAAACCAGTATACGCTAGCTAGGCGTACGTTTTGTTACTACCACGATTGGAAAACCATTACTAACGCGAATACCAAAAGTATGCCCGATGTATGTTCCTGTTGTTCCTGTTGTTCCTGTTTGAGACAATATGCACCCGCCGACCCTCCAAGTCGACGAGCGGGGTTGGTCACTCCCAATAGCGCTATTCACATTTCCCCGTTGTGCAAACCCGCACATTCATGGTTCCCCCCGGGACTTCCAAAGATCGTGTAGTACACAAGAGAAACCCATAGTATGACAGTAGTTACCAAATAATCGTTTTAACACATGTTTTCTCCCCCGAAAGTATGAAACCAGTTTAAAAGAGGGGCCGTAAACTCACCTTAAGTTCCGTTACTCCTTAACCCGAGTAAACCCAGCTGCTATGCTAGTCCCGTAAGCGGCGACCTAACATACGACAGTTACAAGTACTTAGACTAATAACCCGCAGGTTAATTAGTCCCTAGATGTCCAGACCATAACCAAGTTCGTTTGAAAACACCGTGACTGTTTAACCGACCCAAAGTACAAGACTCGACATCCCATTGGTGACCCGAGACTCCCCGTGTTATGTTTACGCTCCAAAACATACAATAACGCAAGTACACTTAACCTACGTTAACGCACAACAAGTTATAGCACATAGTTCACGTATCACCGAAATACATCCAAATATATGTTACCAAGTTATTAGACATGTTACGGGGTTCCTAGCATGTTACTACATGTTAAATCGGGTCTCGGAATGCTAATTTACACTTACAGCAGCAGTACACGCGATTAGGAAAAGTCAACTAGCATTTAGGAAAGTCAACTAGTGATTAGAAGTCCTATTCGCCCCTATTATAGGCGATTAGGGGCTATTCCCCTGAACTTACTAGTGATTAGGGCTATTCCCCTGAACTTACTAGTGATTAGGGCTATTCCCCTGAACTTACTAGTGATTAGGGCTAATCACCTGAACTTACTAGTGATTAGACCTCTACTCGCCTGTGTTATAGGCGATTAGCACCCTACTCGCCTATAACATAGGCGATTAGGAATGCTACTCGCCTGTAACCTTGCTGTTCCGGTTTTTCGCGCGTTTAACGCTCCAAATCAGATCCAGAACGTGTGTAACTACCCAATATCATCCCAAACACTATCCTAAACATGTTTAACCCAAAACCCTTCGTTCAACCTCGTATAATCAGTCCTGCATGCAACCAAGTGATCCAAACACCAATTCACATAGCATGCAACATCATACTAACACATGTAATCATAACCCTAATAACCGATTACTGAGATTTCTAGCATCATAATATCAATATCAGTTCTGACCTAACATAATAACACATCAATCCATCATCATGAATCATAAAAACCCTAACTTTCTAATCATACATACTCATAATGCATGCATATTAGTTATAATCCGATTAACAACCCTTATTGACGATTTTCAGAAAGCTTTTTCGTTTATGAACAGGTCTGGACCATTAGGGATTGATTAAAAACGTTTACAAAGTGTTATGGATGAGAATCAAACCTTAGGATTATGAAAGAATGATGGTTAGACCTTGAAACCTTGTGTTTTTGATCAAAATCGCCTTCCAGAGGTTGTTTACGTGTTTGGGGCGGTTATGGGACGACTAGGGTTGATATTAGGAAGTTTAGGAGGTTAAGCATTGTATTTATAGGCGTTTCTAGTCGTCCAGCACGTTACTAGCGAGTATGCAGCAGTTTCAGGCGATTAGGGCTTGTAATCGCCTGAAAGTTCATGTGATTAGGGCCTACTCGCCCTTAGTTACACACGAGTAGGGCCTACTCGCCCTTAAGGGCTCCCTACTCGCCTCCCCTATAGGGGAGTAGACCTCCTACTCGCCTATAGGGTTGGTCTTGTGTGTTTTGCGCGTTAAACCCCGTTTTAACATATGTTAATGCATATTCATGTACCGACAAGTCACATAATGATTGTAAACACATAACACAAGTAAATACACATATTTACACTCGTTCACCAATTCCCGGGACTCGAGACTCGTACGTTCCGTATGCCCTGACGATCCTACAAATCGTCACCGTTTGTACACTTGGTTAAGGACCGACATCTAACGAACCTCTAGACCAACATCCAATGATCTTCTAGACTAACCAATAGTTCCCGAACCATATCCCGACTTAACTAACCCAGTTAAGTACAATATACGCGTGACTCGCTAAGGTAGACTTTCATCTAAACAACGCTGTTAACCAGAATTTGCCGGGTGTCACAGAAACGAACCCCGGACACCCGGAATATATAATAAATGATAATTTCACAAAATATAATGAGTTTTGGAAACCCGAAGCCATACGTGAAAACTTATTGTACAAATCTCCCGGTAACGAATAAAGTGCGCGTACCGCACCCGATACGCGCGTAACACGTAATTTCACCCGGCAAAGGCCCAAATAATTCATCAGTAATTAAACTGGACTATATTTAAGGAATATTAAGGGTATTTTAACATTCGGGTGACACATGATTAAAAACTCAAGAATACCCGGACGGTACCCCGCACAAGATTAACTTAACTAATAAAGGGTATTATTTAGCAAAGTGGACCCCACCAACACCCCTTTGGGGCCGGCCTATGGCCCACTCAAATGGGTAAAACCTTTTCATTATCTCACTTAAACTCTTCATCTCCTTTAATATCCAATTATTTAGATAATAATCATGGTCTTGCATGAATTAGCATTGGGCAACAAAAATCACCAAATCCTCTCTTTCTCTCTCTAACTCACGGCCCAAACCACCCTCTAATATCCCCCAAATATCTTCCATAATCTCACATAATCTCCTAAAGATATCATCCAATCTAATCAAGATACAAGTGATCTTTGGAAGATTTGAAAGAGAATGTTATAAGCCACTTGAGAAGACACTTGAAACAAAATCACAAAAATTTCTTCTTCCTTCTTCCTTGTGGCCGTGGCATTACACCCCCACACCAACATCATTCTTACAATTTTTACACTTCCAAATCACTTCTAGATCATTATCCTTCAAAACCCCATTGTGTGTTTCAAGAGCTTGGAGCTTAACCCTTTGGAAGAACACACTAAACCCCATCCAATCCAAGGTTCTTGTCTTCCCTAGCCTTGAGCTAGTAGTAAGTTTTACCTTGTTTTGATTGTTAATGTTCATATTATGTGCTTGTATGAGCAAGTTGTACGTTGATGGGAAATATGGTTTTGAAATAATGTGTCTTACAAGAATAAAAATGGAAGAATAATAACATGAATAAATCTTGGATTAATATTAATAAATGTGATATTTTGAGAAAATGTAAGAATATGAACATACACTTGAGTTGAAAGATGATTAGAACATGATTTGTGAAAAGGACTTGAATATGACGAAAGATGACTTTAATCATCATAAGATGACTAGTTAATGTCAAAAATATATTAAAATGGGTTAGATGATCATAGGTGAAAAAGTTCCATGTTCAAAGTCTACTCACTTGGATGAGTGAAAAGTTGATATTTTGGATAAAAATATGAAACACACATGTTAATAGCATCTAGGATGGATTATAAGATTATTAGAAGTGGAATGAAGTAAAAATAATCAAGCATTAAGAAAATGATTCTTCAAAGTCCACTAAGTTGGAAGAAAAATGCTAACCTTGAAGGATAAGATGAAAAATGCAACAAGTATAAGTTAAGGGACTAATATTGTAACTTAGAAAGTTGAGGGACTAAAATATGTATTTTAGAAACTTTGGTCCAAAAACGCATTAACGGAAAGTTCGGTGTCAAAAACGTAAATAATAGTTTTTCCAAGTGTAGTTTTGATAAACATGAGGAACTTACTTATGTATAAATTAAAAGAGGTATTTTTATAAAAATAGAAGTTTTATAAAAATAAGAGGATAAGTTAACATAAGGATTTTATAAAATAAAGGTGTTATAAAATATTAGTAAAGACTTGGGAAAACTTGTACAAAAATGGATACTTTTATATAAATGGGAATATAAAAGTATCGGAAACATTTTTGGATTACAAGTTGAACAAGTTGGGCTAAAAATACAAAAGTATATTTTTCCAAGAAATATACGTTCGGAACTGGAAGTACGAATAATATTTCCATAGAACGCACATTGGAAGAAAATATGGAAAAAGCTAACTAACGGACTTAGTTACATGAACTAACGAAAAACGGATAAACGGACGTATGAGAAAAATGCTATTACGGCAAGATGAATATATATATATATATATATATATATAGGGCAATTATAAATTGCAAACCATGTTGAGATGAAGAAACTCATTAAACCCCTTCACATGGTTGTGATTAAGCCACGTAGGTGAGTTTTGAACATGATGGCAAGGTTATTTTCGGTATTTTTAGGATGTTTTACTGACAACAAAATCAAAAGTCTATCTATCTCTCTCTTTTAAAATGTGTTGCCCTCTCTCTTATTCCAAAAAAATATTCAAGACTCTTTCTTTCTATCTCTTTAAATTTCCAGATCTACACCTAAGAAGAAGATGAGCATCTCCCTCTTTACATCCAAACCTAAAAATCCATCACTACCTGTAGCCACCATCACGACAGGTAACCAGCGGCTGTTAACCACCGTCGTCCCCGCCACCATATGAAACTCATTGAACCCAAAACTCTCCCTCTTTTTCTCTCTCTCTATCTCTCTCGTACACCTATCTCTAAAACACATTATACGTTTAAGTTGGTGAGGGCTGGTTCACAAAATGATTTAGATCTATGTCCGACGAATGAGCGATGTGCAGGTGGGTGTGAAATGGGTTGGACTGAACAGATCCGGACGTCGTGAACTGGGGTGGACTGAACAGATCTGAGTGTTTGATGTGCAGGTGGGTGTGAAGTTGGTTTTACACTTATTATTTTTGCATCACATGTATTGTTAAATTACCAATATGAATTTATTCTTTTTCATTTTGTGTTTTTATTTTTTGTTTTTTCAAAACTTTTCCCTTTCCAAAAAAAAAAAAGGGAGTGATAGATGACTTGCTGTCACATATACTTGGGTATGTTTTCTTATAAAAGAATTATTGTGGTGTAGTCTGAATTATTTAAATGAATGATCCACTTATGAGATGGCCATTGTAAGAAGAAGAAAGTTGCTTAATGATGATGTCATCATTGCATTGGCAGAGAGCTCATGGGAAATTCTCAATTTATTAGATTCAGAAGTCACTGATGTTGGCTTATTGAAAGCAATAGAGATATACAGTCATTTGAGAGACATGGACATAAGGTGAAGTTAGAATGTTAAACATTACCTAATTACTTTCGTGTGATTGTGTGTAGTAACATTTGTTTTACATTTAAAAACATATGTTTTTGTTGTTGGAATTAAAAAACATATGTTTTTGTTGTTCGGTTTATAATTTATCATATGTTTTTGTGTTTTGGTTATAAATTATAATTTGTTGTTTTGTTTGTCTTAGATGTTTGATGACAAAAATAACACATATTTTTTTTATTGTTAACAGATTTTTGAAGTATTGACGAGAAGATTGGAAATGAAGTTTTTTATATGTTTCTTTTGTTGTAACATGTTTGTTTTTATTACATGCATTTTTTAGATGTTAATTTTTCACTTTTATAACATTTGTAAATTTGTTAAAAATTGAATTAAAAAAAAAACTTACGTTTTATTATTTTTGAGAGATTATACTCTTTGAACTTTGAAAATTATGTTTTTATTTTGAAAATTATGTTTTTATTTTGAAAATTATAGACTGATTGTATTATAAAGAAAAAAAACATACATTTTATGTTAAAAGGGTGAATGGCTGGTTGTAGAGAGAGGAGAGAGGAGAGAGAAGAATGGAGAGAGAATATTGTAAAAGGAAGAGAGAGAGTGTTGTTTTTTTACCATTATGCCCTTTTATATTATTTTATTCAATATATGTAACTTTTATCTTTTACACTTTTTGAATATAATAATCAATTAATCACAACCATTGGATCATAATATCAATGGTGATGAGAGTGGTTTTCTTGGTTTTCTTAAGTGGGGAGGGTTTTCAAATTATCCCTCCCCTATATATATATTTTAAGTAATAAAATATATATAACAAGGGTGAAACTCGCGTAACACTTTCATAAGTGTAGAAAGAATATTCGTGGGAGAAAACATAACGTAATGAACTAAAAACGCTAAACGACGCATGAACTTAACAAGTAGAATTCACGCAGTGGTATATATACACATGCTCGTTTCGACGAAATTCTAGTATATCTATTTGAATGGGAAAATAGATATGCGAGAAAGAAAACCGAGACGAGTAGGTGAAGTATATCTACGAACTTGTGAATACCGACAAGATCCTAGTACATTTATTTAAATGGGAAAATAAATGTACGGCATGGTGAGTCGAGTCGGGCGTTAAGAATATATTACCGAACGACAAGACCTTAGCATACTTATTTGAATGGGAAAATAAATATGTGGCAAAGTGAGTCGGGTCAGGTAATAAGAAATCATATTATATCGAGCGAAACGATCCTAAGCATAATTATTTAAATGGGAAAATAATTATACGTTGGGTAGAGTCGTGTCGAGAATAATAGTATACAAGTCACAAAGAATATTAACAAGAATAATGTATGACTTGTAAGAAAAGGGTAATCCATCGCCAATGAACCTAGGATACGAGACTATTAAACGGGAATTAGGATAAAACGTGGTCGGGGAGTTGGGTGTACAACTTGCCAAGGCACATGCACTATAGGTGTAAGTGACTTATACGCCTAGAACATTTGTAGGTGCGAGATCACAAACTTTGCTATTTTCTTCTTTGAGCCGAGCACAGTTACAGGTGAGTCTCACGGCCCCATTTCTAAACTATTTAACGTTTTTACGGGGGAAAGATATGTTGGGATTTGTTTGACGGGTTGGATACTTGAGTTGTGATCGCCACTCGGGGTTGAGACCTCTCTACTATAATCATTAATTCAGGAAAGTGAAACCGAAGGAATATTTGGATAGTACTATTGGTGCCTGACAAGGCCCACCCCTAATCGATAGCGTCGATTATGCATCGGCGTATGCCTGGGGTGCACGTATTCTGAAATCAAGTCGTAGGAATACCGAGTAACGACTTGGAGCGGGGCATTATTATAAATTGTCTTGGTTTGGTTATAGGCTCAAGTAGAATTGTAGGAACTTGCAACTCCTATACATTGTCATAACAAGGAAATTCCCATGAATTGAAGTTTTATTAAACTAAAACCTGTGAACTCACCAATATTTATATATTGACGATTTTTAAACATATCTTTCAGGTAATTGACAGATGAAGGATGACGTGGCAAGCAGGGTCGGGGGAATCTCCAATTTGGGCGTTGGATGTTGTGAAGGGGTCTCGTCTCTCTATCCCAAGGAATTCGGGATATAGGGAGGAGCCTCCCTATTTACATTTCTAACAATTTTAAGTTATGTATGAATAATTTGACGTGATTTTCAACGTTTGAATAAATGCCCGTTTCTTTAATTAATTTGTGATTTGCATTAATCTTGGCTTAATCCTCTTGAACCGTCGCGCCACGTGTTTCCGCCATAGGCGTGGTGTGACAGAAAGTGGTATCAGAGCCAAGGTTATAGCGAATTAGTATTTTAAAAAAATCTAAACTATAACCGGATTTGGTTCAAAAAGATAAGCTTTCAAAGTAAACGCAAAACGCAATAAACTAATTTTCCAACGAACACTGGGTATGAGGAGATTCCGACCAAGCTAGCCATGAGTAATGATACGTGTTATTTTAGTGTTAGAAGTTAGGAAGAATACCGTAAATGTGTGCCTTAACTATCTAATGAATAATACTTAAATATTAGTACGGTTCTTTTGCCAGGATGTCAGACGCAGGGAGTGTAGCACCGAGCTACGACAGTAGCATCCAGATCATTCCAGCTCCGCCTGCTGAGCCGATCGAGGTTGTGGTACTCGATCCCGAGGACGATGATATGGAGGTTGACGCCGCCGCAGAGGGCGCAGACGGAGATAGCTCCGATGAGACCGACCCGAGCGAGGACCCAGCGTGGGCCCCCGCTGGCGGGGACGTGGCAGCTGTGGCCGATTTACCGATGGCCGAGGCACCGCAGGCCGACTTGCCTCTAGTGCCCTTTCAGGCAGCACCACTACCATTACGTCCCATTCGAGCCGTCAGGGGCTTCCCTGTAGGCTGTGCAGGTCCGTCGAGACCCGTCCCCACCCAGTCGGAGACCGTGGAGTCTCCATTCGATCGACATGCACACGTTGATCGTGAGCCACTACCCACCCCACATATCCCCGTTCCCCCGGGCATGAGGCTCGTGCCTGTTTCCCGAGGACACAACGGGTGGATCTCGGACGACTCCGACGACGAGTCAACCGCATCGGTGGAGCACATTGCTGTACCGATTCCACCAGCAGACCTGGAGGAGCACGTTGCTCCGATGATAGGGCACGCCACCACTGCACCGGCCGCCCTACTCGCCTTACCAGAGCCCGTACCACAGGATGGGCCAGCCTCTGCTGGGCACATCCTCGAGGGCAGCTCAGCCCGTAGCTCTGAGCTGCACCGAGCAGGCTTGGCAGCTCACGCCACTGCTAGCCCTCCCACCCCTACCGCCGTGATATCCGCTCCTGAGTGGGTCGCTGTCACACAGCCCCTCATGGTCCCACTCGCCGAGCTCATAGTCCCCTCATCAGCACCCATGACACTACCTATCGCCACCTTCCCCATACTACCACCCCTACCCGAGATGCTCACCATACCACCACCTGCACCGTTCACTATGGGTGCAGGAGCCCCCTTTCTGATGCCACCACTTGCACCGTATACTCTAGGTGCAGGAGACCCATACCAGGTACCACCCCACTTCTTCACTGGATTACAGGGCTTTGCCCCACCCTTCACACCCTTACTGATACCCGATATAGTCGGTCCATCCCAGCCGACGTACACTGACATCCCCGGGCCGTCGCGGCCCCACGGGATGGCTCCACTGTCCGGACCAGCATGGTCCACAGTGATCTCTTTGGAGAGAGACTTTCAGACTCTCACCGACACGGTGCAGCGCACCATGAACCAGATGGAGCAGTAGGCCCAACTCATGTGGGCCAGGATCATCGACGCCAGAGATGCACTGGCGCATTATGCTGAGGAGTTACTGAGTATGGACGCGCATTGCGGGATTACGGGCGACGCACATTTTGCGCATCGCCAATTCTTGTATGATCGTATTATGGCGATCAGTATGACCATTAGCATGTACGCCCCCCAGTATCAGTACCCGCCGCCGCCACCACAGTAGAGATACTTCAGAGACACTTGGAGGATCACTTGCAGACATAGGTAGTAGTAGTAGTAGTAGTATGATAGCACAGTATGGGTTATAGCACCCATCTGCATTTTTGCCTAGCCGAGCGGGATTGTGCCGGTAAATGACATTATATTTCTAGTGTATTTCAAAAGAACGATGTATGAGGAATGTATCCTCGGTTTTTGTTATTGCAAACAAATCATTGTACTCGTGGTATTGAAATTAATGAAAATTTTGTTATGGTAAAATATGTGTTATGATTGTCTACGATTATTGTTACCTACTCTGTATATATTGTGATTTGTGTGATGATGTGGTGTTGATTATTGTGTTCATGTGTTGTGTTGTTATTTATACTTTATGTATGACGATATTGTATGAATGATCGCCAAATTAACCTTTGATAATGATTATTGAAGAAAAATGGCACCAGCCACCCGAAGCAACAGTGGAAATGGAGGACTACCCACAACACCCGAGGAGCTTGAAGCCCTAGTCTCGGAGCGCATAGCCCGAGCCCTCGCGGAACACAATGCCACCCGCACTGAAAGATCGCGAGATCGAACGGGGAGCGACCGACGCGAAACCTCCCCTACCGGTAAGAGGATTACGAATATATGCAATGGGAGCTTTCATGAAACTCCTACCCTATAATAACATGCTATTTATTATTGCAGAAACGGCCTCGCGAGAGCGTGGCTGCACGTTTAAAGCCTTTCTGGACTGCAAGCCACTCAACTTCAGTGGCACTGAAGGATCTGTCGGACTAGTCAAGTGGTTCGAGAAAACTGAAGCTGTGGTTCGTATCAGCAGCTGTACCCCGCGACAAGCTGTCATGTACTCCACTAACCTATTTCTGGATCGAGCACTAACATGGTGGAACAACCAAGTACAATCACTAGGAGATGATGCTGCTTACTCCTTGTCATGGTTGGAGTTGAAAGAACTGATGATCGCCGAATACTGCCCGGCGAGTGAAGTGCAAAAACTAGAAACCGAGTTCTGGAACCTCACCATGGTTGGATCGGACGTAACTGGGTACACGTCCAGATTCCATGATCTCTCCCGGTTAGTGCCTCGCTTGGTTACCCCGGAAGGCAAGAAAGTGGAACGATACCTGTTCAGACTGGCACCACAGATACGCGACATGGTCACTGCTTCCAAACCTACGACCATGCGTGAGGCTATCGACCTCTCTCTGAGCCTCACTGAAGACGCCATTCGAATGGGCACTCTGATCCAGAAAGTGTCAGGATTGAAGCTTACCGAGTCCAGCAGCGTAGAGGGTAAGAATCTGGGTACAAGTTCAACAATCGGGTCCAGCGACCAGGGGAATAAGCCGAGGTTTGGGAAGCGTAAGCGCGATGAAAGGAAAAAGGATGGATAATCGGGTAGTTCAGGCAAGAAAGGGAAAGGGTATGTAGCCACTGGACGTGGAAACAATGGAAAGCAAGGTTACCAAGGAAAGAATGAGGTGATCTGCGGTAAGTGCCGCCGTTCTGGGCACAAGACAGAAGACTGCAGGTCAGGAGCGCCAAAGAACGGAGGAGCGAGGCCCTGCTTCGCATGTGGATCGCTCGATCATTGGAAAAGAGATTGTCCTAAGCTCAACAACCAAGCCCGTGGGCGGGCATTCGTGATTGGTGCCGGTGATGCACGACAAGACCCTAACGTGGTCACTGGTACGTTCCCTCTCAATGATCATTATGCTTCTGTATTATTTGATACTGGCGCCGATTTTAGCTTCGTATCTGTCGAATTTAAAAGATTACTTGGGCTAAAAACTAGTAAGCTAGATACACCTTACTCTATAGAACTGGCTAACGGTAAGACTATAGAAACTCGAGAAGTAGCGAAGGATTGTAAGTTGGATCTCTGTGGTCACGAGTTTGGAATTGATCTATTGCCAGTCGTACTGGGTAGTTTTGACATAGTCATTGGCATGGATTGGCTATCCGCACACCGCGCCGTCGTCGTTTGCAACGACAAAGTAATTCAAGTTCCCCTCGCGAGCGGTGAAACCCTATCGATCCAAGGGGAAAGGCGTGGGACGCCGTTAAGAATTATTACCAGCATGAAGGCCCGAAAGTGTTTAAGGAAAGGTCTTGTTACATTCTTGGCGCACGTGGTAGATAAGAAGGCCGACGAGCGAAGGTTAGAAGACATTCCGATAGCCAGAGATTTTCCAGATGTGTTCCCAGAAGATTTGCCGGGATTGCCACCACCTCGACAAGTCGAGTTCCGCATCGACCTTGTTCCGGGAGCTGCACCTGTAGCGCGATCGCCATATTGCTTAGCTCCATCCGAGATGCAGGAACTATCTGGTCAACTGCAAGAGTTGTTGGACAAAGGTTTCATAAGACCAAGCTTCTCACCCTGGGGAGCCCCCGTCTTATTTGTAAAGAAGAAGGATGGCACTTTTAGAATGTGCATTGACTATCGGGAACTGAACAAGTTAACCATTAAGCATCGCTATCCTCTTCCCCGGATCGACGATTTATTTGATCAACTTCAAGGATCCAGTTTCTACTCCAAGATTGATCTAAGGTCCGGCTATCACCAGTTGCGTATCCAAGAGGAGGATGTACCAAAAACAGCATTCAGGACTCGATATGGGCACTATGAATTTTTGGTAATGCCATTCGGTTTAACCAATGCTCCAGCTGTTTTCATGGATTTGATGAATCGCGTGTGTAAGCCATATTTGGACAAATTTGTCATTGTCTTCATTGATGACATCTTGATCTATTCGCGCACTAAGGAAGAACATGAGGATCATCTTCGGTTAATCCTTGAGGTACTACGCAAAGAGAAACTCTATGCTAAGTTCTCGAAATGTGACTTTTGGATTCGAGAGGTTCACTTCCTAGGCCACGTAGTGAATGAAAAGGGTATACATGTCGATCCCGCCAAGATCGAAGCAATTAAGAATTGGGATGCCCCTAGAACTCCTACTGAAGTACGACAATTTCTTGGCCTTGCGGGTTACTACAGAAGGTTCATCGAGAACTTTTCTAAGATAGCACAGTCTTTAACTATGCTAACCCAAAAGGATAAGAAGTTTGAATGGACGGAAAAGCAAGAAGCGGCGTTTCAATTGCTAAAAGATAAGTTATGTGGCGCCCCGATACTATCACTCCCTGATGGTACGGAAGACTTTGTGGTTTATTGTGACGCCTCTCACCAGGGATTGGGTTGCGTATTGATGCAACGAGAAAAGGTCATAGCATATGCTTCCAGACAGCTAAAGCTCCACGAGAAGAATTACACTACACACGACTTGGAATTGGGAGCCGTAGTGTTCGCGCTCAAGATATGGAGACATTATTTATATGGAACCAAGTGTAAAATCTTCACCGATCATAAAAGTTTGCAGCACATCTTTGATCAGAAAGAACTGAACATGCGACAACGGAGATGGGTCGAATTATTGAACGATTACGATTGCGAGATAAAGTACCATCCCGGGAAAGCAAACGTTGTAGCTGACGCCTTGAGTCGCAAGGAACGGGTAAAACCGTTGCGTGTCCGAGCCTTGGGTCTAACCATCCACACGAACCTGACTGACCGGATTCGTGAAGCTCAAATCAACGCCCTTAAACCCGAGAATGTCAAGGATGAAAGATTACGGAAAATGGTTGATTCACTGGAGCCAAAGGCGGATCAAACCTTGTATTTCATGGATAGAATTTGGGTACCAGTGTATGGTGGATTGCGTGAACTAGTATTGGCCGAAGCTCACAGTTCACGATATTCGGTTCACCCTGGTGCAGACAAGATGTTTCACGATTTGAAAGAATTTTATTGGTGGCCAAATTTCAAGAGAGATATAGCGGCATATGTTGCGCGATGCTTGACTTGCGCGAAGGTCAAAGACGAGCATCAGAAACCATCCGGCTTGCTCCAGCAACCGGAAATACCGGAATGGAAATGGGAACGAATTACCATGGATTTCATTACCAAGTTACCCAAGACAACAAGCGGCCATGACATGATCTGGGTAATCGTTGATCGACTGACAAAATCTGCACACTTCCTCCCGATTCGCGAAACGGATAAGTTGGAGAAACTGACCCGCTTGTACATTAAGGAAGTAGTGTCTAAGCACGGTGTACCTATTTCCATCATCTCCGATCGAGATAGTCGCTTCACCTCAAGATTTTGGGAAAGTTTGAATGAAGCCCTCGGTACTCGCCTTGACATGAGTACCGCATATCATCCCCAAACCGATGGTCAAAGTGAACGAACCATCCAGACTTTGAAGATATGTTATGGGCATGCGCAATCGATTTCAGCGGTAATTGGGATACACACTTGCCACTGGTAGAGTTCTCGTATAACAACAGTTACCACACGAGCATTCAAGCTGCACCTTTTGAAGCTCTATATGGACGCTAGTGTAGATCTCCTCTGTGTTGGGCCGAAGTTGGAGAAAAGCAACTTACCGGGCCCGAAATTGTTCAAGAGACGACGGACAAGATCTTCTTGATAAAAGAACGTCTCAAAGCGGCACGTGACCGGCAGAAAAGCTACGCAGATATGAGGCGAAAGCCTTTAGAATTTCAAGTCGGAGACAGGGTCCTACTAAAGGTGTCACCTTGGAAAGGTGTCGCGCGCTTTGGGAAGCGCGGAAAGCTGAACCCACGATATGTTGGACCATTTGAAATCCTGTCCAGAGTAGGCCCGTGGCATATAAGTTCAAGTTACCACAAGAGCTTAACGGTGTACATGACACGTTCCACGTGTCGAATTTAAAGAAGTGCCTATCCGACGAGACTCTCGTCATCCCTGCAGACGAAATCCACATCGATGATAAGTTACATTTTGTTGAAGAACCAATCGAAGTAACCGATTGGAAGGTCCAGAAACTAAGGCGCAGCAAGATCAGGTTGGTCAAAGTGCGCTGGAATGCCAAGCATGGACCGGAGTTCACGTGGGAAAGGCTGGACCGAATGAAGCAAAAATATCCCGCCCTATTCAAGAAGACCCCTATACCGGAGGATTCAAAGTGAATTCCGGGACGGAATTCTCTTAACGGGGGGAGAATGTAACAACCGGCAAAATTAAGGTAATTCCGTACTAATTAATTAAACGCGATTAACGTAATTAAACGTAATTATGTGTTGATTGTTTAACTGAGGCCTTAGGAAGATAGCAATTCCCAAATAATGCATAGGAATGCATAAGTTTAATGACAAAACATGATAGGATCATGCGCAAGCAAATCTATCTGGTATGGACACTGGCGATTACCCGGTAAAAATTAAATAAGCGAAACGAACCCCGGACACCTGGAATATATAATAAATGATAATTTCACAAAATATAATGAGTTTTGGAAACCCAAAGCCATACGTGAAAACTTATTGTACAAATCTCCCGGTAACGAATAAAGTGCGCGTACCGCACCCGATACGCGCGTAACACGTAATTTCACCCGGCAAAGGCCAAAATAATTCATCAGTAATTAAACTGGACTATATTTAAGGAATATTAAGGGTATTTTAACATTCGGGTGACACACGATTAAAAACTCAAGAATACCCGGACGGTACCCGCACAAGATTAACTTAACTAATAAAGGGTATTATTTAGCAAAGTGGACCCCACCAACACCCCCTTGGGGCCGGCCTATGGCCCACTCAAATGGGTAAAACCTTTTCATTATCTCACTTAAACTCTTCATCTCCTTTAATATCCAATTATTTAGATAATAATCATGGTCTTGCATGAATTAGCATTGGGCAACAAAAATCACCAAATCCTCTCTTTCTCTCTCTAACTCACGGCCCAAACCACCCTCTAATATCCCCCAAATATCTTCCATAATCTCACATAATCTCCTAAAGATATCATCCAATCTAATCAAGATACAAGTGATCTTTGGAAGATTTGAAAGAGAATGTTATAAGCCACTTGAGAAGACACTTGAAACAAAATCACAAAAATTTCTTCTTCCTTCTTCCTTGTGGCCGTGGCATTACACCCCCACACCAACATCATTCTTACAATTTTTACACTTCCAAATCACCTCTAGATCATTATCCTTCAAAACCCCATTGTGTGTTTCAAGAGTGTAACACCCCAACCGATGGCGGAATCATCGAGGTGTCACGTAGTGACGATTGTTCAAAAGCACAAGGTACTAAAATGTAAATATATTATTGAATAATTTAAATTGTCTTACATAGATGAAATGGGAAAAAAAAATACAAAAGTCTGAACGAAACATGAAAATTGAAATAACTTATTAAAAGCAAGCACTAAAGTCCAATGCTATAGTACTAAGATCAAACTGCACCTGAAACATGTACAAAATAAGTTTTGTCAACATATGAAATGTTGATGAGCATTCCTAGATTTAATACATATAGTAAGTTGGAAAACATTATACAATTCAAGTGCAAGCTACAGTGCAATTATGTAAACTATGTATCATACAAATGAGCGAAATCAATCCTATGACTGTATAATGTACTAAATGAACGGTGGCGTACTTATCCACTAAATGGATAATAACTTAACAATGACCATGGATTCTCCGATGAAAAAGGGGGAGAATCAACCTAGGCGGGTTGTCAATCCAATAGCGTTATCCAATGTTAAGGTCGGCTTGTACAATGTTAATGATTTCACTAAGTACAAATGTATTCTACATGTAATGTCTAAGCATAAAGCACGTTTGTAAACAAATGCACATAGTACTAGAATTGTATTGTAAAAATGTGAACTTGTATTTGTAATTTGTATAAGTGTACATGTAACATCCCAAAAATGAATAAAAGCAAAAAGGGGATAGGAAATACTCACATTCGCCAAATGACTAGATGGCTAAGCGAGCGTGAAAATGCGAGCAATCCAAATGTTCAACAACGAAACTAGCCCAATTTAGAAGAAAATAAACCGAATAGGAAAAAATATCAACCTTCCAATTCGCCAATTACAAGAGCTTATAATCAAAGCTTCAATTGTAGAAGTAATATACTCTAGAAGAAAGGTATGAGGGAAAGTTTAATCAAATTGAAACAATTGAATTAGAGGTGCAAAGTGTAATGGGTCATAGGTGGGTTTTTATACTAGTTTTGGATTCAATTAGCCATTAAAATTGGTCAACACCATAAAGTAAGGTTTTATGATGAATTGAATATTTGACTAGGACTTTGACTGTGACTGTCTTAGCGGACCGCGATGGCTAAAAAAAATAATTTTTCTAATTTAATCAATTTTAAGTTATAGACTTGTTTCATTCTGTTTCTAAGTTGTTTTAGGACCGAAAATTAAGGCTTTGAGTATCAAGGTTTGAAACATACGTGCTCGGGTGTAGATGTGAGTATAAAACGTGCATACTTTTACTTATAAAAATTATAAGTTTTATTAAATTGTGAATTTTGGTCCTATTAAAATACGAGGGTTAAAAATGAAAAATTTTAAAATAGTTGAGGAACCAATTATGCACATTTATGAAAAATGAAGGGTGCAGGTTGTCACAGTCTCCCCTACTTTTAGAAAATTTCGTCCCGAAATTACTTTTAAGTGAAGGTTTCCATGAAACAAAAGACATTTGTAAAAAGGCAAGTAGCTTTTAAGAAATGCATTAGTCATAATTTGACAAAGTTTGAAGTAGTTGTTTAATACCCAACATAAAAGTTTGAAAATCCTTAAAGTTTGACCCAAGGTTAGAGAATTCGGAGTTTATAATGAGCAAGGTTTGGGAAAAGTATGTAACTAGTGAGGGCAGGGCAGTGTTATAGTAGCTTCCCTTACTTTAGAGAAGTTTCTGACCGAAATTTATTAAGGACGTGCAACAGGATTTCGACTAACAGAGAGTGTAAGAGTATACAAAGTTTGTGTTTTCTGTGTGGATGGTCTAGAGAAAGACTCTAGGAAGTCGAATTGAAGCTCGTGTAAGAACATTCTTATTGAAAATGCTAGCTATTAGTCAACGATCTAATAAAGAGATAGTAATAGGTAGGCTCTTGGTCAGACTCCTAGTCCGCTCCCGCAGTATCACTCGTGCTTATATATAGGGTGTACCGCAGCTAACCCACCACACTACTGATACTTTGGTCTCGTACTGATTGTCTACCAATAGCCTAAGTAGAATCACACACCACCCCCATGTACCTGTAAATCCATGATTGCGTTCCAGACCGTAATCATCGATTTACCTTACACTAGGGTGCTATGCTTTTCCATAACACTAACATAAGTAATACAAGAAACAATGCGTGCAACCAAAATGTGTTAATTAGTAGATACTGCTCATGTATAAGATGTGGTTAGAGGTTCTTCCCCTTTCAGGTTCACCTTTTAACCTTAATGAGATTAATGTGTAAGTATAAGACATGATTAGGGGTTCTTCACCTTTTGGGTTCACCCTTAACCGGTAAATTTTTTTTCACATCATTGGGCTCTAAACAACCATATTGATAAACTCTGAGGATTACACAGTTCCCCGTGGGTTAGAGGAATACTCTGAACCGAGTCGTACATGGGGACTGGCTTAGATCTCATACGAGCTATCAATTAGTATGTTCGTTGGCCATGATGATGAACAAAATAATGTAAAGTATAACAGAGTTTTGCTCACAACAAAACAAAAAAAAAAGTGTATACCAAATGTGCGTTCATGTAAGTATATAAGTATAGCATAAAATTTCGACTGAAAGAATAGCATAACGTAAATCGAGTAAATCGCACAATTTGCACAAAATGAAAGTAAAGGAGTTAAATTAATGCTCAAAAATGGTGTTGTAAGAATAACTACTAATAACTAGTGCGAGAATAGTTGCGAATAACGCGTGAAAATAACTACCAACAAAAAAAAAATACAAAAATAATAAGATAATGTACGAACGTAACTAAATAGAATGGTGTAAAAAAAAATAATAATGAAATTTACTATAAATGAAAGTGCGCAGAACAGACATATAGTCTATAGGTATGAGGATAACTTTTTGGAAACCGAAGAATGTTTTAAGTTCAAAACAGGTTCACTTGAAAAGATTTTGTAGGTACACATTTTCATGTGTTTACGAGAAGTCGAGTTTGAAAAGTGTTATAAGGTATATTATTAATTGCAAATTTCTCCCGAAAACTTATATTGGATACGTTATATGAAAACATGCAGATTTACATTTGATTTGTAAAATATGCAATGCAAGTTTATAAAATGCAAGATGAAACTATTTCATGAAGTGTGTGTAAATCTAATGTGTTTCGAAAGACCAAGATTTAAATGATGTGAAGGTTCTGAATGATCCCAGATGCCTTGACGAATTTTGGAAAATAAAATTTTCTATATTTAAACATTTCTTAAACTTGTGGGTTGAAAAGTCGGAAATTTTTAATTGTTATGAAATGTTGAGAAAATCGAAGTGTTACCCGTTAAGACTGGGTAAACTTGAAACCTTTTAAATTTTCAAACTTTTACGAAATTTATACATTGAAAGATCATTTATTTGCAGGATCGTTAAGACATCTCTTTGGGTTCATAGTGGGCTATTTGTTTCAAGGCACAAGGTGTATGAAAAGTGTGTTTTAATTTGGCGAATATGCTTTGTGAAAGGACTTATAGAATAAGTTGTCAAATTAATCGTTTTAGAGAGTAGTGTACTAGTGCGTATCGTGTAGGTAGGCATTTATGTATGAGTTTAGTCTGACTAAGAAGTTCTAACTAATGGTAGTTGGCTATGACTTAGGAGACTGGGTGCAGCAATATTAGTATTAGGTATATGAGGATGTACTGTGACTTCGATCAAGTAAGTTTGTAAACATGAAGGTATAAAACAGGTTGAAATAATAAGTTTGGAAAAACCATGTTTATTTTTAATTGTATGATGACGCAACATTCCTAAAATCAGGATGTGATCAAAGTTAAACACAGACTTTAAAACTTAAGTCATGGGTAAAACTGTTTTAACGCAAAATGAGTAATACCTTATAGTGTAAGAAAAATGAGCATAAGTGAAATAGTGTAAGCTTTAATGCGATAATATATCGAACAAAAGTTTTAGTAATGATGATAAGGGATTCAAAAGCGAATGATCAATGAATAATGGCATATGAAACATCAAGTGATTAAATGGAATCTTCAAATGATAAACAAACATAAATATCAATGATATAAAACATTGGAATTGTTTCTATAGGAAACTTTGACCAACTCAAGTATTTGAAATTTTCAAGTGACTTGTGGGGGCGTACTTTAGCCTATAAGTGAATGCTCATCCCAAGAGTTCCCAGGTAGGTATACGGGTCCCTCGTCTGATTGGGATTTATACGAAATACCAGGCCTAGACAGAAAACTCGGGATACAGGCGCTCACCCTTCCAGATTGCACGTGCCCCATCAATAGTGAATTCCAAAACTTTAGCGAGATGCAAAAATAGATCCTTGAGATTTGGATTTCACTCCTAACTCAAAGATGTATTTCAAAATTGAAAACGATTGTGGAATGAAACCAATCACTAAGTTAAGGATATCACTCCCAGCTTAGTGGTTAAGTTCCTTTTTGAAAGAAATACTCTTTGAGGTGTGGATGTTACTCCTATCTCAAAGATATATTCCTAAGATAAATAACATATAGAGGAGTGAAACTAATCACCAAGGTATGGATATCACTCCGAACTTGGTGATATCGTTTCGTTTGTGAAATACGAGTATCTTCTTCTTTAAACAACACACCGAAAGAATAACGAGAAAGAATCATAGCGAAAATATCTTGAAAGAAAATAATATGATAAAGAGAAATAAACACGAGAGGACTCGTGAATGTAAGCTTGGTTATAGACTAGGCTAAAAGGCATTCTAATAACCTAATTCCCTATAACCATGGCTCTGATACCAATCTGTAACACCCCAACCGATGGCGGAATCATCGAGGTGTCACGTAGTGACGATTGTTCAAAAGCACAAGGTACTAAAATGTAAATATATTATTGAATAATTTAAATTGTCTTACATAGATGAAATGGGAAAAAAAATACAAAAGTCTGAACGAAACATGAAAATTGAAATAACTTATTAAAAGCAAGCACTAAAGTCCAATGCTATAGTACTAAGATCAAACTGCACCTGAAACATGTACAAAATAAGTTTTGTCAACATATGAAATGTTGGTGAGCATTCCTAGATTTAATACATATAGTAAGTTGGAAAACATTATACAATTCAAGTGCAAGCTACAGTGCAATTATGTAAACTATGTATCATACAAATGAGCGAAATCAATGCTGTGACTGTATAATGTACTAAATGAACGGTGGCGTACTTATCCACTAAATGGATAATAACTTAACAATGACCATGGATTCTCCGATGAAAAAGGGGGAGAATCAACCTAGGCGGGTTGTCAATCCAATAGCGCTATCCAATGTTAAGGTCGGCTTGTACAATGTTAATGATTTCACTAAGTACAAATGTATTCTACATGTAATGTCTAAGCATAAAGCACGTTTGTAAACAAATGCACATAGTACTAGAATTGTATTGTAAAAATGTGAACTTGTATTTGTAATTTGTATAAGTGTACATGTAACATCCCAAAAATGAATAAAAGCAAAAAGGGGATAGGAAATACTCACATTCGCCAAATGACTAGATGGCTAAGCGAGCGTGAAAATGCGAGCAATCCAAATGTTCAACAACGAAACTAGCCCAATTTAGAAGAAAAGAAACCGAATAGGAAAAAATATCAACCTTCCAATTCGCCAATTACAAGAGCTTATAATCAAAGCTTCAATTGTAGAAGTAATATACTCTAGAAGAAAGGTATGAGGGAAAGTTTAATCAAATTGAAACAATTGAATTAGAGGTGCAAAGTGTAATGGGTCATAGGTGGGTTTTTATACTAGTTTTGGATTCAATTAGCCATTAAAATTGGTCAACACCATAAAGTAAGGTTTTATGATGAATTGAATATTTGACTAAGACTTTGACTGTGACTGTCTTAGCGGACCGCGATGGCTAAAAAAAATAATTTTTCTAATTTAATCAATTTTAAGTTATAGACTTGTTTCCTTCTGTTTCTAAGTTGTTTTAGGACCGAAAATTAAGGGCTTTGAGTATCAAGGTTTGAAACATACGTGCTCGGGTGTAGATGTGAGTATAAAACGTGCATACTTTTACTTATAAAATTATAAGTTTTATTAAATTGTGAATTTTGGTCCTATTAAAATACGAGGGTTAAAAATGAAAAATTTTAAAATAGTTGAGGAACCAATTATGCACATTTATGAAAAATGAAGGGTGCAGGTTGTCAAACTTATAATTTTTATAATTTTTCATAAATGTGCATAATTGGTTCCTCAACTATTTTAAAAATTTTCATTTTTAACCCTCGTATTTTAATAGGACCAAAATTCACAATTTAATAAAACTTATAATTTTTATAAGTAAAAGTATGCACGTTTTATACTCACATCTACACCCGAGCACGTATGTTTCAAACCTTGATACTCAAAGCCCTTAATTTTCGGTCCTAAAACAACTTAGAAACAGAAGGAAACAAGTCTATAACTTAAAATTGATTAAATTAGAAAAATTATTTTTTTAGCCATCGCGGTCCGCTAAGACAGTCACAGTCAAAGTCCTAGTCAAATATTCAATTCATCATAAAACCTTACTTTATGGTGTTGACCAATTTTAATGGCTAATTGAATCCAAAACTAGTATAAAAACCCACCTATGACCCATTACACTTTGCACCTCTAATTCAATTGTTTCAATTTGATTAAACTTTCCCTCATACCTTTCTTCTAGAGTATATTACTTCTACAATTGAAGCTTTGATTATAAGCTCTTGTAATTGGTGAATTGGAAGGTTGATATTTTTTCCTATTCGGTTTCTTTTCTTCTAAATTGGACTAGTTTCGTTGTTGAACATTTGGATTGCTCGCATTTTCACGCTCGCTTAGCCATCTAGTCATTTGGCGAATGTGAGTATTTCCTATCCCCTTTTTGCTTTTATTCATTTTTGGGATGTTACATGTACACTTATACAAATTACAAATACAAGTTCACATTTTTACAATACAATTCTAGTACTATGTGCATTTGTTTACAAACGTGCTTTATGCTTAGACATTACATGTAGAATACATTTGTACTTAGTGAAATCATTAACATTGTACAAGCCGACCTTAACATTGGATAGCGCTATTGGATTGACAACCCGCCTAGGTTGATTCTCCCCCTTTTTCATCGGAGAATCCATGGTCATTGTTAAGTTATTATCCATTTAGTGGATAAGTACGCCACCGTTCATTTAGTACATTATACAGTCACAGCATTGATTTCGCTCATTTGTATGATACATAGTTTACATAATTGCACTGTAGCTTGCACTTGAATTGTATAATGTTTTCCAACTTACTATATGTATTAAATCTAGGAATGCTCACCAACATTTCATATGTTGACAAAACTTATTTTGTACATGTTTCAGGTGCAGTTTGATCTTAGTACTATAGCATTGGACTTTAGTGCTTGCTTTTAATACGTTATTTCAATTTTCATGTTTCGTTCAGACTTTTGTATTTTTTTTCCCATTTCATCTATGTAAGACAATTTAAATTATTCAATAATATATTTACATTTTAGTACCTTGTGCTTTTGAACAATCGTCACTACGTGACACCTCGATGATTCCGCCATCGGTTGGGGTGTTACAAAGAGCTTGGAGCTTAACCCTTTGGAAGAACACACTAAACCCCATCCAATCCAAGGTTCTTGTCTTCCCTAGCCTTGAGCTAGTAGTAAGTTTTACCTTGTTTTGATTGTTAATGTTCATATTATGTGCTTGTATGAGCAAGTTGTACGTTGATGGGAAATATGGTTTTGAAATAATGTGTCTTACAAGAATAAAAATGGAAGCATAATAACATGAATAAATCTTGGATTAATATTAATAAATGTGATATTTTGAGAAAATGTAAGAATATGAACATACACTTGAGTTGAAAGATGATTAGAACATGATTTGTGAAAAGGACTTGAATATGCTGAAAGATGACTTTAATCATCATAAGATGACTAGTTAATGTCAAAAATATATTAAAATGGGTTAGATGATCATAGGTGAAAAAGTTCCATGTTCAAAGTCTACTCACTTGGATGAGTGAAAAGTTGATATTTTGGATAAAAATATGAAACACACATGTTAATAGCATCTAGGATGGATTATAAGATTATTAGAAGTGGAATGAAGTAAAAATAATCAAGCATTAAGAAAATGATTCTTCAAAGTCCACTAAGTTGGAAGAAAAATGCTAACCTTGAAGGATAAGATGAAAAATGCAACAAGTATAAGTTAAGGGACTAATATTGTAACTTAGAAAGTTGAGGGACTAAAATATGTATTTTAGAAACTTTGGTCCAAAAACGCATTAACGGAAAGTTCGGTGTCAAAAACGTAAATAATAGTTTTTCCAAGTGTAGTTTTGATAAACATGAGGAACTTACTTATGTATAAATTAAAAGAGGTATTTTTATAAAAATAGAAGTTTTATAAAAATAAGAGGATAAGTTAACATAAGGATTTTATAAAATAAAGGTGTTATAAAATATTAGTAAAGACTTGGGAAAACTTGTACAAAAATGGATACTTTTATATAAATGGGAATATAAAAGTATCGGAAACATTTTTGGATTACAAGTTGAACAAGTTGGGCTAAAAATACAAAAGTATATTTTTCCAAGAAATATACGTTCGGAATTGGAAGTACGAATAATATTTCCATAGTACGCACATTGGAAGAAAATATGGAAAAAGCTAACTAACGGACTTAGTTACATGAACTAACGAAAAACGGATAAACGGACGTATGAGAAAAATGCTATTACGGCAAGATGAAAATATATATATTTTATGTAATAAAATATATATAACAAGGGTGAAACTCGCGTAACACTTTCCTAAGTGTAGAAAGAATATTCGTGGGAGAAAACATAACGTAATGAACTAAAAACGCTAAACGACGCATGAACTTAACAAGTAGAATTCACGCAGTGGTATATATACACATGCTCGTTTCGACGAAATTCTAGTATATCTATTTGAATGGGAAAATAGATATGCGAGGAAGAAAACCGAGACGAGTAGGTGAAGTATATCTACGAACTTGTGAATACCGACAAGATCCTAGTACATTTATTTAAATGGGAAAATAAATGTACGGCATGGTGAGTCGAGTCGGGCGTTAAGAATATATTACCGAACGACAAGACCTTAGCATACTTATTTGAATGGGAAAATAAATATGTGGCAAAGTGAGTCGGGTCAGGTAATAAGAAATCATATTATATCGAGCGAAACGATCCTAAGCATAATTATTTAAATGGGAAAATAATTATACGTTGGGTAGAGTCGTGTCGAGAATAATAGTATACAAGTCACAAAGAATATTAACAAGAATAATGTATGACTTGTAAGAAAAGGGTAATCCATCGCCAATGAACCTAGGATACGAGACTATTAAACGGGAATTAGGATAAAACGTGGTCGGGGAGTTGGGTGTACAACTTGCCAAGGCACATGTGTAACACCCCAACCGATGGCGGAAACATCGGGATGTCACGTATTGATGATTGTTCAATAGCTCATGATAATACATATGTTTAAATAATCCTTTATTACATTACAATATTTAATTACATTAAAGTCTACATCAAATAATCAAACAAAGCTTAAAACTTCAAATATCTCCTCATGCTAGCTCTAGACTTCATGCATCAGTATTTCCTGTTGAGTTTGGAAAAATGGGGGGGTCAACTAGAAGTTGGTGAGAATACATAATCCATGTTAAGCATATAGTTTAAGTATAAAAGTTTAGCAATTCGTATGTCTATCGTAAATTTAAGTCTACATGAATAGTATAATATGTTGACATAATCAAACCTCCGACTAGTTTAGGTCCATCCCGTCATCTACGGTTCACCTTAGTAATATGTTGAACGATAACAATCACCCACGTTACCTATGTAGGAGGTACACGTATCCGGGTGGGGTTGTCAATCCAATAGATCTATTATTGAGTATCGCCGGCTTGGCCATAGCTAATGATTATGTAAATGTTGAAACTCGTTGAAACTCGTTGAAACTGTTGACTAATTCATGAGGCAATAAAGTTTACTACTAGACATGCATGTTGAATTGCTTAAATAATTGTTGCAAGTATAAAGAATCGCATAAACATGGTTACGTAAACTCACCTTAGCAAAGTATTAAGTCTCGAGAAATAGAATATGTGTAGCCCCAAAGTTGCCAATTACAAGAGCTTATAATCAAAGCTTCAATTGTAGAAGTAATAGACTATAGAAGAAAGGTATGAGGGAAAGTTTAATCGGATTGAAACAATCGATTTAGAGGTGCAAAGTATAATGGGTCATAGGTGGGTTTTTATACTAGTTTTGGATTCAATTAGCCATTAAAATTGGTCAACACCATAAAGTAAGGTTTTATGATGAATTGACTATTTGACTAAGACTTTGACTGTTTGAGTAAGACTTTGACTAGGACTTTGACTATTTGACTCAAGGCTTTATTTAAATAAAAAAAAATCTTGTATGTGAAAAAAAAAGAATTTAGAATCATATTATTATTATTATTATTTATATACATTTATGTATGTATATAAGTTGTGAGTTAGGATAAATAAAGACTTAGGCACATTTGTATAATATTAATGATAAAAGTGTAATAAAAAATATATATATATATATATAAGGGCTTTTTATGTATTAAAATTTTGGGGAAAATTTTGCACTGTTACAACATGCACTATAGGTGTAAGTGACTTATACGCCTAGAACATTTGTAGGTGCGAGATCACAAACTTTGCTATTTTCTTCTTTGAGCCGAGCACAGTTACAGGTGAGTCTCACGGCCCCATTTCTAAACTATTTAACGTTTTTACGGGGGAAAGATATGTTGGGATTTGTTTGACGGGTTGGATACTTGAGTTGTGATCGCCACTCGGGGTTGAGACCTCTCTACTATAATCATTAATTCAGGAAAGTGAAACCGAAGGAATATTTGGATAGTACTATTGGTGCCTGACAAGGCCCACCCCTAATCGATAGCGTCGATTATGCATCGGCGTATGCCTGGGGTGCACGTATTCTGAAATCAAGTCGTAGGAATACCGAGTAACGACTTGGAGCGGGGCATTATTATAAATTGTCTTGGTTTGGTTATAGGCTCAAGTAGAATTGTAGGAACTTGCAACTCCTATAAATTGTCATAACAAGGAAATTCCCATGAATTGAAGTTTTATTAAACTAAAACCTGTGAACTCACCAATATTTATATATTGACGATTTTTAAACATATCTTTCAGGTAATTGACAGATGAAGGATGACGTGGCAAGCAGGGTCGGTGGAATCTCCAATTTGGGCGTTGGATGTTGTGAAGGGGTCTCGTCTCTCTATCCCAAGGAATTCGGGATATAGGGAGGAGCCTCCCTATTTACATTTCTAACAATTTTAAGTTATGTATGAATAATTTGACGTGATTTTCAACTTTTGAATAAATGTCTGTTTCTTTAATTAATTTGTGATTTGCATTAATCTTGGCTTAATCCTCTTGAACCGTCGCGCCACGTGTTTCCGCCATAGGCGTGGTGTGACAGTTATCAACTAGTATGTTCGTTGGCCATGACGATGAACAAAATAATGTAAAGTATAACAGGGTTTTGCTCAAAACAGGAAAGAAAATATGCATACCAAATATGCGTTCAAGTAAGTATATAAGTATAGCATAAAATTTCGATTGAAAGGATAGTATAATTCAAATCGAGTAAATCGCTCATTGCACAAAATGGAAGTAAACGAGTTGAATTCTTGCAAATAAGCAGTGTGAAAATAATCACAAATAACGTGCTAGAAATAACTATGAATAAAGTGGTGCAAAAATAAAATAATGAAATTTATGGCAGATGAGTGTGCATGGAACAGGTGTATAGCCTACTAGCATGCGAGTTAAAATCTAGTAATTTTACATATATGCGTTATACTATAAAAGACATTTAGCAACATTCGAATAAGAGGGTATGTCCATTGTTTAAACTAAAAGTTTTGCGACTGAAAGTGTGCGAGTGTAATAGGATAAATTTTCGTTTATCAAAATCATAGTTTGCGCAATCTTTGTGATATAGTTGAAAGAATAGTAGTAATGCATGAGGATAACTTTTTAGTAACCGAAGTTTGTTTTAGATTCAAAACTGGTTCATTTGAAAAATCTTCGTAGATATGTGTTTACGAGGAGTCGAGTTTGAAAAATGTTATAAGGCTTATTATTAGTTGCAAGTTTCTTTCGAAAACATATATTGGATACGTCATATAAAAACAAAGGGTTTTCATTTGACTTGTAAAATATGCAATACAAGTTTATAAAATGAAAAATGAAAACATTTTTATGAAGTATGTGTAAATCTAATGTGTTTTAAAAGACCAAGATTTAAAATGACGTGAAGGTTGTGAATGATCCCAGATGCCTTGACGAATTTTTTTAAAAATAGGATTTTCTGTATTTAAACATTTCCTTAACTTGTGGGTTGAAAAGTCAATTTTTTTTTAATTGTTATTAAATGTTGAGAAAATCTAAGTGTTACCCGTTTGGACTGGGTAAACTTGAAACCTTTTAATTGTCAACCTTTTACGAAATTTATACATCGAAAGATCTTTTGTTTGTAAGGATCGTTAAGGCATCTTTTTGGGCTCATAGCAGGCTACTTGTTTCAAGGCACAAGGTGTATAAAAAGTGTGTACTATTCTAGTGAATTCCAAAACTTTAGCGAGATTAAAAACGAGATGCAGAAATAGATCCCTGAGATGTGGAATTCACTCCTAACTCAAAGATGTTATTTCAAAATTGAAAATTATTATGGAATGAAACCAATCACTAAGTTATGGATATCACTCCCAGCTTAGTGTTTAAGTTCCTTTTTGAAGGAAATACTCTTTGAGGTGTGGATGTCACTCCTATCTCAAAGACATATTCCTAAGATAAATAACATATAGAGGAGTGAAACTAATCACCAAGGTATGGATGTCACTCCTAACTTGGTGCTATCGTTTCGTTTGTGAAATACGAGCGTATTCTTTTCTAAGCAAAATACCAAAAAAATTAACGAGAAAGTATCATAGCAAAAATACCTAGAAAGAAAGTATAAGAATAAACAGGAATATACACGAGAGGACTCATGAAAGTAAGCTTAGTTATAGACTAGGCTAAAAGGCATTCTAATAACCTAATTCCCTATAACCATGGCTCTGATACCAATCTGAAACACCCCAACCGATGGCGGAATCATCGGGGTGTCACGTAGTGACGATTGTTCAAAAGCTCATGGTACTAAAATGTAAATATTTGATTATTGAATATTGTTTTACAACATGTGAAAATAAATACACAACAAAAATTGAGATAGTTGATTTATTTAGTCTAAGTCCAAAGTCCTATGTGAAGCGTCAAGCAGCTTATCCTGAAACATGAACGAAAATAAATTTTGTCAACATATGATGTTGGTGAGTACTACCTAGCTTTGTACATATAGTATAAGTTTTGAAAAGTGGTACAATTCATGTGTCTAGCATCACCAAGGCATTATGTAAACACGCAAGTAACCGAACAAGACAAATGTAAAATTGATAAGATGAAATTGATAATGAGCACCCTAACACGTGTCAAGTCTAAAAGAGCACCATAACATAAGTTATGTCTAAATGAGCACCGTAACATAAGTTACGTCTATATGTAAAGAGCACAATAACATAAGTTATGTCTAGATGTACGATTTTGTATGTAAGCTACGTTCATGTTCAAACATAAGCACAAAGATAAACAAGACACGTGTATGAATTGTAAATGAATAAAAATGTATGTGTAAATGAATATGAAAGTTTTGTATACTTGTGCATGAATCACCCCAAAAGTTGTAAAAGCGAAAAAGGGGATAAGTAATACTCACATTCACTAAATAGTTATGTCACTAAATCGTCGTGAGCGTGAAATGGCGAATCCCGAAGTCTCAACCTAAAAGTATGGTATATGTATAAGTGTTTGGACTTAAAGTAAGTCTAGGGTTTCTAGTCTAAGGCACTTAGGATGTCTAGTCTAATTTGGGGTTTAACTTGTAAATAATGATATATGTTGAAAATGCGACGTAAGTAAATATATATACTTGCTTGAAATAATATGACATATGAACTAAGGAATAAATATGAATAATAATATTATAAGTTCATAATTGAAAGTTATGAACTAAAGTAAACGGTGGAAGTCACATAAATGTTAAATTATGTAACAACTTTGACTTGTTCAAAAAAAAATGTAACAACTTTGACTTGTTCAAAAAAAATGTAGCAACTTTGAAACATTAATTATTTGTATTTATTAATTTAAATACAACCAATTAATTAAGTTAGTCAAAGAAATTTTAAATAAGATAAATAATTTAAGTTTATACAATAATAGATTTATGAAGTCATAGAATGATCTAAATATTTCATAAATATTTTTAAATGACTTAATGAATATATAAACGCATAATTATCATAAATTCACATAAAAATTTTAAGTTAATCAAAATATCAAGAATTTTAATGAGAATAATGTATTATGAACCAAAATGGTCAAAATTAATTTTTAGATAATTTTTTTTAACCAAAATGATTTTATATTATATTTATTGTCTAAAACTTAAATAAAGAATTAAATTCCATAAAAGTACAAAACTAATACAAATTTGGTAGCAAAAATCATAATCAGTATTCTAACATAATAAATAGGTTTTCCACAAATATTTACATTAAAAAAACATTATATATGATTTTTAACGAAATAAGCATGATTTAATCAAAATAAAATTATTAAAACTATTGCAACAGCCACAAAATCAGAATAGAAACTATTTTCAGGTCATAAATATCATCTAGAAGGTAAGGTTAGAATTTCATGATTTTTTGATAACATATGAATTAGTTATGAATCTTACAAGTTAATTATACTTTTAACTCAAAAATCCCAAATTGTTCATAAACACCCTAAAGCCCTAACTAGAAATTGAAACCCTAAAGTGTATGAATCATAAAATAAATATAATGCTATTGAAGAAATATATATGAAAAGGAAAAATAGTGAAAGTTGATTGAAAATACTTACGGTTTTGCTTGTTCGATTAAGAAAAAAATAAGAATATATGAAAACCAAAGCAAAAAAATCTCCAAAATTCTTGAGGATGATGATGATATGAACTCAAAAGATGATACAAGATGAGATAAGTGAGAGTGTTTTTGTGTGAAACTCATGTTTGGATATTGAGGAAAAGAATGAGTAATTAGAAATATAATGAATGGTGCTTAATGTAATAATCAATTTTGTGAGTAATACTAGTAATTAGTTGACTAGAAAACTCATGAAACTTATTTTTGAGGTAATATAATTAGTCATAAAGTTTAAAAGAAATTGGTAATTTATCTTCTTATAAAAAGTTAACCTAGTTAATACAACTTAACTTAAAAGCTTCTAAAACTTTTTAAAACTAGAAATTTTTATAAAATCCATTTCGGATGACGTTTCAACATACACATTTGATGAAAATATATACCCGATCCATGATAAAATTTTAGTTAGCTCTTAAAATTAAATTTGAAAACGAAAAAACTTACAGGGACTATAGTGGAAATATTTGAAGGGCTATTATTGTCAATTAGACGAAAGACGAGGGTGACGGATGTCACAAAGAATTCATACATCAAATTGAATAAAACTATGCACACATCTTCAAGCATTAACCCAAATCTTCAAGCAAGTAAAACCTGAAACATGTTAAGTTTGAAAATATTTTGGGTCAACAAAAGTTGGTGAGAATTACACAGGTTTTGATAATCGAATAAAATTGTTGTGCAATTCATGTCTCATGGCAATCTAGTCCATATGTGAAAACATACTAGAAGTAAATCGAGTGCATAATCAACCCTTGTGACTATTGTATTGTGGTACATCCCATACACTCATGGTTCACTCGTTTATATTGCAGTAACAAACACCCACGCTACCTTTGTAGGAGGCACGTATCCGGGTGGGATTGTCAGTCCAATAGATCTATCAATGTATACCGTTGGCTGATAAATGTTTATGCTAGAATTGTGCTTACCCTAGTCATGTTCAAGACATAATGCAACATAGAAAGACACATAGACACATTGATGATTGAATTGCATAAATGATGTTGTTACATGTTCCACCCCAAAAATGGTGATAAATAGAAAAGGGGCTATGTAAAACTCACCTTAGCAAAATGTTATATCTGTTGAAAAAATTGAATAGTGGTGTTGCCCAAATGTGTCAAGTATTACCCTATAATAAGGTAATAAATATGTCTAAGTCTATCTAGTCTACAAATGTATATGTTCTAGGGCTTCGAATTTGGGGATAAATGCTCGTTTGATTAATATTAAAAATGTTTGATAATTGAGGGAATATTAGTAAATAAATAAACAAAAATCTTTTTATGAAATTTAAATTTAAGATGGTTACAAAAATGTGTTTAAAGTATAAAAATAATTTTTTACAAAATTATTCTCTTTAAAATAGAATATTTGATTTGGCAAGTTTGACCACGACATGAATGTTCCACGCGAATAATTGTATAATTGGGTATGAATTGATTGATAATTGATGTGTTCGTGACTTGTTCCAGGCCGGTAATCATGTTGCCAATAATTTCCCAATCAATTACGAGTCAAATGATGAGATTATGGTAAGTCTTGATGCACAGTTGACTTTCTAAGTCAACTGTGAGAGTTGTAAGCTAGTGTTATAATTATAAAGATCCGGATTTGAAACAAGTGAGACGGCTAGAGCAGTTGGTTTGTGTGTTTGAGTGTGATGGCTGAGGACTCGGGTTCGAACCCCGGCCTCAGCACTTTATTTGATAATTATTTTTACCACATTTTTAATATATATATATATATATATATATGAATAATTATCATAGTATTAGGTTTTTTTAAAATGCCACAAAATAATTAAATAATAATAATAATAGAACTTGTCATTTTTATCCGTAACGTACATTTATTAACGCGAAATGTTACAGTCTACCCTACTTTTAGGAACTTCGTCCCGAAGTTAAAAGAGAAAATACCAGGTTTACAATTGGTCAACTACCGGAAACCCTGATAAAATTTCACACTACCTTAACGTACCTGTAAATTCATGATTACGTTCCGGACCGTAATTACCAATTTACCTTACATTAGGGTTTTGTGTCCTTTTATGACTCTACCGATTGTTGGGCAGGTTCGATAGTCTCCACCAGTCGTTGAGTAGGTGGTAGGGCCTCTCCCGACTGTTGGAAAGACATGATGACCTCTACCAATCGTTAAGTAGGTTGTTTGGTAGTCAACTAATTGTTGTACAAGTAAGCAAGTATGATTTTAGATATAGCAATTAGTTCACATTCAAACAAGCATGCACCCAGATGTTATGATAATACTTGAATTTATTACTAGAATCAAAAAGTGTCATTACATAGAAATAAAAGAAAGACATCATTCAAATGGTGGGGTTTGTTGTTAAGTAGCTGGAGGGTCTCTAGCGGGGTTATTTGGAGCATCAAGAGCGTTTGTAGCAGGGATTCGACAAGCATCTGCAAAATGCCCATACCTTTGACAATTGGTGCACTGTCGGCAGGGAACTTGGGTTGGGTGGTGATACTGGCAGGTATCACACTTAGGTTTGTTCCCGTTGTATCGTTTCTTGTTGGGTGGGACAGTGGTGTCTATTGCGAAATTCCTGACCTTGCACTTTCCGTTGGTTGAGGCCTCAGTTTTGATATCAACGGCAGGTTAGGGAGTATCCTTTTTCTTTTCCCCTTTACGAGTCAGGGTTCCTGCCTTCACATGGTTATCTGTTAGGGTGGCAGCCAAATGCTTTGCTTCCTCCAAAGTAGCAGGGTTCCTTCCCCACACCGTGTCTTGAATCTGCATCGGTAAGCCACCAATGTATTTTTCGATAGCAATAGGCAAGGGGGTGACCTTGTGGGGTAGTAGTAGACTAAGTTCGTGAAAACGAGTGTTGTAGGCAAGGTTTTCTCCACTATCTTGAGCAAGATCATGAAACTCATCTTCCAGCTTCTTGATTTCATTACGAGGGCAGAACTCTGCCTTCATAATGTCTTTAGCTTGATCCCAAGTTAAGGACAGTGCAGCATCAGCTCCACGGGTGCGCTTTTCCTCATTCCACCAGGTGAGTGCTCGTTTGTGAAGAACACTCATGGCATAACGGACTTTAAAATTGTCGGGACACTCACTGTTAATGAAGGTATTTTCAATACCCTCAAACCATTGTAGGAGTCCTGTAGCTCCTTCTTCTCCACTGAACTTTGGGGGATTACAAGAATTAAAGTGCTTGAGAGTGCAGGCTGGAAGACCATTCCCATTCCCGTTGTGGTTTCCGTTGCCGTTGCCGTTACCGTTCCCGTTCAACTGGATGACTTGAGCTAGTAAGTTGGGAACCAGAGTTGCGATTTGTTGCGCCATTTGTTGAGAAATGATTGCAGCCAGTTGAGCATCGACACCATTGTTGTTGTTATTGTTGTGGTTAGTGTCATGGTTATGGTTGTGATTGCTACTCCCTTCATCATGATTGTCATCACTGTTAAGACGAGCACTGCGACGTGGAGGCATGATCTGTAAGAGACACAATGAAATGAATGAGGTTATATAAGGAATGTAATCATTTATTCATTAAAACGAATAAACGAAAACGTTGACTTATCAAAGATTCTAGATTCTAATAACATATGAAGACATGCTTTAGCCTATAAGTGAACACTCATCCCGAGAATTCCCAGGTAGGCATCCGGGTCCCTCGTCTGATTGGGATATATGCGCAATGCCAGCCTAGACAGAAGACTCAGAATACAGGCGTTCACCCTTCCAGATTGCACGTGTTCGTTATTAAAATCTAGAACTTCGACGAGATCTTCAAGGTGGTTCAGGTTAAACCTGAGGATTTTGCCTCATTAGTCTAAGAGTGGATCCAGTGATGGAGAGCAACCTTCTTGTAGGGATGAAAGTAGGGATATGAAGTAGGAGGGAGATAGAGAATAGCAAGTAAAAGAAGCAAGTACTGGTTAAATCCTATGGTTATAGGCTAGATTATTTTTCTAATAACCTAATTCCCTATAACCATGGCTCTGATACCAATCTGTAACACCCCAACCGATGGCGGAAACATCGGGATGTCACGTATTGATGATTGTTCAGTAGCTCATGGTAAATAATAAATTTCATTATATGATTTAAATAAATTACATACAATTGTTCTACAAGAATTCATACATCCAATTGAATAAAACTATGCACACATCTTCAAGCATTAACTAAAATCTTCAAGCAAGTAGAACCTGAAACATGTTAAGTTTGAAAATATTTTGGGTCAACAAAAGTTGGTGAGAATTACATAGGTTTTGATAATCGAATAAAATTGTTGTGCAATTCATGTGTCATGGCAATCTAGTCCATATGTGAAAACATACTAGAAGTAAATCGAGTGCATAATCAACCCTTGTGACTGTTGTATTGTGGTACATCCCATACACTCATGGTTCACTCGTTTATATTGCAGTAACAAACACCCACGCTACCTTTGTAGGAGGCACGTATCCGCTAAAAGGGGTTGCCACTGCCGGGTATCGAACCCGCGTGGTTAGGATGAATGGCACCAGACACAACCACTTGGTCCAGACCAGTGGTTGTGTTGGTTTCTTGTTTAATAAAAATAAATAACATAACAGAATCGTGTTTATCCCCAAATATAAAGCATTCGAGCCCTAATTCTGCAATTGATTAAATCACACAATGTTAACCCAATTAATCATGGGGTAAACGTTGTGTGTAGGCCGATCAATGAAACCCACAACAATAATTATACTTACAAGGCTTAATCGAAGACCAACGAATGGTCAAACCCGAAGTCAAAGATTTGAACAGAAACCCACGAACAGAGAGTTTTAAGAGAAATTGGAGGTTGGATTGAGATGATTGGCGAGTGTAGCAGGTTTGAGGGTGTTCAATTTATAGTGAACGGGTCTAGGTATTTGATTTGGCAAGTTTGACCATGACATGAATGTTCCACGCGAATAATTGTATAATTGGGTATGAATTGATTGATAATTGATGTGTTCGTGACTTGTTCCAGGCCGGTAATCATGTTGCCAATAATTTCCCAATCAATTACGAGTCAAATGATGAGATTATGGTAAGTCTTGATGCACAGTTGACTTTCTAAGTCAACTGTGAGAGTTGTAAGCTAGTCTTATAATTATAAAGATCCGGGTTTGAAACAAGTGAGACGGCTAGAGCAGTTGGTTTGTGTGTTTGAGTGTGATGGCTGAGGACTCGGGTTCGAACCCCGGCCTCAGCCCTTTATTTGATAATTATTTTTACCACATTTTTAATATATATATATATATATATATATATATATATATATGAATAATTATCATAGTATTAGGTTTTTTTTAAAATGCCACAAAATAATTAAATAATAATAGAACTTGTCATTTTTATCCGTAACGTACATTTATTAACGCGAAATGTTACAATCGTCCTCCGGCGATTGCAACTTATTCCAAGTTCTCGGCTAGGATAGCCAATGCTCCACTGCCTCCAAACTTGAAGCTCCCATCAACGGTGGGTAAGTACGACGGGACCGGAGATCCCGATGATCATTTGAGCATTTTCGAGTCCGTGGGGACATCTAAGGATTGGCCGATGCAGGCCTGGTGCCACATGTTTGTCCAGACCCTTGTTGGGGCAGCACGGGTCTGGTGGGATAGTTTACCGCCCAGATCCATTTCCAATTGGAGAGAAATCCATAAAGGATTCACGCAATAGTTCAGCCAGCAACGTAGGCACACAAAGTACAGGGATGAGGTGATGCATATTCGCCAGAGAGATAACGAGCCTATGGAGAACTTCATAGTTCGTTTCAACAAGGAACGACTACAAATCCCAAGCCTTACTGAAGAGCTGGCATGTACCGCATTCACCATGGGGGTGAATGATGACGGATTGTTGAGGAAGCTTCATGGTCCCCACGGATACCCGCAAACTATGGACGAAATGATGACCATAGCCAAGGCATATGTTAAGCAGGAAAAATCGATCGCCATGAACCATGCGGTACGCAAGAAGCACGAAGCTATCAAGACAGGTGACAGCCAAGACTCTCGAAGTTCCAAAAACAGGGGGCGGTCTGGCCAACCCTACTCAAGGGACGACCGTCGGGATGAACGTCGGGACGACCGCCGGGATCATACACGAAGACCGGAGAAGTCCCGGGATTCCTACTCTAGCAGAGGAGAAGCAGCCCCCAAACCCAAGCTAGATTATCCAGAGCTTATCAAGACACCATCCCAGATACTAGAAACTGAAAACCTGAGGCTGAACACTCCTCGGCCGGTCAAAGACTCGCCGTCAAAAGACAAGTCCAAATTCTGTGATTATCACAAGGGTAACGGTCACGATACAAATGACTGTTTTCAGCTCAAGAGACAAATAGAATACTTTGTCAGGACGGGGAAACTAGCACACCCGGTCAAGGATATGAAGCCGGACCCCTCAGCCTGGGAAGATAAAGCGGCCGGAAAGAAGCCCAGAGAGATCAATGCCATACGGCCAGAAGCAAACAGTGGCACCAAAAGACGTTTTGAAACAATCGAGCCGTGGATGGAAGCAACAATGACAGTGCCACCTTATTACAAGGCCCTGAGGATGGAAGCATTAGTAATATCAGCCACTGTGGGTGATTACAGCATGAAGAGAATCATGGTAGACACGGGTAGTTCGGAGGACATCATCTATGAACCATGCTTTAGAAGAATGACGAGCGAAGATCAGAAAATGTTGGCACCGGCACATGGCCCGGTAAAAGGGTTCACAGGGGAAAGTGTGGAGCCATTAGGACAGTTGACGTTTCCGGTGACCCTGGGCGATGGTTATAAGGAGCGTACCGTCCTAATCACCTTCTTAGTGATCCCAGCTACTTCCCAATACAACATGATCATCGGCAGGTACACTTTGGGTCGAATTGATGCTTTGGTATCCACTGCCAGAGGATTTATCATGTTCCCAACTCCACACGGTGTTGCCACCGTGTCCGGGGAAAAAGTGTGTGCTGTGTCCGATAACAAGGCTTGCCGTCAAGCACCGGCAGGAATTCGGGGGCCAGAGAGATGGGTCTTGAGTGCGAAATCCCCCGACCAGACAGTCACAATTGGAAGCTCCCTTGCACCAACAACTCAGGAGAAGCTAAAGCGGCTGCTAAAACAAAACATGGACGTGTTCGCTTTCTCACCCTCTGACATGACTGGGATTTCCCGGTCAAAGGCGGAACACAAGCTTGCCACTTATCCGAATGTAAGGCCGATCATGCAAAAGAAAAGAAGTATGGCCCCGGACCGAAGAGCTGCTGTAGTTCAGGAAGTTAAGAAGCTTGAAGAAGCAGGAATCTTGAGAAAAACTAAGTACCACACATGGGTTGCTAATCCAGTCATGGTGCGAAAGCACGACGAGACATGGAGAATGTGTGTGGATTATAAAGATTTGAACAAAGCATGCCCCAAGGATGCTTACCCACTCCCGGAGATAGATCTTAAAGTGGACTCCCTAGCACCATTCCAGTTCAAATGCTTTTTGGATGCGTACAAAGGGTACCACCAGATCCAGATGAGTAAAGAAGATGAGGACAAGACGGCTTTTCATACAGATGCCGGTATATACTGTTACACTAATATGCCGTTTGGTTTGAAAAATGCCGGAGCGACATATCAGAGGTTGATGGATCAGGCATTCGAGCAGCAGATCGGCAAGAATCTGGAGGTTTACGTGGATGATTTGGTGATAAAGAGCCAGACGGAAGATATGATGCTGAAAGACATCGAAGAAACGTTTAATACCCTCCGGGAATACAACATAAAGCTCAATCCAGGTAAGTGCTCCTTTGGTGTGGAAGAAGGAAAGTTTCTGGGGGTCATAATATCAAAGGACGGATTCAGGGTTAACCCGGAGAAGGTGGCAGCCATACGAAACATGCCTGCCCCCAAAACACTAAAAGAAGCTCAAACACTCAATGGCAGGCTGGCGGCCATCAATAGGTTTCTTGCCAGGCACGCCGAACGGTCATTACCATTCATCTCCACGCTCAAAGATTGCTTGAACAAGAATAGATTCAAATGGACTGATGAAGCAGACAAGGCATTTGAAGAGATGAAGATGTTCGTTGGTAACTTACCTATGCTCACGGCACCACGTCCAGGAGAGATATTGAAAATGTATTTGGCAGCAGGACATCATGCAGTGAGTTCGGTACTTCTAGTCGAAAGAAATAAATGCCAAACCCCGATTTACTACATCAGCCGGACGTTGTCCGATACAGAAACCAGGTATCCTACATTGGAGAAGTTAGTGCTAGCACTGGTTCACACGTCTCGAAGGTTGCGCCGATACTTCCAGGCCCACGAAGTGGAAGTCTTGACAAATTTCCAACTGGGGCAGATTTTGAACAGGCCAGAAGTGTCCGGAAGACTGGCAAAATGGGCAATTGAATTGGGGGGACTGGACGTAGTTTTCAAAAAGAGGACGGCGGTAAAGGGGCAGGTCATAGCTGACTTTATGACGGAGATCCCGGAAGGGGAGATAATCCCGGAGGTTATCCGGAAAGCAGAAGATACACTGGAAGATGGATCCACCCCGTGGCAGTTGTACACCGATGGTTCTTCAAATAGCAAGGGTGCCGGAGGCGGCTTATTATTGGTTAGTCCGGAAGGTACGAGGTTCCTCTATGCCCTGCGGTTTGATTTCGAGTGTTCCAACAATCAGTCCGAATACGAAGCACTGCTAGCAGGGTTACGAGTGGCCCTGGCAATGGGTGCCACTCAGGTGGACGCCCATGTAGACTCGCTGTTGGTGAATAACCAAGTCAACGAATCATACGAGGCAAGGGATGAGTCTATGTCAAAGTACCTTGACAAGACAAAAGAGCTCATGGCAAAATTCAAGAAGGTCACATTACATCATGTGAGAAGGCATAAGAACGACATAGCAGATGCACTCAGCAAGCTAGCATCATCCGGCACTGATAAAGACGTTCGTATTGAAACCCTAAAGCACCCGTCTACACAGGTATCCGCCGTGCACTCTGTACACACGGTGGAAATCTCATGGATGACTCCCATCCAGAGATACCTCACAGACGGGAGTCTACCAGAAGACAAGGCAGAGGCAATGAAGATCCGGACCAAGTCCCTACAGTATGAGGTCCAGGCCGGGGTCCTTTACAGAAAATCTTACTTGGGTCCAGATCTGAGATGCGTATCTCCCTCGGAAGCACAGTACTTAATAAAAGATATTCATGCAGGCATATGCGGCATACACGTAGGACCCCGGGCAGTAGTGGCGAAGATAACCAATGCAGGTTACTACTGGCCCGGAATGCATAACATGGCTGTGGAAGAACTCAAGAAGTGTGTCAGCTGCCAGAAGTATGCCCCGGTAACGTGTCGGCCAAAAAACAACTTGATCCCGGTAACGGCAGCATGGTCATTCCAAAAGTGGGGCATAGATCTGGTAGGGCCGTTTCCCCTGGCCCCGGGAAAGCTCAAGTACCTAGTAGTAGCCATTGACTACTTCACGAAATGGGTTGAAGCAAAGCCGTTGGCTAAGATAGAGGCCGGTAACATCAAAAAGTTCTTATGGGAGCATGTGGTTTGTCGTTTTGGGGTCCCCCTGTATCTGGTCAGTGACAATGGGACACAGTTCGTCGACAAACACTTACAGGAATGGTGCAAGAGTATGAACATACAGCAGATATTCACATCTGTTGCCCATCCTCAAGGCAACGGCCAGGTTGAAAGAGCCAACAGAAGTATACTCGATGGAATCAAGAGACGGTTAGATCAAGAAGGAAAATCATGGGTTGACCAGTTGCCACATGTTCTCTGGGCCCATCGAACAATGCCAAAGACTAGCAACGGAGAAACACCTTTTTGTCTGACGTATGGCTCGGAGGTAATGATCCCGGTCGAAATGATGATACCTTCCACCCGACATGCCAATCAAGAAGCCAACAATGATCAGCTGCTAAGGCACAACCTCGAATCGTTAGAGGCCCAGCGTGATGAAGCTTACATTAAGGAAGCCAGGTACAAGAGATTGTTGGAAAAATACTACAACAAAAAGGTGAGGAGCTGCTCATTCAAAAGAGGTGACCTGGTCATGCGGGACAATGAAGCTAGCAGGCAGCAGCCACAGGGAAAACTGAGCCCCAACTGGGAAGGGCCTTATGAGATTGCCGAGTACTTAGGCAAAGGGGCATACCGTTTAAAACAGCTGGATGGCACACCAGTCCCTAGAAGCTGGAATGCCGCCCAACTAAGGAAATGTTATATGTAACAATGACATTAAACATCCTTGTCTATAGGTTGATGTAAGCTGACCCGACCGGTAACCACGATTAGGGATGAGCATTCAAGCCCGAATACCGATCCCGTCCCGTCCCGATCCCGATACCGTACCGAACCGATACCGAACCGAGGGGTTTCGGGATCGGTATCGGTATCCATATTTATGGATTTTCGGTTTCGGTATTATCGGTATCGGTACGGGATCGGTACGGTATCGGTATTTTAAGGCAAAATACCGATACCATACCGGTACCGTACCGATACCGAACCGATACCGTACCGTACCGTATGTGTTCGGTATCGGGATCGGTATTGGGTTTTTGGACTTTTCGGTATCGGTATTGTCGGGATCGGTATCGGTTCGGTACCGATCCCGTCCCGAGCTCATCCCTAACCACGATACCCCGGGACAGCAAGTTTTTTTATTTTATTCTACAATCAATAATAAGACGCCTGTGGTGGCATTTGCAATACTTATATATCAGTTTCATTATAAACGACTTGTTTTTACAAGTAGAACTTACAAAAAAAGGTAGGGGCAGGACAAAAATCTAATGCCATCAAAATATTACTTCCTACCACCTATACATAGCGCTATATTACCAAGCCACACACGGCTGTACACACTAACTACTGTGACCTTCCAACATGGCGAACACCTATGCAGGGGTGTGTAGCAGTTCACCTTCAGGGTTGCAAAACGGGGGGGGGGGGGGGTACCCAAAATTCCTCATACATCTTCATCTCCTCCGATTGGAAATCGTAGGGCCATACTCCTGGGTTCTTACTAACCGAGTCTATCTCAAGGACCACCGGCACGTCATCTTTAGATGAAGTGATCCAAGGAGATGACAGCCGGCCAGAACCACTCTTATAAACCAACCCATAACGGTTGGGAGTAGCAACACTGGCTGAAGCAACCTTGATGTCATCCAGAGTCTCTAAGGGAGTTACATTGACTTGTGGTATCAGGGGAGGAGCAATGTTTTTCCTTTCTACATACCCGGCAACGTCGGAGGAAGATGGAGGGCCACCTTTAGGTCGACGACGGTAAACCAACCGACACTGCTTCGGTGGGCAAACCTCTACTAGCTTTGGAGGAGGGCTTTCCAACAGGGGCATAGCTTCATCAAGTCTTTGAGATTGGCGTTGCATTTCCCTCAGCCCCTCAAGAGCATCAAGCTCTCTCAAATAGTCTTTCAGAGATACAAACTTACGTGGCATGTTAAAAAGAACAAGTGGAAATATGCACGGATACATGATATGCAACCCCACTTATAACGAAGGCAAATATGACGGTTGAGTGGTCATTGGAAATTTAAACAATCTGTAATAATTACACTAACACAGCCGCCTGACACGTAGATGTGACGGTTAAGCTGCAGTGCTGACGTCAGCATCATGATTGCAAACATTAATATCGAAGAGACACTTCTTCACAGCTGGCTAGATGAGCCTAAGCAAGTATTATTATACCCATAAATTAAGTAGAAGTCACATTAATGAAAGTGGATGATTTACAGACAGGATCCGGGCGGATCAGAAAACAAAAAATAAATATAAAATTATAAAATCAAAAGATCATTCGCTATCCGACGAGCTGGTAATCACAGGTTCAAGAATGGTCCGGACATTGGACATACCCTCGTCACCAATCTGAGCTCGCAACTGAGTAAGGTCATCCAGGGAGTCGCTGCTCAAAGCTTCCAGAGCTTTTGAAGTTCGCTATTCAACTTCCCTCTCGTGATCAGTAGCATCCGGAAGTTTCCTACCAAGAGTCCCAACATGGTGACCATGCCTCAGACCGTCCTGATACCCGGACTCCACAGCGGTCCGGTAAAAGTCGTTAAGCCGTTGTTGGTATTGAGCTCCTCCCCGGATATGGTTCCATGAAGCCTGAAGTCCTTTTGATATTAGCCAATCCCGGTCCGTCTCCAAGGCGGTCATCCGGGCTTGACTAATCTCCAATTGCTTCGAAAGGCTCACCACATTATTATTGGCAGTTTCAGCATCCATCTTGAATGTATTCAGCTGCTTCAGCATGGAGTCTCTTTCTTCTTCAGCCCTCCGGGCACGAGATTCGTAGTTTTCAATGTCCGAAGCTAACTGTTGATATCTTTCCAGATCGGCCTTGGCCTTGGATGCATTTTCCTTTTCAGCCTGTAACTCCTTTTCAAGGAGCCTCATACGGTCTTCCAAGCTCAACACAAGCCGGACTTGCTGATCCCGGGAACGCAAGAGTTCAAGCTTCTCATCATTATGGGTATTGATCAGACGGGTTTTGTCCCGCTCATAAGTATCCCGGACAGTTGTTAGTTCAGAAAGTTGCTTTCGGCAATCATTCAGGGAGTTCATCAAATTCTCCGCTTCCGTTGATAACTTGCTATGAGAAACTCGGATATCAAACAGCTCACCCAAATCAGAGCACCAACGGCGTAACACTTCATACAGGGAAGCACATGCATTCACGCTAGACCCAAGAGCATTCTCGACCAGCTGGGCATTGTCCAAGCCTTGAAGGTAATACCGCTCCGCCGGAGGAAAAGCATGGTCCGTCCAATGCCTGATAACATCCGGGCTAATCAGCCGGGTGGATTGAGCAATCTTCCACCCAGGAGTATATCTAGTGTTCGGAAGGGACGGATTCCATTTAATGCCCGGGGCATAGACATTAGGGGGTACCTCGAACGGTCCCTGTAGATCTGCACCTAATGGAGTAGAGCCAGACCTCATACCACCTGGAAACCCAATGGGATGATGCTGCACATCGTGCAATAGTTCGGTGAAACTCCCCCGGGTCATGTCACCAAACACTGCACCGCTGGAGCTCCCGGAATCAAACCCGGGTGTCACGGAAGAGGGTGTAGACACAACAACAGGAGTAGATGCAACTTTCAGTGAAGCAGCGGCTGTATTCTCTGGTAACGGTATAGCCGAAGTACTTGGAGAAAATGTCACACCAAGGGATATAGTATCAAGAGGTTCTGTCACAACTACAAGCCGGGTGTAGTAAGGGTGGTTGAAGCAGGAACAGACGACGGAACAGTTGGTGTTTGGAAAGCAGCAGATGATCCAACACCAGTTGTACCCACAGTTTGCTCCAACCCGGCGACAGAGGAAGAACCAGGGGTCATACCCTGCTGTGCCGGAGCATTTTCATCTAACAAACAAGCATCTGCGAAGGATTTAACAGTACTTGAGCGTCCTGAAAGGAAAGATGTAACATAAATCAAGATATATGACCCTTACCAAGATTTTTCTCCTTGCTGTCCAGTAGCTCCCGCCGCTTCTGAAGGAATGACCCAACATCAGGAGAACCGGTTTTCCTTTTCCGGGACTTTTTCTTCTTCTCGACAGCAGCTACGTTGGGTTCCGCAACATTGAGCGGGTCAGGATCCAATGGTGGAGACGCCGGTGTCTTAGTGTTCCCGGGAATAGCGTCCACCGGGGGGTCATAAGGAGGCTGTGACAATGGAGCAGGGAACACAAAATTCTTCACCGTTTGGCTAAGAACATCAGCTTCATCCTCACCATGAAGACGGTCATGCTCCTCTAGATGGGGAATGGCCTTCGGATCTATGGCATCAAAGTAATGCCACTCATCGGCATACAAAGCACAAGTTATAACTTACTACATAGAACATAGTGAGGTAAGAGGATATACCTTGATCTCGCCGACGGTATTCAGGGTATACGGTATCATCAACCCAAACACGGCTCATACCAACGGCCACAAGGGCCCGCTCAGGTATGTGAGTGCACGGGGTAGGATGGTTTACTAAGGCCAAGTACAACGGATGTTTTTCGAAAACTGCAGGAGCAGGACACTCGTCAGCAAATTTCGTCTTGCCTTCAGGGGTTTGTACCGGAGCAACAACCGGTAACACACGCTCATCGATAAAGAAGAATTTACGCTTCCATTTTTTGTCCTGTACATTGGGAGGAAAGTTTTCAATACAGGATGGAGACCCAGGACGACGATCGAAGGTGAAATACTCCCCCTTATAAACAAGTACATATAACACCCAGAAGACTTCCAGCTGGGGGGACATGCCCAAACCCTGGGCACAGAACTCAAAGTGCTTCACTTTAATTAACCCCAATGGATGCAGTTGAGAGATGTTGACCTTGTAATACGACAACAACTCAACCATGAATTGGGTCACGGGTAGCTGGAAATGACAAAACTTGAAGAACTCGGCGTACAAAGTAATTTTCCCAGGTTTCAGAGGGAATGCAACATCGGTGGGTTCCGGACACGTCGGATTCCATTCGTGCAAAATACGCCACTCAGTAAGAAAGGATTGTAGTGCCGTTACCGACCAACTAGTATGAATCTGGGCAACACTCATGGTGGTTCGTGATGTGCTAGCTTTGGGAGCCATGTGGGAGGATAGCTAAAATTGATTAGTTGAAATGGATAGGTATCCAAATCCTCCTGGTCACTAGCCAATTTATAGGCGGTTGAAAGCACACGGTTTGAATTTTAAAATGAACCGCCAAAAGTCAAAACCCTTGAGTTGCTCAGACTGTTAAAACGGCTGAAATGACAACTCGGGATGACGTCACATCACGTGCCTTACCCATGCGGCACTACTATCCATAAAGATTTCCATATGTGTTGACGGCGTGATTTAATTTGACGCATAACTTTTTCTTTTATCTCTTTTTTGAAGCCTAGTAATAACCAAGTCTGCTTATCACTAGACTTGGGGGGACATGACGAGGTAGGCCCAATCTAGATGGATTAGCCCATACCAAATGAAGGTCTAACTAGCTATGGGGCCGGCCCATTAATAAACTTGGACCGGATTGGCCCATTTAGCCAGGTCCCGGTCAACGAGTCGATAGACTCAACCTCCTATCCGAGAACTGTGGAAAGAAGGTTCGAATAAGAGGATAATGCCTATCTTCACTAAGATCGGGAGTGTAGTTCCTGGAGATAGGCCCGAAGAGGCGGTTACGAGAAGAAAGGCGAGGTTATAAATACAGGTATGAGGTAAACGAGAGATTCATTCACATACACCCTGAGCTTTTACTTTACTTCCCCTTTTACGCCAATACTTATTCTCACGCCGGAGGGTGGTCACAGGAAACCCCCCTTTCCTGTGGCGAGTCCTAATGGTGCTTTGTTTTGCAGACATCTAGGTTCAGATCAGTGGGTTGTTTATAGCCGGGAAATTATTCTTATCAACTCCGAGAGGTATTTACTTCTTCATTGGCGCCATCCGTGGGACACGAAGCAAGGAGTTAGTTACCGGCTTGATAACCCAAGGATCCAAGATGGCTTCGAACCAAAACGCCATAGTGAGCACCAGTTTGGCAGAAGACAACCAAAGTCAATTCCCTATAGCAGAGCGGGTGGACGGAGCAGTCGTTTCAGATTCAGAAGGAGAGGGGGATGGGGTGGCTCCAGGCTTCGCCCTAGGAACATCAACTGCTCGGCCAAGCAATACACAGACGCCAACGTCGTCTGGAAATCTCCAAGGGCCTTTCTCTTTTGTGAGAGGGCCGGTCCCATCATACACTTACACTCGGCCGATAGCCAGTACCACTTTCTCAGCCGCACGAGTGACGGCTCCTACGCCGTCCATGCCATGGTACACCGCAGCACAAACCTTACCCCTTTTCTCGGCCGCTCTCTCGGCGGCTATGACTTCATCACCACAAGCAACCCTTATCCAACCAAGCATACCGCCCTATACCCCAGTCACACCCAGAAACCAACCCTTTATGCCTTATTACCCCATGTCTCCATACGGGTATATATGTGCACCGTCTGCTGGGGGTACATATTCATACCCCTACCCATATATGTACCCGCCTATGCAGCCATCCCTCCCGGGGTGGAATCCTCATACCGAGATACCCTCAAGTGGAAGATTGAATGACGTACGTACACGTCTCACCTACGAGACTACTCCTGGGGGTCCGAGTGCATCAGTCGGTCCTCATCAGGGGCGGCAGCGAAACCCGGCTGTGTCACAAGAGAACGAAGAGCAAGGCGACGATGAAGACCTCACCCGGCCGTATCGTTGTAACACCCCAACCGATGGCGAAAACATCGGGATGTCACGTATTGATGATTGTTCAGTAGCTCATGGTAAATAATAAATTTCATTATATGATTTAAATAAATTACATACAATTGTTCTACAAGAATGTAACACCCCAACCGATGGCGGAATCATCGAGGTGTCACGTAGTGACGATTGTTCAAAAGCTCATGGTACTAAAATGTAAATATTTGATTATTGAATATTGTTTTACAACATGTGAAAATAAATACACAACAAAAATTGAGATAGTTGATTTATTTAGTCTAAGTCCAAAGTCCTATGTGAAGCGTCAAGCAGCTTATCCTGAAACATGAACGAAAATAAATTTTGTCAACATATGATGTTGGTGAGTACTACCTAGCTTTGTACATATAGTATAAGTTTTGAAAAGTGGTACAATTCATGTGTCTAGCATCACCAAGGCATTATGTAAACACGCAAGTAACCGAACAAGACAAATGTAAAATTGATAAGATGAAATTGATAATGAGCACCCTAACACGTGTCAAGTCTAAAAGAGCACCATAACATAAGTTATGTCTAAATGAGCACCGTAACATAAGTTACGTCTATATGTAAAGAGCACCATAACATAAGTTATGTCTAGATGTACGATTTTGTATGTAAGCTACGTTCATGTTCAAATATAAGCACAAAGATAAACAAGACACGTGTATGAATTGTAAATGAATAAAAATGTATGTGTAAATGAATATGAAAGTTTTGTATACTTGTGCATCAATCACCCCAAAAGTTGTAAAAGCGAAAAAGGGGATAAGTAATACTCACATTCACTAAATAGTTATGTCACTAAATCGTCGTGAGCGTGAAATGGCGAATCCCGAAGTCTCAACCTAAAAGTATGGTATATGTATAAGTGTTTGGACTTAAAGTAAGTCTAGGGTTTCTAGTCTAAGGCACTTAGGATGTCTAGTCTAATTTGGGGTTTAACTTGTAAATAACGATATATGTTGAAAATGCGACGTAAGTAAATATATATACTTGCTTGAAATAATATGACATATGAACTAAGGAATAAATATGAATAATAATATTATAAGTTCATAATTGAAAGTTATGAACTAAAGTAAATGGTGGAAGTCACATAAATGTTAAATTATGTAACAACTTTGACTTGTTCAAAAAAAAAATGTAACAACTTTGACTTGTTCAAAAAAAATGTAGCAACTTTGAAACATTAATTATTTGTATTTATTAATTTAAATACAACCAATTAATTAAGTTAGTCAAAGAAATTTTAAATAAGATAAATAATTTAAGTTTATACAATAATAGATTTATGAAGTCATAGAATGATCTAAATATTTCATAAATATTTTTAAATGACTTAATGAATATATAAACGCATAATTATCATAAATTCACATAAAAATTTTAAGTTAATCAAAATATCAAGAATTTTAATGAGAATAATGTACTATGAACCAAAATGGTCAAAATTAATTTTTAGATAATTTTTTTTTAACCAAAATGATTTTATATTATATTTATTGTCTAAAACTTAAATAAATAGAATTAAATTCCATAAAAGTACAAAACTAATACAAATTTGATAGCAAAAATCATAATCAGTATTCTAACATAATAAATAGGTTTTCCACAAATATTTACATTAAAAAAACATTATATATGATTTTTAACGAAATAAGCATGATTTAATCAAAATAAAATTATTAAAACTATTGCAACGGCCACAAAATCAGAATAGAAACTATTTTCAGGTCATAAATATCATCTAGAAGGTAAGGTTAGAATTTCATGATTTTTTGATAACATATGAATTAGTTATGAATCTTACAAGTTAATTATACTTTTAACTCAAAAATTCCAAATTGTTCATAAACACCCTAAAGCCCTAACTAGAAATTGAAACCCTAAAGTGTATGAATCATAAAATAAATATAATGCTATTGAAGAAATATATATGAAAAGGAAAAATAGTGAAAGTTGATTGAAAATACTTACGGTTTTGCTTGTTCGATTAAGAAAAAAATAAGAATATATGAAAACCAAAGCAAAAAAATCTCCAAAATTCTTGAGGATGATGATGATATGAACTCAAAAGATGATACAAGATGAGATAAGTGAGAGTGTTTGTGTGTGAAACTCATGTTTGGATATTGAGGAAAAGAATGAGTAATTAGAAATATAATGAATGGTGTTTAATGTAATAATCAATTTTGTGAGTAATACTAGTAATTAGTTGACTAGAAAACTCATGAAACTTATTTTTGAGGTAATATAATTAGTCATAAAGTTTAAAAGAAATTGGTAATTTATTTTCTTATAAAAAGTTAACCTAGTTAATACAACTTAACTTAAAAGCTTCTAAAACTTTTTAAAACTAGAAATTTTTATAAAATCCATTTCGGATGACGTTTCAACATACACATTTGATGAAAATGTATACCCGATCCATGATAAAATTTTAGTTAGCTTTTAAAATTAAATTTGAAAACGAAAAAACTTACAGGGACTATAGTGGAAATATTTGAAGGGCTATTATTGTCAATTAGACGAAAGACGAGGGTGACGGATGTCACAGTCTCCCCTACTTTAGAAAATTTCGTCTCGAAATTTCTTTCAAGTGGAAGCTACTATGAAACAAAAGGCGTTGTAAAAGTCAAGTAGGTTTAACATACATATATATACACACATTGCATTAGTCAAGTTTTGACAAAATTTAAAGTAGTTGTTTAATATCTAAAATAAAAGTTTCAAAATCTTGACAGTTGACCAGAGGGTAGGAAGTTGGGAGTTTGAATGGGAAAAGTGCTGGGAATGTGTAACTGGTGAGGGCAGAGGTACTGATGAAGTAGTCTCCGCTACTTAGAAAAGTTTCTAACTGAACTTTACTAGAGTATGCAACAAGAATCCAAATAATCGAGGGTGTAGGAGTATACAAGGTTTAAGGTTTTCAGTAGAGGTGGTCAACAAGGAAGGCTCCAAGAAACTAATTGAAGCTTATGTAAAATGTTCTTATCGAAAATGCTAGCTATTAGTCAACGATCTAATAAAGAGGTAGTAATGGGTAGGTTTTTGGTCAGACTCCTAGTCCGCTCCCGCAGTATCGTTTATGCTTATATATAGGGTGTACCGCAGCTAACCCACCACACTCTCGATACTTTGGACTCGTACTGATTGTCTACCAACAGCCTAAATAGAATTACACACCACCCTCATGTACCTGTAAACCCATGATTGCGTTCCGGACCGTAATCATCGATTTACCTTACACTAGGGTGTTATGCTTTTCCATAACCCAATCCTAAGTAATACTAGAAACAAATGCGTGCAATCAGGATATGCTAAGTAATTGATACTGCAATGAAACAATGACATGGTTAGAGGTCCTTCCCTTTTGGGTTTACCCTTTAACCGTAATTATAGTATCATGTAAGTAATAGACATGGTTAGAGGTTCTTCCCTTTCGGGTTCACCTTCAACCGGTAAATTTCTGTTCACATCGTTGGGCTCTAAACACCTATATTGATAAACTCCGAGATTTACACCGTTCCCCTCGGATTAAAGAAATACTCTAAATCCGAGTCGTACGTGGGCACTGACTTAGATCCCATACGAGTTATCAACTAGTATGTTCGTTGGCCATGACGATGAACAAAATAATGTAAAGTATAACAGGGTTTTGCTCAAAACAGGAAAGAAAATATGCATACCAAATATGCGTTCAAGTAAGTATATAAGTATAGCATAAAATTTCGATTGAAAGGATAGTATAATTCGATACTAGGACTTAGTAGTTTTTATGTTTAGCTTTTTATTTTCCTTTATCACTTATTATTTATCTAGTTTTGTCAAGTGTTTCTTTTTTTTATGAATGTGGCTTCTTATTATAGGCAGCTTGGTAACATCTAAGTGTAGAGAAACCGACACCTGAAACAAGGAGTTTCTCACCTTTTGTCTTTTTTTTTTTTTTTTGCTTAGAAGCTTTGACACGGAGCGATGTCTATACTAACACCATCATGTGCCCCTTTAAAATGATAAAGTTCCACCACAGTCACTTTGACACGAGGACGTATCCAAGTTAACATGAGGGTGTGTCAAAGCCCCATAGTTGTTTTTTGTTTCCAACCTTCTAGTGGCTAGACGCGCATTCGTGCCTTTCAAGCATCAGTCGTGTGTTTTTGTCTGGACAGTTTTGTCTGCTTTAAACCCCATTTTTTGTATTGTAACTATTTTGTATGCACATTATGGACAATGTGTAATTTAAGTGTGGGGAGGGAATCAATAAATCTTTGTTTTGGAATCAAGCCTTACACAAAACTCTTGTTGGAACCGCTTGATACCTTTTTTTTAAATTTTTTTCTTGAAAATTTTTCTTTTATAATAAAAATTCAACAATGGCCGTGATAACAAATGTATAAAAGAAATTTAACAATGGCGTAACAAGCTTAAGACTAAATGGTGTGGGTTGGGGGAGACTCCTCGGGGAGTTGACGTGGCTTTGGTGCCCGAGCAAAACACCCCCCCCCCCCCGTTTTTTTTCGGGGACTTGGGGGAAATTTCCCCTTCTTCACTGAGGGCTCCTATTGGCTGTTTTTTTTTTTTTGGACCGTTGAAGTAGCCGTTGGTGCTTTTAATTTTTTAAATTTTTTTTTAAACTAAAGTTTATATATAGGGGAAAGTTAAATTGAGAACACCTATATTTCGTGCGAACCGTGAGAACGGCATCTAAAACCATTCAAATTCAAAATTTCTTTTTACACTTGTCTTTATTACTAAAATACAATCTCAAAAACACAATTTACGCGTAAAAATTCAAACGTATACGAAAATAATTTGTTTTTACACATGTGTAAAATTACTGTTTATACATGTGTAAACTGTTTCATTTACACATGTGTAAAAAGTTAATTTGAAAGTGTTTTTGCAAGAAAAGATGAATTATTTGGAAAGAAAATTCATTTATTAATGTTATATTTTAATTATAATTAGGTTTGTATTGAAAAAAAATGATTTTGATTAGTTTTCTCACTTGTTCTCACGGTTCTCGCGATATTTAGCGTTCTCAAGATAACCCTCCCCTATATATATATATATATATATATATATATATATATATATATATATATATATATATATAGGGGAAGGTTCAATTGAGAACTCATAGTTAGGGAGAGAACTCGAGAACTCCTACTTAAATTAAAAAAAAAAATCATAACTCAAAATTTAAGTCAAAAACCAAAAATCTGGTTCGGAGCTTCTCTTTCCCACGTCATCCCGGTTCAGAAAAAAATAAAAAAATAAAAAATAGGCGACTTCTAATGCACCTGTGTAGTAAATGTCCGGTTAGCTTTAGGGTTTAGTTTTTGGGTTTAGTTTAGCTTTTAGGGTTAGTTTTTTTTTAGTTTAGTTTGTAAGGTTTAGGTTTTTGGGAGTGGGGTGGGGGTGGGTAGGGCGGGTTTAGGTTTTTGGGTAGGGGTTAGGTTTTTTGGTGGGGGTTAGGTTTTTGGTTGTGACGGGTGGGGCTTAGGCTTTTGGTAGGCGGTGGGTGGGGTGGGTTTAGGTTTTTGGGTGGAGGGTGGATGGGTGGTTTAGGTTTTTGGGTAAGCGATTTAGGTTTTTTAGTGAGGGTGGGGGTGGGTGGGGTGGAATTAGGTTTTTGGGTGGGGGTAGGTGGTTTAGGCTTTTGGGTTATACTACACATGTGCAGTAGCGTTTTTTAGGTGTGTTTTTTTTTTTTTTTCCGAACGGGTATGACGTGGGAAAGAGAAGCTCCGAACTAGTTTTCTATTTTTTTACTTAAATTTTGAGTTATGATTTTTTTTATTATATTTTTTTGTATTTAATTAGGAGTTCTCGAGTTCTCTCAATAAAATGAGTTCTCTATTGAACCATCCCCTATATATATATATATATATATAACCAAATCAATTTCAATTTCAAACCAAAACAAACTACATTCTCTACAACCCACACCACCATACAACATTTTATAAAACTTTTCATCTACAACTTTTTATAAAAATCAAATTGAGAAGTCATGAGTTCATCGGAGGAGGAAGAACACATTCTAAACTTTTACGTTGGTGCGATGTTGAAGACGACGAAAATTTTAGGCGAGTTGGAAGACGGAAGCGATAGTGAAGCGTCTTCGGTACCATTGACACGGAGCGCGGCCCTTAATAGAGATCGTGAGGGTATGTTTTATATTCTTTGTTAATATAATATGTTTTATATTTTATATTTTATATTTGTGGTTAATATGTTTTATATTTTATATTTTTGGTTATTTTATATTTTTTTAATGTGTCGTATATGTTGTATATTTTTTAAAGGTGCACATGAACGTTTGGTTGCCGACTATTTTGATGAAGAATGTGTGTACACCGACGAACAGTTTAAGCGTCGTTTCCGAATGAGTAGGAGATTGTTCGAACGAATTGCCAATGATTTAGCTAATTATGATGAATTTTTTACACTGAGATGGGATGCTAGAGGGAAACGGGGTTTTACAACCCTACAAAAATGCACGTCTGCAATTCGTCAATTAGCATACGGCACTGCTAGTGATGCATGGGATGAGTATTTGAAGATGTCTGATAGAATGAGTCGGGAATGTTTGTACCAGTTCTGCGAAAATGTCGTCAAGTTATATAGCAATGTTTATATGCGTACGCCAAGAAAGAGCGACATCGAAGTGGCGTAATTGCCCTACCGCATGGTGTCACACCACGCCAATGGCGGAAACACGTGGCGCAACGCTCGAAGGCATATCAAAGTCAAGATTAACACAAACTATATTTAATTAGAAAAGATCAAATTATTAGAATGTCGAAAATGAGTATCTCGTTACAATATTGCACAAAGCATTACATAAAACGATGGACATTAAGTTTCAATGTGGGGGTATTTCCGTCTAGGTTCCAACCCGATGGTAACAATGAATGAAACCCCGACCAGTATCCGACATCCCGAATTCCACCGCACTAGCCCCATATCTATTCGGCACTTAGTTACCTGAAAGATATGTTTAAAAGGACGTCAATATATAAAATATTGGTGAGTTCACAGGTTTTAGTTTCATAGCAACAACATTTTCACAACCATCGACTCGACTCGCTTTACCGTATAATTATTTTCCCATTAAATAATTATACTAGGATCTTGTCGATCGATATTTCGTATTTACAACATGTGCGAAACCCGCACAACTTGTGGCCTTTGTAAGGAGTAGCTAGCTCCTACAAACTATGATGATGAGCAATCCCTTGAGCCCCATAACCAAACCAAGACTAATAATAATGCCCCGCTCCCAGTCGTTCCTCGGAACCCAACGACTTAATTTCAGAATACGTGCACCCCAGGCATACGCCGATGCATAATCGACGCTATCGATTAGGGGTGGGCCTTGTCAGGCACCAATAGTACTATCCAAATATTCCTTCGGTTTCATTTCCCTGAATTAATGATTACAGAAGAGAGGACTCAACCCCGAGTGGCGATCACTGCTCAAGTACTCATCATACCACTTATCACATTTTAATCCTTGAAAACCATTTCAATATGTGCCAACATTTGACAAAACATATCTTTCCCCCAATTAAAAACAGTAAAATGGGGCCGTGAAACTCACCTGAAACTGTGCTCGGCTCAAAGAAGAAAATAGCAAATTTTGCGGTCGCGCACCTACAAACGTCCTAGACGTATAAGTCACTACACCTATAGTGCATGTGCCTTGGCAAGTTGTACACCCAACTCCCCGACCACGTATTATCCAAATTCCCGTTTAATTAGTCTCGTATCCTAGGTTCATTGGCGATGGATTACCCTTTTCTTACAAGTTTAATACTCTTTGTAACTTGTATACTATTATTCTTGACACGATTCTACCCAACGTATAATTATTTTCTCATTTAAATAATTATACTTAGGATCGTTTCGCTCGATATAATATAATTTCTTATTACCCGATCCGACTTACTTTGCCACATATTTATTTTCCCATTTAAATAAATATGCTAAGTTCTTGTCGTTTGGTAATATATTCTTAACGCCCGACTCGACTCACCATGCCGTACATTTATTTTCCCATTTAAATAACTGTATTAGGATCTTGTCGGTATTCACATGTTCGTAGATATACTTCACCTACTCGTCTCGGTTTTCATTCTCGCATATCTACTTTCCCATTCAAATAGATATACTAGAATTTCGTCGAGACGAGCATGTGTACATATACCAATGCGTGAATTTTTCTTGTTAGGTCCATGTGTCGTTTAGCGTTTTTAGTTCATTACGTTATGTTTCCTCCCACGAATATTCTTTCTAACACTTAAGAAAGTGTTACATAAGTTTCACTCTTGTTATATATATTTTATTTCTTAAAATATATATGTTTTCATCTTGCCGCAATGGCATTCTTTTCTCATTTGTCCGTTTATCCGTTATCGTTAGTTCATGTGACTAAGTCCGTTAGTTAGCTTTTTCCACATTTTCTTCCCATATGCGCTCTATGGGAGTATTATCCATACTTCCAATCCCAACACATATTACTTGGAAAAATATACTTTTGTATTTTTAGTTCGACTCGTTAACTTGTATTCCGAAAATGTTTCCGATACTTTTATATTCCCATTTATATAAAAGTATCCATTTTGTACAAGTTTCCCAAGTCTTTACTAATATTTTATAAAATCTTTATTTTATAAAATCCTTAAGTTAACTTAACCTCCTATTTTTATAAAACTTCTATTTTTATAAAAATACCTTTTTCAATAAATCCACAAGTAGGTTTCTCATGTTTACCAAAACTATACTTGGAAAAACCATTATTTACGTCTTTAACACCAAACTTTCCGTTAATGCATTTTTGAACCAAAGTTTCTAAATTACTTATTTTAGTCCCTCAACATCCAAAGTTACAATATTAGTCCTTTATCTTATACTTGTTGCATTTTCTATCCTAACTTTCAAAGTTAGCATTTTTCTTCCAACTTAGTGGACTTTGAAGAACCATTTTTTGGTTATTTTTACACCATTCCACTTCTAATGATCTTATAATCCATCCTAGATGCTATTAACATGTGCGTTTCATGTTTTTACCCAAAATATCAATTTTTCACTTATCCAAGTGAGTAGACTTTGAACATGGAACTTCTTCATCCATGATCATCTAACCCATTTCAACATATTTTTGACATTGACTAGTCCTCTTATGACGATTAAAATCATCTTTTATCCTATTCAAGTCCTTTTCAAAAATCATGTTTCCATCATCATCCAACTCAAGTGTATGTTCATATTTTTATATTTTCTTAAAATATCATATTTTTAATATCCTATCCATGTCTTATCCATATTATTATTCTTTCATTTTTATTCTTGTAAGACACATTATCTTTATGTTTCAAAACCATATTTTTCCCATCAATGTACAACTTGCTCATAAAAGCACATAACATTAACAATCAAAACAAGGTAAAACTTACTACTAGCTCAAGGCTAGGGAAGACAAGAACCTTGGATTGGATGGGGTTTAGTGTGTTCTTCCAAAGGGTTAAGCTCCAAGCTCTTGAAACACACAATGGGGTTTTGAAGGATAATGATCTAGAGATGATTTGGTAGTGTAAAAATTGTAAGAAGAATGTATATGGAGGGGGTATGCTACGGCCACAAGAAGGAGAAGAAGAAGAGTTTTTGCTTTTTGATTCAAGTATTCTATGTATGTATCCTTATATTATCTCTTCCATATCTAGTAAAGATTACTTGTATCTTATGTAGATTTTGTAATATCTTGGAAAGATTATGAAGGATAATAAAAATCTTTGGGGATATGGTTAAGAGGGTGTTGGCCGTGGGTTTTAGAGAGAGAAAGGAGGAGATTTGCTAATTCTTGCCCAATGCTCTCTCATGCACATAATCCTCATGATTACAAGTAATCTCATTGGGTTAATTAGATAAGAGAAATATATTAATCATGTGGGAAGGGCCCAAGGCCGACCCCTTGTGGGTGTTTGGGTGGGGTCCACTTTGTTAATTAATACCCAATATTATTATGTTTAAGTTAATCTTGTTCGGGTACCGTCCGGGTATTTTCGGGTTTTTAATCGCGTGCTATCCGAATATTAAAATACCCTTAATATTCCTTAAACATAGTCCAGTTTAAGCGTCGATAAATTATTTTGGCTCTTGCCGGGTGAGATTATATGTTACGCGCGTATCGGGTGCGGTACGCGCACTTTATTCGTTACCGGGAGATTTGTATAAAAAGATTTCACTTATGGTTTCGGAGTTCCAAAACTCATTATATTTTGTGAAAATATCCTTTATTTTATATCCTGGGTGTCCGGGATCCTTTTCGTTTATTTAATTTTTACCGGGTAATCACCAACGTCCATACCGGATAAGTTTACTCGCACGCGATTTCGTCGTGCTTCAACATTAAACATGTGCATTCCTATGCATCTTATGGGAAATTTTCTATTCTCTAAGGCATCAGTTAAATTAATCCAATTAATTTAAATATGCACTTAAACCGTTAATTACATATACTAATTACGTACGGAAACATATCGATTTTTGCCGGATGTTACACATGGAAAGGTCAATTTACTCGGGGTGACGTAGGAGAGCCATCACTTATTCTTGAAACCGCTTGCTCACAAGATCTTTGGATTTGGCATGCTTTTTTTGGCGTTGCAGGTTCGTGTAACGACTTAATGTTCTTGCAAGATCTCATATTTTCGACCCCATGATTAGAGGCACCGGCCCTGATGATTCTTTTTGGCTCAATGGCGTAAAATATAAGCATGGCTACTATCTATGTGATGGGATATACCCAAGCTACTCGTCTATTGTGAAGACAATATTGAATTCTACAGACGATAAAAGGAAAAAGTTTGCGAAGTGCCAAGAAGCGGCAAGAAAGGACGTCGAACGATTGTATGGTGTGATCAAGGTGAAATGGTACATAATAGAACGCCCAGCACGTGCATTTCATCCACAAAGATTGAGATACATTATGTACGCTTGTTTAATACTTCATAACATAATAATTGAAGACGAAGGTCGTGCGATATGCGTTTACGATCTGAATGAGGTTGAAGAGGTTCTCGAGCCAGTTGACGAGGGACAACAAGAATCAAACACGTGGGCTTTACACGATACTACTATGAATGGAAACCTTGTTTCGGATATCATCGATCACATTTGGAATAATTTTCGTGTCAACAACAATGACGAGTAGTTTTTTGGTTTTTTTATATGAAGTTTACTTTGTAATTTTTATTATTTTGTGAACTTTAGTTTGTAATATGTATTTTTACATTGTGAACTTTAGGTTGTATTTTTTTTTAAATTTTATGAAATTTCGTTTTTTATGTTCTTTCTTTTTTTTTATAAATTTTCACGGTTTTTTTATTTATTTTTACGTTTTTCTATTTTATTTTTATAAAAAAATAATTATGAAATATAAAATATATAATTAAATAAAAAGGAAAAAGAATAAAAAAAAGGAAGGGGGAATGGGGGAGTTGGGAGAAACCATTTCCAAAGATCGAGGGAGAAAATTGGGGAAATGACATGACGCTGATGTGGCAGTTGGAGGAGTTGGGGGAGTTGGGGGAATTTGTCTCCACACCAAATAGTCCAACACTTGTAGCCTAGTTGGTTGAGAGCCTAAAGTTTCCTATAGGAGGCTTGGGTTCAATTCCCACTAACTACATTTGGAGGACATTGGTGGAGGGGAAATGAGGGATGACCCAGGCCATTGGCATGGGTTCGAGTCCTGATCCCGACCGGTTTTACCGATTATTTCACTGTCGTGCCTTTGGGCGGGTGAGTGGTCGGGTTTTCCCAGGAATTGGTGGCAATTGGTGGCCCAGGGTACTCTCGAGTACCTGATTCGCCAAAAGGGTGCCCGAGAGTGCTCGAAAATTGATTCGTTGACCGTTAAAAAAAATGCTCACTCTTTCATTTATTGTGTGTTAGCCAAATGGTTTTTACAAATTTACAACTTGACAAGGTAATTCTTTCTAAAACTGAAATACTAAATCTTGTAACAAATGATTTGGGGATTAGGATTTTTTTTTAAAACCCCTTGTTTAAACCTTTTTTCATTTGTTTTCCTGGGTTAAGATGAAATACACAAGATATTTTTTTTAAGAAGGGTGAGAAGGATTGTGGTCCATTAATCTTATATTTGAAGGGTTGAGATTAATTTGTTGAAAAAATAAATAATAAATTAAAGGAATGGTATAAAAGGAAAACCACATTTGTTGACTTTCTCTCTCCACATGCAATGCATATGTCAATTCCCCCCATAATTTTAAAACGTCTATAACTTTTTCATACGATATTCTTTTTTTATTTAAATTCACCATTTTAGCTAGCGTTTTTTTTATCTTTAATATTAGTACCACATTGCTAAATTAAAATTGAAAAAAAAAAATCCGTGTTACATGGGTTTTCTTCTTCATTGTGTCTTCTGCTCGTTCATTGTATTATAGTATGCATATGTGCTTTATAAATATGTTATTTATGTTTTTTAGTCCACACATGATTTAACTTTGTCCATTGTATTTTTAGTATGCTTTTAATTGTGTTTTACGCAAATGAGTTTTGTATTTATGGTGTACATTGTGTTTTATTATGTTGTTCATTGTGTTTAAGTCTGCTATTCATTGTGTTTTAGTCTTCTGTTCATTTTGTCTTTAGTATGTCGTCCATTATGTTTTATTAGACTGTTCATTGTGTTTTATACTCTATTGTTCATTGCATATTTAATTGGTACTCATTGTGTTTTACGTTATCTCCATTGTGTCTTGCGCAACTGGGTTTTAGACTTTTTTTTTTTTTCAAATGTATTCATTATGTTTTAATCTTCTGTTCATTATGTTTTTAGTATGTCTTCCATTGTGTTTTATACCCTATTGTTCATTGCATATTTAATTGGTACTCATTGTGTTTTACGTTATCGCCATCGTGTCTTATGCAACTGTGTTTTCGATTTTTTTCAAAAGTATAACAATATGACACTCATATTAAAGATAAAAAGACGCACAATTTTATGGTATAATTTTTTTTAAAATATGACGTATCAAAAAGTTACAGACGTTTAAAAATAAAGGTGGAAATGGCATATGACATATGCATATTCTTTAGACAAAATTACACTTCCCACTTATTTAATCTTTTGAACACATGTCATTTTCTAGTGGCTTCTCACCCTTATCATTTTTAAGCCTTTATAGAATAACTCAACTCTAGTAATTAGGGGTGTTCTTTTTTATCCGAAACCCGACCCGAATTCGAAGCCACCCGAACCCGAATAAGACGATACCCGAAAAACCCGAACCCGAATAAATCAAACCCGACCAACCCGAACCTTAAATGGATCGGTTATCGGGTCAATTTTCCCGACAAAAAACCCAAACAACTCAACCCAAAAAACCCGAAATCGGAAACCCGAATAAAACCCCGAATATGTAATGTCTTTTTTATAGATGTGTTTAAGTTTACATTCTTTGGCATCTCGAACATCAAGTTTTAGGAATTTTAAACACTATTATATCATGTCGTTAAAATGTGTTTAAATTTTGATAATATTTTTCTTAGTACGACGATGAATTTTCATGATATTTTTGCAAGAAAAGAAAACATTTTTCATATTACATATAAACCCGAAAACCGAACGACCCGAACTAACCCAAATCAGAATAACCTCAACCCGACCTACCCGAACTTTAAATGGTTCGGTTATCGGGTCACTTTTTATCAAAAAAATAAAAAAAATAAAAAAAACCCCAAATAACCCGACCCGAAAAACCTGAAAACCGAAAAAATTACCCGAAGAACACCCCTACTAGTAATTAATTTAATGTAATGTTAACTAAAACTATAAATTGCCTATTTTTTTAAAACTAGATACGTGCTTTAAAAAAAAAAAGTTGAAGCACTTTATAAAGTTATAAAAGCTTGAGTTGGAGTTTATAACTGTAGTTGACAAAATATAAAATAATATAAAAATACCTATTAGAAAATGATATGAAAAAGGCTTTTAAGTTAATTTTAATCTCAAATGCTTGAGCATGTATAAAAAGTAATTTTATGTAACTTAAGTCAATAACAGAAACCGATTAAAGACAAAAGTAATGTCGTCTTTGGACCCATTAGAAATAGTTCATACGTTTACAGTTTACACATAAGTTGGTACAACAAAGAAAAAAAAGGTCCACATTCGATATTTCTAATTTTATACGCTTTACGCATAAAATAATCAATTCTTATGACTTTTGAAACACAAAATTATAGATAGCTGTCAAAATCTCATAAAACTTTAAGATAACAAAACAAAATAACAACCATCTCTGGTACAAAACAAACGAACCAGAAAACTATACAAAACTTTCAAATAACTCTCTAATAAACCATCAACATGATGATCTATACAAACTAACACACTATCAAAACCGTGAGTTACCAGTAAAAATCAGACAATTTTGGTTGAAATGAAGGCTGGACTGTATTACAATAAGGTATTTTTTTTAATCCTGCAAAATATAAGTGTGTTAAAACAAGTCAAATGAATTATTTATTATTATTATTATTATTATTTATTTTTACCAAAATAGAAAGAAAAAAAAAAACATGCGTCTTGACATCCATTACAATTTTTATTTTCCTTCTTGAGCCCATTACTTAAGAGTTGGGTTTATCGGCCCAACGTTATATATTGGATTGTTAATTTGCTACATTTGGGCTGTTTATAAGAAAATGGTTTATGAAAAGAGGTATAATATCACTAACCAAAAACCAATTTTATGGATGATCGAAGGAGTTTTTATTTCAAACGGGCGTGGTTGAGAAAATTAGTCTCAAAATCATATACAAGTAAAAATAAATCTATCTATATCTATATCTATACTATCTATATCTATATCTATATCTATATCTATCTATCTATATCTATATCTATATCTATATCTATACTATATTATAAAGCATTTCCTAGGGACTTTTTAAATTTTAAGAGGTGCAAGTTTAATTTCTTATGATACAACACACAATGCATATAATAACTATTTTTTGAGGGTAAAATTGTCTTTTATGCACCATATTTAATCAAAAGGTAATCAAGAGTCATGAGATGTTTATGAGACCACATAACATTCAATTTTACAATTATTTTAAACACACATGTTAATGGTACATGTTTTGTTATAATCTTTATAAAAGTTAAAGTTTTATAAATCTAATAATCCTATATAGAAATCGAGAAATCCGCGTTTTTAATTATGAGATAACGATTTGAATTCTGAAATTACTACTTATGGCTAATCTAATCTAAACTATACGGTCACCGGATTCTATGATCGGAGAAGAAAGCTTAAGTTTATAATGAATTTCGAACAAAAAAATTAAGAAATTTTCATATAAAAGGAGTGGACAATAACAGACGAATAAATTAATTAATAATATTGGGTTCTTCTTCTTGAGTACTTCGACTCAAGTCCACATTTCTAGCTCAAGAAAATTTTTCTGTTATCTATCGAAAACCAGTTGGACCGATGTTCATAATCGATTAACCAAACTGGAACAAATAAAGAACTGAAATCAATCAGTTTTTGAAATATTTTAATCGAAATTTTTGGTTATGGCTAGATATGGAAGTGAACCGAACAACAACTTGTATACACCCTTAAAATCACTAATTGGGGGTGTTGTGGTTTCCGCCGCAACACATAATGCATAAAATAACTACTTTTTAAGGGTAAATATGTCTTTTAAACACCATATTTAATTAAAAGAAAGTCAAGAGTCATGAGATGTTTATGAAACCACATGACATTCAATTTTATAATTACTTTAAACATATTAAATAGAAAACATATAAAAAACAATTCATGATGTTATATGTTATGTTATAACAATTTTATATAGAGTTGGGTACTTTAAAAAACTTAGAGTTTTATAAACTTGATCATACTATATAGAAATTGAGAAATCAATAGTGAAAGTTGTGTTTTTAATCATGAGGTAACGATTCGAATTCAGAAATTATTACGTTATATTCATACACACAAACATGCCTAATTTGATCTAAACTATATGATCATCGGATTGAATAACTGAAGAAGAAAGCTTCTGTTTATAATGAATTTCAAACAAAAGGTATTCGGAAATATTCATGTAATGGTGGTTAGGTTTATAGTAGGTATGTTAGGTTAGCATGTGCTCTACAAAAGAGTTTTGGTTACACCCGCTGCATCGTGCGGGCCAACCCACTAGTATATCAAAACAACTCGACGCCTTGGGCTATACGCTAGGTCACGAGCCACCACCACCCTCCACCTCATCATCTTCTCCAACACCATCCTCCATCACCACTCTCTGGGTTTGGTGATGACCCTCCACATCATCCATTTTCAAGTAGGGATGCAAATGAGCCAAGTTAAGCCCTAGCTCAATCAGGCTCGAGTTTGAGCTCGTTTAACTTATGTAAACTCGAGCTCGAGTTCGGCCCAACTCGAGCTCGAGTTCGGCCCAATTCGAGCTTTGTTTTTATGATCGAGCTCGTCTCATAGATGGTTTTTCAAAGCTCGAGTTCAACTCGTTTATTAATTAATTTATATTATTTATAATTATTATTTTTTTGCATAATTTAGTTATTTTTTTGAATATTAATTATTATTATATAAACATATATTTAATAAAATAATTAAAAATATAAACAATGAGCTCATTTAGGCTCGTTAGCCGACTCGAGCTCAATAAGTAAAGCTCGGGCTCGTTTCCTAAATGAGTATGTTTTTAGGCTCATGCTCGAGCTTGTTTTGGCTCGGCTCATTTCGATCTCTTTTTTCGAGCCGAGCTCGAGTAGCTTGGCTCGTTTGCACCCATACACTTAAGTCAAAACCTTCAATTTCATCAAGCTCGGCCCATGAAGAACGTGGTGTGGCTCACGGCCACCATACGCGAGAAACGTGGGGGTGGTGTACCATAGGTCTCACGGCCCAAGTGGCCATGTCACGACCCTTTCACGTCCCTTGTACCCTACAACGTTAGGCGTTTATACTTCTAGGCTTAAAGGGACATCTTGCCTGTTACGAGTAGGGCTGCAAGCGAATTGAACTTTCAGCGAACAGTTCATAAACCCTTCGGTGGGAAGTTCATTTGTGTTCGTTCGTTTAATAAATGAACGAACACGAATAAAAAATTTCGTTCGTTTAGTTATTAAACAAACAACATTGAGCAGAGGTCGCATTCGTTCGTTTATGTTCGTGAGCGTTCATGAACAAAATTAACAAACGAACACGAACATGAGTGTTTTCTTAACAAACGAACACGAACAGAAAATCTCGTTCGGTAAGCGTTCATGAACTGTTCGTGAACACATCATTTTCTTAACAAACGAACACGAACAAGGCTTTGTTCGTATTCATTCGGTTCGTTTACAGCCCTAATTATGAGTTACGACCATGATCGGTCTAAATTAGAAAAAGGTTAGTCGTTATCCGTTGGTTGGTGTAAGTTGAATGTACTTGAGCTTCACCATATCATGTTTCATGTCTATCTTAATGAGTGTAATCACAAATTCCCTCTTCATCTTCAATTTCGTCTTCTTGTAACAGATCATCCAAGTCATCATTATTCACAACGGCGAATTGGGACATTGTGTTAAATCCTCGTTTTGATAGAGTTCTTGTAGTGCTTTTTTTACGGCTAACAAACGATGTCCCGACTATCCGGGGTACCCCACCAATTGGTTACAAAAGCACCCCATACGCCCCTGGTGAAGACACGTTTTAGGTGCCCGCCCACAAGTAGCGCTGGGTAGCCAGAACCCACCATGCCACCAGTTCCGGGGAAAACCTGACCCCCACCCGCCCGAAGGCACGATAGTGAAAAATCAGTAAAACCTGATGAGATCATGGATTGAACCTGACACCTCAAGGAGGGTAGGTTCTACCCATCATTTCCCATGTCACTCCACCACAAGGGTAGGGGCAGTTCTGGTAGTGCATTAAGAATGACAGTTCTTAGACTAGTGGGTATGGGGACAATCCAAATGGGTTGTCATCCATGCCACATCACCCACCACTTCATCCTAGTGGGTTGTCCTACTTTTAGAGACTAACAAAGGGTATGGGGACAACCCTCTCCGTTGTTGTTGTTAATAATAAACCATCAGATCTAGAGAGAGAGAGGGAGGGAGAGGCGGAGCAGCACCTTCTTCTCCGGCGCAACCCACCATCACCATCTCTAAAAACCCATCACCTCCCCAACCATCACCGCCCCATGCACGTTCTTCTTCTGCGGCAACCTGCACCACCACCATGTCCCTCCTCCTTCTCCGACGACAACCTGCACCACCACCATGTCCATCCTCCTTCTCCGACGACAACCTGCACCACCAAAAGTTCTTTTTAAGTATAACGGTAAAAAATAAAATAATAAAATAATAGACAGAGAGAGAAGAGAGGCCTGTCCTGTTGAGGACAATAACAGATCGAGGGGGCGGTGTTTGCGTTCTCAACGAGTCGGGACGGGCATAAGGACGAACCCCATACCGATTACCTTAAACAATTGTGATAGTATAATAGTTAAACCAATGCAAAATTCTTGATTAGAAAACCACACAATAATGATGTGGAGGCGTGGAAAAGAATGTTACTTCCACCCGAAAGTACCTTCTTCAGTAATTACACTATATTAATATACTAAGTGATTTGAACAGTAACTTTATTATTTTTTTTATTTTTCCATCACTTCTGTTTATGTTTATAAGTTATTTGTTGCAGAGAGATATCAAATAATTAGCTATGGTTCAGTGGTATACGCGTATGTTTCAACGCTTTGTATCCCGGGTTTGAATCTTTCTTCGGTTTTTTTATCTCCTCTTTTATTTTTTAAGCTCATCAGCCACGTTTACATATCTCTTTCTCTCTCTGCTCGACACACAAATTGACAAAGAAAACCCTATTTGCAGACCCCCACCCCACTCTCTCTCTCATGATCAATCAACAACCAAACCTAACAAATAACACAATTGATCGGTTATTTATTTGGAGTTTTGTTGTTTCAAATCTAGGTTAAGATTAAAGATTATCCACAGATTGACTACAGGAGACCCGCTACCTCCGAAACCCTAAAAGGTTAGGCATGGCAGCGGGGTTAATCACTCCTTTTCCTCTCCATTTTTGGGGTTTCAAATTTGGACTCAGTTATGTCGCCGCATTCGCCCTTCTTTTGCTCGGTCGATGGTGGGCGGTGGCATTACTTCATTATTTGCATCTGTATGTGGTAGTGAGCCTCGATTTGTGTACCGTTTCACTGATAGGGTTTTCATTAAACGAATTTGTCAACAGTAACGGTATGCCAAATTTGTCTAGGGTTACCAGATGGCTATGATGAGTCACAGACTAATTCAGAGGATCAGTGAAGATGACGTGGCCAATGTGTTTGATGGTAGGTTTAGACCCGCAACCCACCTTGCAGCCAGGTTTTTATTTCAGAACTATGAGCCATTTGTTGTTGTTTCGAGTTATATTTGATTATTTAATTTTTTGTTTAGTTGGTTTGGTGCGTGTTGATATGTTGAATCATATAGTCTTTATTGTTCTTTAACATGGTTATGTGATGAGATTTATTTTTATTTCGTTTTCCCGATTCAGAATACCCTTTTAGAAACCAAAAGGGTTTTCAGATGGTTGCGGTTATCGTCTTGGTTACCTGACTTGGACCTGTTGTACGCCGCCTCCATCTTCTTGAAGGTTGTACTTACATTTGATGTCTGTTAACGATGGTGGATCCGAATTCAGACTTAGTTCGACCCACCGACTAATATTCAATCAATCCACACGTTTACAGCTCAAGTTTCTAAAATTGAAACCTACGTGGACATGACCGCCTCATCCAACCAATTATACGGAAACAACGGACAAGCCTGGTTTATGAAACGGGGTGACTGTATAAAACAACAAAATACCAAAAAGCCTTTATACTCAATAGGAAATTACGAAAATGACATGGAACACTATTCATGTCATTGGTTTAGCGTGAATTGTTTGGTTGGTCCTTGTGGTTTCCAGATCTTGCACGTTTAATCCTCAGACTTCAATATTTACAAACTTGGTCCTAAAGGTTAACAACTTATTACTCGTGTGATCCTGATGATTCGAATTTATAAATGTGGTGGTCCTTATCAGCTAACACCGTTAAATATTTTTGTTAAGTCTGTGTAAAATGACAAAATTACCCTCAGTTTTAATAAAAAATAAACTTTAAGTAAAACAACCTCCCATCCCCTGTCCTTCTCTTCACCTCACCGCCGTACACCTCCACCCTCAGCACTGTTGCACCTCCTTACTCCAGTTAGTTAGTTATCAACACCTTCTGTCGCAATCCACTCCCTTCGCCCGAAACCCTAACCACCACTCTCAACCTCCACACCACCCGTTGCTATACGACCTACATGCAACCCCCCGCCATAACAAAACATCTGCCACCTCCACCCCCCATTCAAAGCTCAGAATTCCCTCTGTACATGCTTTATTTGCTGTAGAGGCTTCAGTATGATTATTGGATCCATCAAATGATAATTACAAAACTCTAAGCAAAATTCTTTGCACTCCCCTATGAAAATAAAGGTTGAAACCTTTAACTGTTGCTATCTTTCTTATTTAAATGAATTTTCATTTACTGATTTATGTGTCTTCTTAGTTATCTTGCAGATGATTTCGTTCTTTGATGAATTCTTTTGGAGTAATTCAGTTAATTTTAAATCAGACAGGATATGGATTCTTCGCCTACTATATTCTGGCCTAAATATAGAAGAAGATGCTCAGATTTATGTCAGGAGCTCAATTTTAGAGAAACTGTAACCCACATACATGGTGATGAATTCCTGATAGTGTGATAAGTAAAAATTTGTTTCAACGATATACAACAGATGGTGATGGTGATGATGGTGGTTATGGTTACGCGACAGTGTGATGGTGCTACAGTGGTGATGCTAATAGTGGTTAGTGGTGTTGGAGATGAAAAAGAAAGGGTGGGGTTGTGGTGTTGGTCGGATTCCACATGTGGGGTGAAGTTGAATGAGAGACGGGTTGTCGTGATTGATTTTCCGGCCGGCGGTAGGGGTTAATGATGATGGTCAAGCTTGTATTGCAGGTCTCCAGACTTATGAAGGTGATGTGTGTATATAAATTAAATTAAATTAAATTAAGTCCAATTTGTTATATTTTTTTAGTATGTTTAAATAATATAATATATAACCAAGGGTAGTTTAGTAATTTTATATGGATTTAATGAAAATATTTAACGGTGTTAGCTGGTAAGGACCACCACAGTTACAAATTCTAATAATCAGGATCACACGAGTAATAAGTTGTTAACCTTTAGGACCAAGTTTGTAAATATTGAAGTTTGAGGATCAAGCGTGCAAGATCTGGAAACCACAGGGACCAACCAAGCAATTCACTCCATTGGTTTATTAACCTATAGAATAGGATAGAATAGGATAATTCTTTGGAGGATATATACGAGGTTCTGGGTTTCATACACCCCGTAACATTACATTCTGGGGGTGTGACATCACATTCAGCGATATGTGGCAGCCTTCTATTAATGTGTGATGTGGGCCAGGATGTATGAATCCTAAATACCTTATATACGTTGAAAACTAATGCATATTTAATCACATTTATTATTTCAACTAATTCTAGAAATGTTAGAAGGATAATGCTTTAGTATTTGGCTCAACTATAAGGACTATAATGGGCGTAAAATTCACGCTCCTCCCCACATTTAATACATTCTCGGCTCAACCAAATCCTAAGAAAACCACGCTCAAATGCAGCGTTGCTTTTTTTACGGCAATGCCCATTTTTTGACCCAAAACGTCACCGGGGCGGTGTGCGGGGCGTTTTGGGGCGTGGTGGAGGATAATCACGCCCAATTTCACGTACCACTACACATGGCCTAAGAAACACAACATTTTTTTAACAGGAAACAACTTTTATTATAACCAAAAGGCCACTAGCAAGAAGGTAGAAACACCATACATCAAAATCGCCAACAAACATTACACCAAAATCTCCTCACACCTAATATCACATATAAGTTTATGACACCTAGCTTATCACCACCTCACACCTAATAACACCAAATAAGATTATGACACCAAGCTTATCTTGTAAGGAACATCATTGTCCATCATTGATGTGTCATATCTACCTGTCATAAGTTGTAAATTAAAAGGGGACACGTTGCATCAAATTTTATTGACAACATTACTTAAGTGGGCTTTCAATGGAAACGGATTAAGTCGACATAGGGGTTTCAAATGATGGCGGGTACAAAGGAATTATAACCTTTCCCATCATAAGTTCACCCAACTGCAACGTCAGTGATGCTCCAATACGAGCTATACGAAAAAAATACATATAAAAGAATCATATCTATATATTCACCCTTACCTATGAATGGCCTTTGTTAGCAACCCATAAAACTTGTTCATGCAATCAACAAGAGATAACTCAAGTACCTTTTTTATCGTTTTATTTTTGTAAAGGTCACCTACTAAAAATTGACACCTTGGCAACTGTGGTTTCAGTCTCTACAACATGCAAAAGCATAAAGAATGGCCATATTGGAACTACATTAGGAAAACAACCTATGTTGGCTCAGACAATCAGATCAAACACAAACAGAGAAATTTGAGGGAACGAACTTCGCGACTCTTTCTTATTCAAACAAACAAACTAACGAAATTACAAGCAAAGGGATAAATTAAAACAATTACACTAGAGAAAAACACAACCAACATTATAGAGAATTAAAGTAGATTCTTAGTGTATTTTTGTTTTTAATCTGAATCTGCTATAGCATATGCCATGAACAAAATGGGAACTTAGTAGATCGTCTTGGTGTTCAATTAAAGATGGGGTGAAGTAGACATCATCGGACGTGGCTGATTAGGCGTCGATGAAGGTTGCCTACATCCACTCAGCGAATGGGCTAACAAAGTTGGCTGGTTGTGCGCGGGTGTAACACCCCGAAAATCAGCTTCGTTTAATCATGCCACTTGGCATGATTAGCAAATAACAAAACGAATTAAATAATAACGCGGACGCTCTATCAACGAATAAAACGGGGATTTTGTTATAATAGGAATGTAACCCCATTAGTTTTTATTATCTGAATCGGGTTAAAATCAGATACAAGAGACTATCCTAGTTACTCATTTATAAAAAAAAAAAACTTGGAAGTTTGACTTGAGGGACTATAGGTGTCAATTGGCAAAAGTTGTCAAAATGGGTTAAAAAAAAGATGGGGATCGACATACATGTTCAGTATATCGACCCACACACACAAAACACACATACAACACCTAGTTCATCCTTATAGTGCAATCCAAGCCAAAAACATGATGTTGATTAAGTGCATGAGTGGGATTTTGGCCATCTACACCCTCCTAAACCCTAAGGTGTCACTTATTTATTTTGATTTCATCAAAAAAGTCATGATTTAGGAAGATGGGGATTTTAGGGTGTTTTATAAAAACGTGAATTTATGATATCTAAGGGTTCCCTCATGGTTAGATACCCTAAAGGAACTTGAATAGATGATATTATGCTAAGTGATGCTTAATTCTTGTGTTTAATTGATACTTGAAATATGTATGTATGCATGCATGTATGTATGTATGTATGTATGTATGTATGTATGTATGTATGTAGTGGGTTTTGACCCTAGGTACGAACCATACAAGGATGTGGTGAAATCTTGCACAAGTTGTTATCTTTATGCTTTGTAAATGTGTTAGAAATCAAATTGAACAACTGTTGATGATTAGCTAGTCAAATGGTAAAGTTTGAGAAGTCCATAAGGCTTAGAATTCACTTGTAAAAAGGGTGCACATGAGGTGTTTGATAAAATGCCTACATGGCGTGACCCTTTTCAGATTCACCATTGTCTCCCCGTTGTGAATGGCGTGAACTAAAGCACCAGAATCCATGACCCAAGAATCCACACAATTTTCCATATGCCGAGCAACAACACATCATCATCATCATCATTATCAGGGGCATTCCTAACAACCGTGCCTCTTTCCATTTTCTTGTTTGGACATTGACTCTTAACATGTCTAACTTCATTACAACTCCAGCATGTCATAACCTTTCAAGATTTTCCCGACTCATGTTGTTTTTTTATATTACCCCTTCCCTTACCAACATGAAACAACTTAGAAGATGATCCACTACTCGATTTGTGTCAATAACTGAGGTGGTGGTGGGGGCTGATGGGGGTTAATGATGGTGGGGGGTTTTTAATAAACGGGGAATATAATACAGGTATAATGATAAAAAAAATGAAAAATCAAATAACATAAAAAAAAAGCTATTTTACACCTTCGATCAGAGTGTGTTTAAAGTTTATGTGATTTGAAAATGAGAGAGAAAAAATTGTGATTTTTAGTATAATTTGATGGATGGAGATAGAGTGTGGGATGTGAATGCTCTTATATATGTATATGTTGTATAATATAATAATTCTTTTGTTTAGTTTTTTGGAAGAGGTAAAGAATATGAAAAAGAAAATACAAATGTGGAATTACTGTTCCTCTCTATTTATTTTTTAATATTTTTGAAATTGGTTGTAAGTGAATGAGAGAGAAAATGTAATGATAAAAAGTTATTTAATTAAAAAATATGAAAAAAAAAAATACAAATGTGGAATTGCCATTTTCGTTCTTGTGGTTTGAGAAATTGCTAGACTAGCCCAAAGTTAACAATCAAATTTAACGTCGTTAGGATTTTAGACTAAACTAGCACATTTTAAGAAACGTTAGGGACAGATATAGTACACAGTTTTGATTTTGGACTGATCTACAATTTCTTCAAAACCCATGACCTCTTGGTCTAGTGGTTGGTGTCCCCCCTTACAAATGTAAGGTTGTGGGTTCAAATCCTTGCAAATGTAAAGTGATGTGGAATTAAGGTGTGATAAAATTTACCGTTAAAAATAACTGTCAAAATCCCGAATCCTTTCAAAAGTTAGACCATCAGCCCCCACAAAACTGGTAACATTTGTCACAAACACGAACTAGCTATCAAGTAAAGAAAATATCCGAATCACAACTTGAGTCTCATCATCAAGTTTCATGCCCACAGACTATAACCTGGACATAATCGAATTAAGATTATTGATGTGATTTATGACTAAGTTTCCTTCATGCATCTTAGTTATGAACAATTCCTTCATGAAGAACACCTTATTATCATAAGAGGGCTTTTCATACATATTTGACAGAGCTTTCATCATCCCACGAGCCATGGTTTAAATACAACACTCCTCATCAAAGCCAATGTAATCACCCGTTTTTCCTTTTTGTCCCATGAGTTCCAAACTGTTTCGGTATCGTTTTCCATCTTATCCAGTTTTTCCTAAAAAACAAAATCAAAATCTTTTTGACCCAACAATGCTTATACTTGCATTTTCCACCAAGTAAAGGCAGTTCCATTGAATTTATCAATAAAAACTTAACTCTCTTCAGCCATGAATCACAGTCACACAAGATTAACCGAAAAAACTTGATACACCTGAACTAGCAACTTCTCTTGCAAACAAATAGCTAGGGTTCAAGAATCAAAACAACTCGAAACACCTCATGTAGATTTATCTCGGCTGAGAAACTCTAAAATATAAATTAGTACTTTTTATTTTTCTTTTAAAAATATACCTCTAAAGTTTTGAAATATGTAATACGTAATACACATACAATGATACAACGCCAATGATCTCCAGCCCAGTTAGTTTGGGGTATGGTGAGTTTTTCTTTAGGGGTTCTCATCCTGGGGATAGGTCACAAGTTCGATCCATGCACACCACAAAAAATTTCCCATAACAGTTTGAGCTTAGACAAAGAAAACAACAGTGTGTGAGTAGGGATTCAAACTTAGGATCGCTAGTATATATACTTATACACACACAATCACAAAACACATTAGGCCAAACTCCACTTAAGAAAAGAAATGATACAACGACAAATATATTAAACTTATTTCCTAAATTCATTATTATTTTATTTATTAAACTGCAAAACCAGCTGTTTATAAACAAACTTTTCAGACTCCACTTTCTTGATCCCTTCAATTCCCACCCTATTTTCCTCTTCCCATTTTACCCCAACCACCCCCTCTGGTTACTTCCCACCATTGAAAACGGATGACCTTCATCATCAATGAACATTTAAACATTCAAATCCTTAGTCAACAAGGGCATTTACGTCATTTCAAAACTTTCTCTCTCTAGCTTTAAATTTTTTCCCTCTCTCTCTCTCTAGACCTGACCTGCAACAACAATACAAACATCCATCCATCCATTAAATATTTTATATTAATATTCTTTCTTCTTGAAAACTACCCAACTCAGACCAACCCTCTGTTGTTCCATTAAATATTTTATATATATTATACTAGGTTAGAGCCCCGTGGGTACCCACGGGGCAAACCAAAGTAAATTAAAAATTAAAAAGTAATATTAAACTAATAGTTTTATGCTTTGAAGTTGAGTGTGCATAAAAGCAATGAATATATATAAGATTATATTAACATGCAATTCCAAACCAAAAAAACATCTTATCGACTAAATAAAATTAAACGACTTTTATAAGGGTTCAACTAAAAGATCCAATTATTTCTTCTTGTTAAGTTGATGGTGTTTCTCCATATATGCAACTTAAAAGTAATAGCAAGTAGTTGTAGATGAGGTTATGCAAAGGAATTTTAAGTCATTAAGCTATGTTTGGTAATCTAATCATAAGTAAATAAGAATAATAATATTATTATTTGTGATTATTATTAATGGTAATCACTAAACATTCAAATCTTATGTTGCGTAAAGGTTATTATATGTCATCAAGCTATATTAAAAACCTGTGTATTATTGATTTTTACATAAGGTTTAGATAATATCAATTCTGTGGAATGAAAAACGTTAGATACAACCACGTAAAGATATATTAAAAACACACATGAAACAAAAAAACATTTAAAAAATATTGATACCAATAAGCAAATATAGTCCAAATAATAAGGATAATAGTTAAAAAGTGAAAGATATAGTACATGAATATAAAAGATCAAAAAAAGTTTAAAAAATAAACGCAAAATTGTAGATCATAAACTGAACTCAATCATTGGCTGTGGTGACTATGTTTGTCAAAACAAACTACTTTTTGACCGCGAAAATATGAATTCCATCTGATCTCCTAAACCTATAGAACATCTGTCAGTAAAATAAACATAACCACCCTCTCCATCAATTTTATAACCAATTGTTCAATGTTTAATGTTACCCAATAAATGATATACGAATTATCCAATGTTTGATTTGACGTCGTTAAAAAACAAATATTGTAATGAAGATGCAGTCATATTTATTTAAACAACATGCAAATGAAGATGAAAATTCTAAGCATATAAATATAGTTTAACAAAAAAAAAAATTAAATTAAACTTTTTAAAAAAATAAAACTGAATACTTATTTACAAGCTTTCAAATATTTCTTTGTAGACAAATCTTAATTCTACCTTCTTTTATTGAACTTGGATATTCCATTAAGGAATGCATAAGTGGTATACATACTTCTCCTAGTCTAAAATGGGTTTGTAGAAATATAAATTTAGAACAGTGGACATGCGCCGTTGATTACATAACCTTTTTTACTAATTCAATATGATTAAGAAAATTGTCATACTGTACATTTTAAAAGAAAAATATCCTATCCTCTTACCTGCGATAAACAAACGCTCAATATTAGCATAAGGAATTTGAGTTTAACTATCCATAAAAGTAACAGATGTCTTGAAAAATATTTAACCAAACCAAAGACAGGTTATAGAAGTTTCTTCATTGACTTCTAAAAGTCTAAAAATTGATAGACAACACACACTATTGTATTATTGTTCAACTCAAAAATTTAAGCCATACATCTGTTAAATGTACATAATATTATCATAACCTCTTAAGTAGAGGTAAACCTTTCTTAACCATTACCATAATGTAAAATATAAGCCACACATCTGTTAAATGTAAAATATATCAACAAAAGACATGTACACAATATTCACACGTGTTTATATACATATAGAGAGAGAGGATAGGACCATGGCAAAGGAAAACCTTACCATGTAATTAAAGAGCTGCATTTCTCTTCAATTCATTATGTACTCATTAAAAATTCAATTTTTATTGAATTTTGTAAAAATCAATCTCCAATATTTATTTATTTTATTTTAAACTTAAAATTACGGCCCCTCAGTTAACTTTATGCCAAAAACCGATGATCAAAATATTAATCAGAATCCAAGGCCAATAATTTTTATATTCATTTGAACATTTTCACTATTAATCAGAATCCAAGACCAAAAAGCGAATTTGAAGTTGTATCCGTAAACAGTACCTCTCATGAAGTCGCTGCATTCCATAATCCATACCATAACCTGCAAAAATAAAATAAAAAATCTCATTGTGATCTTATTATATATAGAGAGGACATGACCATGGCAAAGGAAAACAGGACCATGTAAAGATCTGCACTTCTCTTCAAGTCCTTATGTACTCCTGAGATTCACTCATTGAACATTCAATCTTGATTGATCCAGGAAACATCATCTTCAACACATTGTCACATTCAGCTTCTCTACTCCCTACAATCCACAAATCACTGGAAACATTCAACATCGTAATTAAGATTTGTAAGCATATGAAACAAAATGAGATTGTATTGCAAAAAAACGAAAATCACAGCATGTATTACAATAAAAACAGGAAAAAAATACTGATAATTGAAATATCAGATTCGGATTAATGACAACAACACTTTAAAAACAGATCTAAAAAATATAGAGTCGTTTAAGTCGAAACCGAAAACAATACTTGAAGAACAGATCTGTAGTATTTTCACAACACTACTTATTTGTCCGAAATAAAAAATCTGAATATTTCGTTTCATATATATATAGTTAGTTCAGCCACCAACGCCTTCTCCGCCATCCCAACTGCAGCCACAATACACAAAACCACCAACGCCTTCTCCGCCATCCCAACCGCTCCCTGCTCTTCACCCCCTTCACCAGCAGCCACAACCAACTCCACCAACGGCTTAACAGCGCTTGCACTAACTGCGCGTCTCTTATTCGCCTTAATAGAACACAACTTATACAAAGTAGTCAATGAGTCCTTCCCACGATTTGAACCTTTGATCAACAGTGACACTAACGGCGGAATCGCTCCACACGCTCCAATCGAGTTCTTATTTCATCAATCATGGCTAAACTCAACAACGCACAAGTAGCGTTCTGCTTTGACACCTCAGTACCTGTTTGATTCTTGCAGGAAACTTTATTTTCTTCTTTTTTAATCATTGTTCCATAGCATTCAATCAGTTGGAAAGTAAGATGCACTGCCTTGATTTTAATAGCATTAATAACCCTACTGACCTGCTTCAGTATTAAATTGCACCACCTCATTTCGAGACCTATTTGACCCATTATCAATAAGATATATCTTTCAATGCCCCTCTAGGTCCATTATCTGCACTTTGAACTTCTGTTAGAAACAAAAGAATTATAATTAGGCGTAACTAAGAAGTTTTCAAAAAAAAATAAAATAGACTACATAAACAACTAACGAATCAAAAACCAAAATACGGTAGAATTATGCAGCCTAATCGAACCCACCAGCTTTGTCAAAAAGTCCCATTCCTCCAGCTCCGTGTCATCAGACGGATCCCAAAGCATATAAATATAACTACAAGAGATAAAAAAAACCCTGAATACAAATGAGCACAACCAAAATCCAGGGTCATAATCCATCATATAGAACAAAAAATGGCTACAACCGGTAACAACTACCATCGTTAGACAGAGCGAAGAGGAACACAAAATAAGAATGCTGATTCAACTATTCAAGGATATGGATGTATGATTACCTCTGCTATCAAGAAGACCTCTGCTTGTACTCTCATTTCTATCAATCTGTGTATATATACACACATAGACACATTACAAAGTAGAACTTACTCTACTGACCCGAATCAACAATTGGTTTTGTCAATGGCCCTGTTAATGTGAAATTATTGTTCTCAATGGAAAACGATGGCATAAATGAGCATAAAAGGCATGGAAGAAAGATCTTCCTTGTACAGCTTGTAGAATTGGCTTTCCCACATGAAAAAAAGCACACTCATTGGACCGTAAACAGTTAAGCAGAGCGAGCCCCGAGTCTTCATTAGCGATTCCACATCTGCAGCATAAAAGATCCGGCAAAGGAATGTTCCGGTGGCTTAACTCCATTTTAGTCGGAATACTGTCTTGAAGCGCACGCCATAAGAACAAACTGACTTTGAGAGGAACCCACGAGTTCCACCAGAACTTTAAATTCTGATCAGAATCAACCGCCTTAGACGCAATTTCCCATCTAACATCTTTCACGGAGAAATCTACGCTGCTATCATTCAGCCAAAACCACCGATCTTCGCCACCCGAAAGCTGGACCTGCTGCATCAACGCCTTCAGCCCTTCCAGCTGCAACAACTCAGCAATAGAAGCAGGTTCAGGCGCTGATTTTCAGCCCCAAAACGCTGCATTATCCCCGGCTGAGAAGAAATCCGCAACAGCCCCTGTCTTGTTAGTTGACAGCTTGAACAGGTCAGGGAACATATCTTTCAAACTGTTATCCGTGGCCCAAAGACAGTGCACTCTTCTATTAAACAAAGTTACAAAAGCATGCTGTGATACACCATGTATTCCTCTTCTATGAAAAATGCATTCCGGAAAACTATATCATAAATTTAACAATCAATTTCATATATAAGATGTGCTTACAATTGGGCAATACTAAATATTATTTGAAAGCTGTCAAGAAAACATCAACTTAAAAAAAAGCTATAAAAAACATTAGCTTTCCATCAAAATTATATACCCATACCAAAACTAATATGGTGTGTCCTTTAATTAATTTGATTTTCAAGATAATGAGCCTCTCCATCAATTTTTTGCAGTCTTTCCTCACACATTATACTTCATGCTTTGGTTACTGAGCTGCCAGAAGATCAAAAGTAGACTACTTTATTAGCATTTGAAGATTAAATAGTCATTTTAAACATTTTATAACTAATATATATACATAGAACAAAATGCACCATCTCAAAAGAAAACGTCGAACCATTTTAGTAGGAGAGTCTGCGAGAATGGGCCCTCCTCTCGATTTGTGCATTGAGTATCCCAATTCGCATGCGGCCACTTCTGTTACCAATGGAATGCAGGTCTGCGCCCAAGTAATTCCTTGTTTCCCCTTCCAATACTTTAAGCACCTAAGAATATTATTGTAAACAAAAACATCAGCATACTGCATATGATATCAAAAGTTGAAAACCAGAATAAATGTGACAAACTAACAATAATAATTAAGATAAAAACAGAACTTTGACATGGATGGTCTGAATTCTGGATCTTTTTGTAGACATAAGGAGGCAGCATTACCGATAGCATGCAAATCTTGAGGAAAAGTATGAGGTTGATATGATCCTAAGCGCAGGTCAAGTAAATTCGGCTTGCCTCGCCACTTTCAGTCCTTTATTAGGGAATAAAGATATAAGCCACACATCTGTTAAATGTATTATTTATTTTTATTATCATGAACACAAACCTGGCCATTGAAGTTGGCGATCAAAACATTGGAGGAACCCGACATATTTGTTTCTTTGACACCTCCATAGAGAAGTTCAACAGGGTTAGTCACCAGAACGCTGCTAGTATCCGACAAAATATCTTCACAAGTCCTTATGAGCTCTTGGGCATAAACTCCCAGACCATTGCATGTATTTCAAAGGAGAAAAAAATAACCGAGATTAGTTTTGAAATTAAACAAATAATTAATACCAATATTAGTGTTATCCTTTTAACTTGATGGCGGATCAATCACTCGATTGAAAATAAATGTAAACGGACATTTACCTTCAAGTGACCACTGGCTTACTCCATTAGCCACCCCTATCCATTTGTTGTCAGCCACAAAATAGGGATCATCTCCACTTGTCAATGCCTGGAATTATTATTTCTATTACTAATCCACATGATTAACTCTGATGTCAAACGCTCAAAAGTAACAAATGTATTTAGCATTTCAGTTAGATAAACAATATGTATAAACAGAAATAATATCTGAGCAAAAGTCAATATCAACATAATATACCTAACAGCAGACAACTGAATACTTAATAAGTAAACTTCTCAGGGCATTGATTATTTGAAACAAAGTAATAAAAACATGCACCTAAGAAGAACTACCTTAAATGGATGCTCCAACAAAGCTGCACCAGATAACATGATATCATCTGTAAGATAAATCTCCTCCCTGCAAAGTTATTAAAACTAAAAAGAATTAGTTGAGTCCAATATTTTACCCATGTGCAAGATTCAAAACTAAAAAGACACTTGAGATTACATGTTCATTGTTTCGAAACCCTAATATTATGTGGGATAAATCATGATTCAAAAAGTAAAGTGAACAAAACCAATCTTAAATCGGAAAAATGACATGAACAGATAACAGGTTCATTGTTTTCAAACCTAACATTATGTGAGATAAATCATAATTTTAACCCAAATCACCATGTGACAATATTTAGCAATAAACACTACTGGAATCAACTAATTTTAACCAAATCTTGAATATTCATACCAAATGCTTATAAAAGAAGAATACCTAATTCAACTTGCCACAACAACAAAAAATAAATAAAAAAAATCAAATAATCGAATATAAGAATCGGAAGCTAACCCATTATGATAACCTTAAAAATCAAATAAATTAACAAAACCTAGCAAATAATCTAATATTGATGATGATCGGAATAATCCAAATCTCAAGAACGCTAACAAACCCAAACCTCATTTCCTCACTCTCTTGTCGAACATGATATACATTCAACACTGAGATCCGTTCCTTTATTAACATAGTGATTTATATTGATATGTTATTGAATGGTCAGTTTGTTAATTTAAAATGACAGCATCCGTAAACATACACCTTCCTATTTCTCTGTTTTCAACATCTATAAAGTAGCATGAATATTTGTTACTTTTTTTTCTTGAAACCATTAAACACATCTTAATCGGATAAAATAAACACAAAGGAAGCAACAATAGTAACTTACAAATCCATTGACATGGTATCTTTAGTGATCCGTTGGAGCCGCATACGAAGAGGAGAATATCTACGAGCTTCAACTTCCAAAAATTGAAACTTCATTAATAAAAACCAAAGAATTGCATGGATCAGAGATGAAAACAACTAAAGTGTGAAACCCGTTTTTTTATATTCAAATAGATCAAAGAAACTGATTAAAAAGCAACAAAGATTGAAACCCGTCACAAACCAACTAATGCCGAATCCAACTATAATCAGAAGAAAACAACACTGACCTATACACAGTTCTTTTCAGTTCTTGAATGTCTGAATCTGTAGGAGAAATTAGGTTTTGGAATGTTTCAACTGAAGACGGATCTGGAAAAAAAAACGGGCGATTTTTATCAAAACATCAAACAATCGTAAGAACAATATTATGAGGGAATAGGATGAAATACCTTAAAACTCCATGGAAGAGCAAGGATCTGAAATACTTATGAAGCTTGTTGTGGATACGATTGATGAAGATCAAAATCGTTCGGTTGAAAGTTTTAGGGTTTCATATGAGTAAAGGTATTGTGTGGAGCGGCGAATTAGAGTTTGAAGGAGCAGGAACATTCGCCAATTATATCCCCGGGTCAAAAAACTGACCGGGTTAAAGAAAGGGTTTGGATAGTATACCGCTTTATTGACACGTGGATTTGCAAAGGATGGAGCTCTAGGATGGGGACAAGTGTCCCCCTAGTTACTCCTTTATTAGTATAGATAGATTAATCTTCTGTTCTATTCAAAATCACTATCCCCATTACCATTTTCTTTATTTTCTTAACACTCTTTTTCAATATTTTACATATTGTTGAAATGTATAGGTTTACAAGAAAGAAGTTGTTAAGAAGCAGATACGGATTCAGATACATAAAACTATTAATCTGGGTTTTTATATCTTTCATCTTCTACATTAGATTCATCAACCGTCACCAACCTAACACAAACGTGTTACGAAGAACGCTTATTACTCACTCTCAATCCAATGCCGCTTCTCATATCATATCTGAATCAAATACGGTGTCGTTTCTTCGTCAAAATCACGGTTTGTCTCTCCCTATTGCTATTTTTTAACTTTACGTCAAACCGGTCTCCTTACTGTTCACTCGTTAGACCGGATATAAAACTCGGATGACGTTTTAAATATTATTAAAATAAACAGTTTAAATTTGACAAAATTTAATTAATTTCCGGTTTGAAGCCCTAAAGTTTCGGTTCGGTTTTGAAAACACTGTCAAATTGTTACAAATTTTTTCTAAGGTTTATGTAATTATTTTAATATTTTATTCTTTTTAACGACTAATATTACGTATACTATTACACCAATAATCATGAATTATACTCTCTTGTCCAGATTTGAACCTCGAATCGGATTATGTAATCATGTTAATATGTTATTCATTTTTTTCAACAGCAAATATTATTGCTACTCTATAGATTATTACAGCAATGATCCTAAATTATTCTCATGGACCAGATTACACAATCATGTTAATATGTTGTTTGTAATTGTATGTGAACAATTGCAGGATTATTGAATGATATGAAGATATACATATACAACTTACCATCTAAATACAATACCGATTGGCTATCAAACAATAGATGTAGCAACCATTTGTTTGCATCAGAGGTTGCTATACATAAATCGTTGATGAACAGCTATGTACGGACGTTTGATCCATCAGAGGCTGATTTCTTCTTTGTTCCAGTTTATGTGGCGTGCAATTTCAGCACTGTTAATGGCTTCCCTGCCATTGGTCACGCACGTGCTCTTCTTTCGTCAGCTGTTGAGCTTATCTCGTTGGAGTTTACGTATTGGAATCGGAGTAATGGTTCTGATCATCTGTTTGTTGCTTCTCATGATCATGGAGCTTGTTTTCATGCAATGGTAAGCGGTTTATAATAATATTAAAGCAAACGGGTAACAAGCTGATGGGCTACTAAAAGTTTGAATATCGTGTTGTCCGTCTTACTGTTATTGTTGATTTTTTAGTTTGTTATTTTAGTTGAAAAGTTTATCATAAACATTAAATATTATTATTTTTTCGACGCAATTTAGTGAAATGAATTTATTTCTATAAAAAAATAGAATTGATTTATAAACATCTAAGATAACATTATTTATCGTGTTTGATTAATATTCTGATAAATAATAATATTATTATTATAGGAGGATAGAGCTGTGGCTAATGGAATTCCGGAATTTATGAAGAACTCGATAATATTACAGACGTTTGGTGTTAAAAACCGTCACGCGTGTCAGGACGTTGAGCATGTCGTTATACCGCCATACGTTTCGTCGGAAAAAGTTCGGTCAACTTTATCTCATTCACCGGTCAACGGTCTTCGAGATATTTTCGTGTACTTTAGAGGCAAAATGGAAGTCCACCCTAAGAATGTTAGCGGACGGTTTTACAGCAGGTCACAATGAATTCTCTTTGACTTTTTAATTTTGACTTTATTATTTTATTTGACTTTGTTTCATTGAACATTTAAGTTTACGTTTTTTTATGAGGTGGTTTATGTATAAAAGATAGTATTATAATTAACATGTGAATATGAATGAAGTAAGTAAAATTAGGAACAAAATTAATAACCCTTTAATACATTTGTAGGATAATATTACTTTGTATTTTAACATTTATCTTGTTATTATAGGCGTGTGAGAACAGAGATATTGAAGAGGTTTGGAAAGAACAAGCGTTTTTATTTAAAACGACATCGTTTCGACGGTTACCAGTCGGAAATTGCTCGATCGGTGTTTTGTTTATGTCCACGTGGATGGGCACCGTGGAGCCCACGCATTGTGGAAGCGGCGGCTTTGGGTTGCGTGCCGGTGATAATCGCTGACGGGATAAGTCTACCGTTAGAATCCGCTGTGCCGTGGCCGGAGATATCGGTTACGGTGGCGGAGAAAGACGTCGGAAAGTTGGCCGGAATCCTTGATGACGTGGCAGCGACTAATATTACATCTATCCAGAAACGGTTGTGGGACCCAAAAGTACGAAACTCGTTATTGTTCCATGATGATGTGGAGGATGGTGACGCCACGTGGCATATTCTTGTCGCGTTGCGTGACAGGCTGGATAGGTCTTATAGGAAGTCGAGGGTTCTGGACCAATGAGGTATAGAGACGTGGAAAGTAAGTTAAGGGATTAAAATGCTGACATGGATAAGTTGTTGGGATACAGCTGGACTAGTAAAGAGACAAAATGCCAGAAGTGTAAGTAGCCGTGACGCTGGTGCAGGTGGGGGACCATTGGCTACTACTGGATGCTCTGCTGGTAAGTTTTGTTGGGTTGCTTACGTGGCGGGAGATGATTGGTGGAGATGGGCGGGCAAACAGGTTATATTGCATAGAATTTGAAGGAGACAAGCTGGCCTTGGTATAAATGTTGGGTTGGGCTATATCCTAAAATGGTCCTGTGTCCTCACTGTGTGTATGATGGGGGACCTCCTTTTTGTTGGCTTAGCCGTGAGATATTTGGTGTTGTGAATGGGATTTGTTTGATTTTTTTTTTTTTTTTTTTAACTTCAAAACACTTTATATATCAATATAAAGAGCCAGCAAGCGGCTGGAATAAAAAGACAAAAAGAGACGAAACAGAAACAACAAGAAAAACCAGCCAAACAAGGCCCACCAAATTACAAACTAACTCCAAAATCAAAAGACAACCAGTCTTCCCAGGTGGGTTTCGGAATGTTCGAGCGATTACCGATCCAAACAAACGAATCCTCCTTGATAAGCTCGACAACTTTGCGGACCGGGATGAAGGTGCCATCGAAGATCTTCTTGTTTCTGACCAGCCATAGCCGCCAAACTGTAGCACACGCTATAGAAAGAACCGTACGCCTCCACACCTTAGAACTAGGACGATCCCCCAACAATTTAAACAAGTCTGCCAAGGAGTCAATGTTGGAAGGAAAAGGGATACGGACCCAGACGAAAACATGCCACCAAACCGCTCTAGCTATCACGCAATTCCAAAGAGCATGAAACACATCCTCAATTCCGTAACCACATCGAGCACAAGACAGGTCATCGGACATAATACCTCTCTTTGCTAATTCAGTTTTCACGGTGATCCTCCTTAAAAGAGCTCTCCAAACAAAAACATTACACTTAGGCGGAACCCATGACTCCCAATGAACAAGCGGCGCCGAATCGTTACCATACTTGGCAAAATCCAACTGTCTTCTAACATGTTTGACAGAAAACCCAACCCCGTCATCATTCGCCCACGTCCAGACATCATTCCTGCCTGAAACACGTACCGGCTGATCATATCCAGAAGCCTCGCAAACGCAACCCATTCATCACTGGAGTTAAAATTTTGTTTCCAGCTGCCCAACCAGTGAACATGACTGTCAACCTGGAGCTGATCAGTCACATATGCATCCTTGTTGACAGTTAACGAGAACAATCCAGGGAACAAAGAACTCAGCGGCTCCTGAGCTAACCAACGGTCTTTCAAAAACATGGTTGTCAATCCATTGCCAACGGAAACCTTCAAATGATCATTGATACGAATACCCTCTTCGGCTAGGGCCTCTTCAATTTTACTTATATCTTTCCAAATCCCGGCATAGGTTTCTTTAACCGGAATACATTTGTTCTTGAGAGTCGCACCATGGATAGAGGAAATCACTTTACCCCAAAGTTGTTCCGGTTCGTTTTTAAACCTCCACCACCACTTAGAAAGCATGGTGAGATTAAAATGATGGATATTGCCCAACCCAAGACCACCCCGACATTTAGGCCGAGAAAGATTTTCCCATTTGATCCATCTAACCTTGTTTCGTCTATTCGAGATACCCCACACGAAATCCCTCCTAACAACCTCGAGCTTCCTGATGATACATTTAGGGGCTGCAAAAATTGAAAGGTAGTAAGAAGGGAGGCTTCCCAATACCGACTTAGCAAGCGTTGCCCTACCTGCAAAGGATAAGTGCCTCGCCTTCCAAGCGGACAATTTATTAGTGCATTTTTCCACAACGGGGAGCCAATGCTTGGCCCTTTTCATATTGGCTCCAATCGGGATACCCAAATAAGTAAACGGAAAGACTCCCGGCTTGCATCTTAACACAGTCGCAAAGGAAGAGACCTCATCCGAATTTACCCCAACTCCAAAAAGGTGGCACTTTTGACGATTAATGCTTATGCCCGAAATCAAACTAATCCATCGGAGAAACCGGTTTAGACTAAGGACGTTTGCATCCGTCCATTCCCCAAAAAACAAGATGTCGGCATAAGCTAGATGAGAAAGGACGGGGCCGTTATTGGGAAGCTTTATGCCGTGAAACAAACCCAAGTCCACAGCCTTGCTCATCAACATGGTAATGACCTCCATAGCGATAATAAACAAGAAGGGGGAAAGGGGATCACCTTGGCGAAGACCCCGCTTGATGGCAAACTCCTTAGTAGGAGCACCATTCACTAAGACCGAGCCTTTTCCGGATTGAAGACAACCTTTAATCCATTGAATCCATCGCGGAGGGAAACCCATAATCTCCATAGTACGAAACAAGAACTTCCAATTGAGGGTATCATATGCTTTTCTTAACCGGATTTTATTTCGTTTTGTAACCTGGCATGCGAGGGTTGTCGAGCCTTAGTGTAATATTAGTTTTATTAATATTTACCCTCATTTAAGTTGTTTAGTAATGATCTCGAGCTTCACATTCACATATCGAGCTCACAAACCTAAAGAAACCTATTATTTATATTATTTTTATTTCGTGCTTGAGGTTCAGAATTTTCCAACAAGCCGAGCTCAAGTTGTGATAAGTTAATCGTGATCAAGCTTGGTGAAACTTAGGCTCGGCTCGACTTGACTCGTTTGCACCCTAGGTACAAATGAGGCAACTCGCTCTTGAGTTTTGAGTTTGAAAGGCTTTCATGCACCCTTAATGATTAGTCGGCTTACGGAGATTGGATTCTATACAACAATAAAAAAGAAACATGTCATCATTTACAAAGCAACCAAACAACACGTGTCTACTCCAAAACTACGTGACAACGGTGGGAAAAAAACATTACAAACAAATTGAACCGGGCACACACAGAAACAATACAACCCTAACCACCTAGGCTAAACTTATCATCGAAAACCAAATAGCCGGGTAGATTAAACAAAGACAGAAGTATAGTAAAAAACAAACGGTAGCAGCTTGTCATGTGGCAGAGACTAGTGTTCATGAACTTTACAAACTAAAATATAGGATATTAAACGCAAAATGTTTTTGTTTGTTTTCTTCTATGCAATATCATAATTCATAAATGATATATTCTTCTTGACCTTATACTATGTATTAATTTAGAATGAGGTGAATAGTAAGCACCACCCATCTCCTCCGCCTTCCACCCTTCCTTTCCACCTCTGAACCAAACTAACCTGACCCGATCCACCAGTAACCCTACCCAACCCTTCACCTTCGACCTCCATCTGCAGACCGATACCACCACCATCACTTAACCCGACCACCATCTCCCATCCTAATCCGACCCAACTACCACCGCCTGTCACCACCGTCTACCTCTGCCGTCACCACACCACCACCACCACTATCATCTTAATTGCTGATAAAAGCTTTAATTTTGGATCTCTAATTTAAACTGTAACAAACTTAACCCACAAAACTCTTCAAATTGATAATATTATTATCACTCTGCTACCTACATTGTTGCCCCCGTATATTTATCTGTGAAGATAATACAACAAGTTAACGCAATAAAAACCCTAATCCTCTAACAATGTCGGAAGACCAACGGTGGTAAGAAGCAAAAGAGTGTCAGGATTTCCCTTTACGCCGAGATAGACGTGGATCTCAGAAGGAGACGGGTAACGCGAAGGTAATAACAAAGTTTTTTTGTCTCGAATCTTCCTCCGAAGTGTTCTTCATTAGACTTGAAGGAGATCTTTCGTGGATTTGGTAAGTATGGGGGTTCTTATATTGTAAGACACTAATCCGTAATCACGCGATCAACGCCTAATAATACAGGTTTTGACCTTACTTAAAACCACTCCCGATTAAACCCTTTAAAATTTATGAAAAAAAACTTACTCATTTGTGATCAATACATTTTTAGTTTCCATAAATTTTACATTTGTAGCTATTAAAAACATAAAATAAGGTTTCACAATTCTTAACGGGAGTATCTTGAATCTAATGCGGAAGCTTGATGAGTGTTCGGGTGTGTTCGGCTCTCCTCGTGACTTGATCCTTGCTCCGGAACTTCTATCAAATGTATACCTAGCACCATTACATAGATAATGGTTAGTTTAATTGATAATAACACTTTTAAAATAGTTAACACGTTGATATGCGTCAAAACGGAATGAACGAGCTTGGATAACAAAACAAATATTTTGGGATTACATCCCGCCGTAAGCTACGCTGCCAGGGTAAGCTTACGCTGGTTATTGGATACAATTTCCCGAGAGGGCCTGGCGTAAGCTACGCTACTAGCATAAGCTACGCTGGCCACTGAGCAAATTTCCTGAGAGGGCCTGGCGTAAGCTGTGCTGCCAGCGTAGCTCACGCTGGCCACTGGATGAAAATTCATTGTTTTTGCTTGTTTTCACCACTTTTGGCCGCTCTTTTACCTATGTTCAAAGCCATTTCTGTAACGACCCAGCAGTCGGTGCCGGGTCGTCGGGTCGGGTTATCGGAGTTACGCAGCGGACTTCAGGATATTGACAGTCTTGACTCTTCCAGGATCCACGTCATCTTATCTGTTGTGTTACCTGAACACATGCCAAAAATAGTTTTTGTCAACATAAAGTTGGTGAGGTCGTGTATTTTATAAAGTGAATGGCCAGTTTGTTTATTATAATTCTTTTATAATATTCTTTTATAACATGCTTTACAATTCTAATTCTGGAGGGGGAAATTATATATTCTATTATACCAATTCGATTAAATTATACCGATTATATGTCAATCTATTATATTCTACTAGTTGCCATTCCTATCGATGGTACCACTCTGTTTGTGGTAAATCTTAATTATTCCTACCCTCTACTCGGGTAAGACTGGTTATTATCCTCTAGTTGGACAATAAAGGAAATGGCGATATACCGGTCAGTACTGTCCTAGTCGTTTCTATTATCCCCTTTCTATTATATTTCTTTTATAAGATCTATTATGTAAAGCATTTCTAGGTTTTCTAATAAATGACATGTATTTCCCCTAAAACGTTTAATAAAACAATAAAAGAGGGGAGTTCACGATACTCACAGGTTTGCGTATAATCTTCTATAGTCTCTTTTATTACAATTATATATCAAATATATATATTGATACGTTTTACGCGTGGGACTCGTTAGATTGTATTATTTAGGATATATATCGTATATATAATTTATATATATATAGAATTCGGTATATATTAGATAGTCCTAAACTCGGGGTTTATTATTGACACGACACGGACATCCTAGAATCTAGCTGGCTATTACAGCTTAGCACTCGTAGCTAATAAAGCTGGCCATTACAGCTTGGCACACGAACCTACAGAACTCTAGACACGTACTTACCCGGATGCTGGTTCGGCTGATCATATTATCATTAACCCGAGTCTAGTATATCGTTTTATATATCGAATCTTATATATATAAACGTATATATTCTATATATGATTATTATTCTCTTATTATTATTATCAAGTCCGTACGTTATTCGTATTATATATATAATCGTATAATTCTAATAATCCTCGTCTAGTCAATGGACCGGGTTCTATTCCGGGTGTTGACCGAGTCACTGAGTTGACTCGGTAACGACTTGTATCCTCCAGCTCGTTTATCGGTACCTCATAACAAATAACAATTATAATCTTTAGTTAATAATATATTATAACATAATATTTGATAACCAATAGAACGATTAGAGATGTATTTACCGGGGTATGACCGGATCTCATTAGAATATAATCGGAACAGAATCAGGGATTAACCGGGAGTTATATCCAACCGGACTCTCACCGGAGAGTGACCGGAAGCTACATAAAACCGGGTACGGCTCGGCTTTCTGAATAGAGATTGGAGTATTATTGGACTATACCCGCTCACTAACCGGATTATCATCGGAGTATAATCCTCAAGATTATAAAGAGTAATAACACACCCAATCAGTGACAATACATCACTCGAATACTTGATCAGGCACACCATAACCCATCATATGTCTCCAATCTTCAGGTATACGATTACTGGAATAAAGGGATGAACAGGGGCTTTATCGGGTTATTATCGGAACAGAGAAGGAATATGACGGGGGTGTTTGGTGGTAACAGTGACGAGGTGGGTTATTGGTTACCGGGATAGATTATTATCGGGTTAAAGGTTCGGCTAACAGATTGACCGGAAGTGGGTTACAAGAGCCGCTGACAGTCACCATAGCCGGTGACTGTCCAGCTTCGTTTAATCAGGACAGAGAGAGACGAACAGGGTGGTTTATAAGATGGGTTTACGGGTTGGGTTTACCAGAGGGTTACCGGGTTTACGACAGAAGCAGGGCTCAGGAAGGTGAAGATTTACCGGGGAGGAGGAAGAAGATGAGCGAAGGTTAATCGGGTTGAGTTTGGTTATCGGGTTGGGTACCGGGTTTGTGTTCAGAACAGGAACAGAGAGAGAAACAAGTTGAAGGGGTGGTTAAGGTTTCGCCGGAGATGGAAGACGACGACAGGCGGCGGCGCGGCGGTGATGATGGCTGCTCTCTGAAACACACACACACATGTGTGTGTGGTTTGTCTGTTCCGCCCAAGAGAGAGAGAGAGAGAGAGAGAGGAGAGTTTATAAAGATAATTATAATAAGGGGTGTTTGGCTACAGGGATAATTGCTGGAACTCGGGTGTTTGGTAACGAGTATAGTAATAAAATAAGAAACGTTTGGTAACGATTAAATAGCAGATAAGTAGCGTTTTGCCGAGATAATAAAAATCCAATAATTATTATTTATATAATTGATTAAAACGGTTAGTCGCGAGATTCGAACTGGAATATTTAAATAAGTAATCGGGTGGTCGGGTACGATCCGACCCGTTTAAGAGACCCGTAACACCTCGGTGTGTTACATTTCTCCCCCCCCTTAGGAAATTTCGTCCCCGAAATTCGAGTGATCTTGTATTTTACACCCTTAATCGATAAGGATGTTACAATGCAAACTTGAACACTCGTCACGAGTCATAATCAGTACTCGCGGTTTGCGAGGAAATCGATCTTTATATCAATTCACATCTACGTTTTAACCTTTCTTGCTATAGTCATGTTAATACAGATACATGGACTGTCTGTATTTCCTGGTATGACTATTAAAGGTTTTCCGTATAGATTGATATTTTTCTTTATACGTTGACATTCTTTTATTATTGTTCCTCATTAGAATGAGAAACAGACTGAATATCATTCGTATATAAAGACGATTTAACATATTCTGAGATTCTAATCGTTTATCTTTAAAGAGATTTACAAATCTCCAGCAAACATCGCTAGAATCTCAAAGTGATACGATATAATCATCGCTTAGTATTCGGATTCATTTACAATGATGGATTCTAGTTGGTTCTTAAGAGATAGATACGGAAGTCCCTTCATTATCATGACTTGAATGGGATCCGAGCTACTACCTCTTATATTTGAACTTTAGAATTTACCATCATTGTAATTCCGATTCTGAAAGAGTAGGAATGATTTCTTTAAATCATTAGATGTATTTTATCCGGAGTCTAAAGGTGCCGGAAAAGACTAATTGAACTTGTTGAATTACACTGTTTCAACAGTTCCTTTTTATCATCTTGATTTACTGAAATCGATTATTGAGATTTCTCTTAAATCATTTGATAATAGTCGTACTGACTATTTCATTGATGATTAACTGCATTGTATCTCATTACATATTATTTGACTTTTCTCATTGTATTATTGTGAATAAGGTCTTTCACAATTCTACAGTCAATTATATGTAAGTTTCTCTTTATAGTCTCGGAATCTACCGGTAACAGTCGTTGTTACGATTCTTTGACTTTAAAATTCTACGAACAATGCATCATTCATTCTTTCTCAAAATCATGATTATCATTCAGGTTAAATGCATGAATACTTATTGCGTTAAGTATTTCTGCAGTTATTCCTTCTTGATATCATTTCTTCGGAATTCGTCGACACTCTCGCTAAAATATTCTATAATTTCTTCTTATAAATTATTCTTTTATAAAATTCTAGCCGTTTTCCTTACGACTAATATTCTTATTTGATAATTATATTTCTTGGCATATCGGATGCCTTTCTATTTTCAGACATATCGGATGTCTTTTCAATTTATAGTTCTTTTTATTTTTTGATTTATATTCTTTTATTTATCTATTTATATTCTTTTATATCCAAGCAAATACTGATAATATTTATAGCACACACTATAAATTCCATCACTTCTATAATATATTTTTGCTTGGAATAATTCTTTCTTATTTTTGTATTCGATTAAAGTTTATACTTTCAGTGTCTGAAAACACTTTCTGATAAACTTATATATAGGCAATGTAACATTTCTTCTTAATCCAATTTATTATAAGCGAAGCTTATTTCATCTGGATTTTCGTATGGATAGTTCTTGCCAGAACAGTGATTTCTTAATTTATCTCTCACAGCCTTTAACTCGGAACAGGAATTCCGTCATTCCTTGGCCAGAGAGTTTCACTGGAAAAATGAGCATAATTCTATTCATTTTTCATTTTCACTTCGATTATACCTTGCGAATCTCTACGCGATTCCGCTTGGTATCAATTATATTTAAATATATTCGTTATAGATTATTTTCTTTTGATATTTCATTGGATTCTACCATTTCCGGTTTCTGAATCCATATAGATTTATATCTATTATATTTTAAGGATTTAACAATTCTTTCATCACTTCTTATTCATAAATTTCAACTTGGTAACACTTGATCGTTTTACCAATTTGATCGTATTATAACTCGCGTGAGTTTTTATACGAAGTGACTACAAAGATTTGTTCATAGCATCATATATCCTTATATAAATATCTGTGACTTGGTGGCAAATGTCCGGATATACCTTCTGTAAGGGTCCGGATATCATTTGCCCTGGAGATTGCACAGAGGACATACAACTATCTTTGGTTGGCAATCAGAAGTCAATATACTGATTTCTATAATTCGTAGAAATTAACCAATCGATGGTTTTTATTCTGCGAATATATTTGTATTTCACTAAGAAATTCCAACTAGATTGCCAGTTCTGTGGTCGTATTCTCCACATATGATACACTGATGATTCGAATATATTTTTGTTCTTATTATTTCTCTTAATATGTTTATGATACAAACATACTGTGATCTCGATAAACTCCTACTCGAATGTTACTGTGCCTGTGGCATTCATAATTATGTCGCGATCATAATTACTATTCCACCTCACCTAACATTCCAGTACTTATTTATCTTAATCACAATAGGTATGTGTCCTTCACATATTATTTTGATATTCTGTTCTTTATTATATTATTCCAGAATAAAACATGTTGACCCGAGTCTAACGAAATAGACTGTCAATCATTCAAGAATTTGATTGCATCAAAAGATGTCCAATATAACCATCCAATCTTTTAATCTTTCTGACTTGTTCGAGTCATAGGATTAAGATGGTACTTATATTGTCGCATAATCGAGTGAGTAGAATTCGGTTTCTTTAGAGAGATTCCAAATTATTTTTGATCACGAGAATTTCGAAATAATATTTCTATTCAAAATATTATTTTAATTCTCGGAAGAAAAGACCAAAGATATCATATGACTGAGGTTTCTTTATATATATCCAAAGAGATATTTATGGAACGTGGTAATCACTTATTGTTTATATCGAGATAAAATATCAAGGAAGTTATTCGAGCGAATATGAATATAAAATCATGCCAAAAATAATCTTGACATATATATACGGATACAAATTCGATTAAAGATCTTTTACGAAATGGTACTGAATATAGAATATAGAGTGAAATATATTCAGACAAAATGATATGGTCGTGATTCTTTCATAATTTGAAATAAAAACTTTTAGGGAGGATTTATAATAATAACACTAGTTTAGTATAAAATAGAAATGACTGGGAACGAATTCAGTAAACTTCAAAGTCATACCGAAAAGATTTAAAACAACTTAAGTTACCGAGGAATCTGTCCGATTTCTGATTAAACAATCGAAGGAAATTCTTTAGAAACATAATACTCGTATGTCTCTAGCATATCAGATCTTTAATGAGTTGCGGAATTTGTAGTAAAAATAATATTTCTGGAGACTCGATCATAGGAATGTTCAAGTCGGAGCGTAATATTTATATTCTATTTATAATATTTGGAATAACCGTGAGGTTAATGATCAGAGATCAAATATAAATAGCCACTGGGGCCGGAATAATTCAATAAACTTATCTGAAGTTTCTTGAATCAACGATGGATGAATTATGTTTTATAATCTATTTATTTTTCTATATAAATATATATATATATACTTTTTATAACTTTATTCTTTTCGTATTTATTTCTCAATTTATTTTCTGGTTTCTTTTAATATATATATATATATATATATATCTGGTTTCTGTTCTGTATTTCTGTCTTATTTCTTTTAATGTCGTGAATTCTGTTCTATATTCTTTCGTATTTCTTATGGCCTTATTATCCTGTAAGATTTCCCAGAAATTAAATGTGTATGTAAATTCACAATTGTGTACCGAATTGTTAATTTACCCCACATAATCATTCTAGTAATATCCTGTAGTGGATTTGTTTTAATTTCTAATATACTGTTATGGTTCTCACCAACTTTATAATGGTTTGGCATTTAGGTACCCAAAATTTTACCTTCTAATATTCTTTTACCTTATTCATATTTCTAATCAAAATTTCTTTTAAAAGACATTTCTGGTAGATCCTGGATTAATAAATATTTCAAGACTGTCCATAAGCGCCGCTCTGATACCAACCTGTAACGACCCAGCAGTCGGTGCCGGGTCGTTGGGTCGGGTTATCGGAGTTACGCAGCGGACTTCAGGATATTGACAGTCTTGACTCTTCCAGGATCCACGTCATCTTATCTGTTGGGTTACCTGAACACATGCCAAAAATAGTTTCTGTCAACATAAAGTTGGTGAGGTCGTGTATTTTATAAAGTGAATGGCCAGTTTGTTTATTATAATTCTTTTATAATATTCTTTTATAACATGCTTTACAATTCTAATTCTGGAGGGGGAAATTATATATTCTATTATACCAATTCGATTAAATTATACCGATTATATGTCAATCTATTATATTCTATTAGTTGCCATTCCTATCGATGGTACCACTCTGTTTGTGGTAAATCTTAATTATTCCTACCCTCTACTCGGGTAAGACTGGTTATTATCCTCTAGTTGGACAATAAAGGAAATGGCGATATACCGGTCAGTACTGTCCTAGTCGTTTCTATTATTCCCTTTCTATTATATTTCTTTTATAAGATCTATTATGTAAAGCATTTCTAGGTTTTCTAATAAATGACATGTATTTCCCCTAAAACGTTTAATAAAACAATAAAAGAGGGGAGTTCACGATACTCACAGGTTTGCGTATAATCTTCTATAGTCTCTTTTATTACAATTATTTGTCAAATATATATATTGATACGTTTTACGCGTGGGACTCGTTAGATTGTATTATTTAGGATATATATCGTATATACAATTTATATATATATAGAATTCGGTATATATTAGATAGTCCTAAACTCGGGGTTTATTATTGACACGACACGGACATCCTAGAATCTAGCTGGCTATTACAGCTTAGCACTCGTAGCTAATAAAGCTGGCCATTACAGCTTGGCACACGAACCTACAGAACTCTAGACACGTACTTACCCGGATGCTGGTTCGGCTGATCATATTATCATTAACCCGAGTCTAGTATATCGTTTTATATATCGAATCTTATATATATAAACGTATATATTCTATATATGATTATTATTCTCTTATTATTATTATCAAGTCCGTACGTTATTCGTATTATATATATATAATCGTATAATTCTAATAATCCTCGTCTAGTCAATGGACCGGGTTCTATTCCGGGTGTTGACCGAGTCACTGAGTTGACTCGGTAACGACTTGTATCCTCCAGCTCGTTTATCGGTACCTCATAACAAATAACAATTATAATCTTTAGTTAATAATATATTATAACATAATATTTGATAACCAATAGAACGATTAGAGATGTATTTACCGGGGTATGACCAGATCTCATTAGACTATAATCGGAACAGAATCAGGGATTTACCGGGAGTTATATCCAACCGGACTCTCACCGGAGAGTGACCGGAAGCTACATAAAACCGGGTACGGCTCGGCTTTCTGAATAGAGATTGGAGTATTATTGGACTATAACCGCTCACTAGCCGGATTATCATCGGAGTATAATCCTCAAGATTATAAAGAGTAATAACACACCCAATCAGTGACAATACATCACTCGAATACTTGATCAGGCACACCATAACCCATCATATGTCTCCAATCTTCAGGTATACGATTACTGGAATAAAGGGATGAACAGGGGCTTTATCGGGTTATTATCAGAACAGAGAAGGAATATGACGGGGGTGTTTGGTGGTAACAGTGACGAGGTGGGCTATTGGTTACCGGGATAGATTATTATCGGGTTAAAGGTTCGGCTAACAGATTGACCGGAAGTGGGTTACAAGAGCCGCTGACAGTCACCATAGCCGGTGACTATCCAGCTTCGTTTAATCAGGACAGAGAGAGACGAACAGGGTGGTTTATAAGATGGGTTTACGGGTTGGGTTTACCAGAGGGTTACCGGGTTTACGACAGAAGCAGGGCTCAGGAAGGTGAAGATTTACCGGGGAGGAGGAAGAAGATGAGCGAAGGTTAATCGGGTTGAGTTTGGTTATCGGGTTGGGTACCGGGTTTGTGTTCAGAACAGGAACAGAGAGAGAAACAAGTTGAAGGGGTGGTTAAGGTTTCGCCGGAGATGGAAGACGACGACAGGCGGCGGCGCGGCGGTGATGATGGCTGCTCTCTGAAACACACACACATGTGTGTGTGGTTTGTCTGTTCCGCCCAAGAGAGAGAGAGAGAGAGAGAGAGAGAGAGAGAGAGGAGAGTTTATAAAGATAATTATAATAAGGGGTGTTTGGCTACAGGGATAATTGCTGGAACTCGGGTGTTTGGTAACGAGTATAGTAATAAAATAAGAAACGTTTGGTAACGATTAAATAGCAGATAAGTAGCGTTTTGCCGAGATAATAAAAATCCAATAATTATTATTTATATAATTGATTAAAACGGTTAGTCGCGAGATTCGAACTGGAATATTTAAATAAGTAATCGGGTGGTCGGGTACGATCCGACCCGTTTAAGAGACCCGTAACACCTCGGGGTGTTACAATTTCGAGGGACACTTAGGGACTCATTGATACCATAGTGTCATGCTTATAAGATACCATTTATCGAAATCAAATACACCTTTTCGGTCATTCAATTCTTATGTTGTTTTTTTTTTACCCAAATTGGCCCGTTAGGGCTATAGGTTATATAAACAGTATTCCAATCATTCAAAGGCTATAATATCCATATAGCCAACTTATTTGGAACTCGTTAAACTAAAAAAAATCATCCAATGTATTGATCATGACCCAATCTTTAAAACTCAACCCTTAGTAAAATTTTAAAATTCCCAAAATGCTCTTATAGGCAAATATTTCAATTTAACAACCCGTAGGCGACACTACTTGATTCAATTCTGTCGTTTTCGACGCATCGACTTATTTGGAGCCCCCTAAGACCTTTAGGACTTGGGCTTTCACCATTCTCAAGATTTCTCTAAATTTAATCAATTCTAAGCGGCTAGCGCTCCTTAATATAGTTATGGAAATAACTTACCTGATTGCCACCCATGCTTCGTGTGGGTGGTTTTAGTACACATATAACTTCGTCCGAAGGCGTTTACTTAACCACGGACTTACCGGGTGGCTTTGACCCACTTCCATACCTTGCGCTCCCTCTCCATGATTCTTGGCATCAAGTGCCCATTCTCGAATGCATTTACCTGTATGCTTTCTAAATTGATAACATTAGTTTCTTGGAACCCAAATGATAATACTTCACCATTTGACCGTTTAACCTCGAGTATCTTAATGCTTGGAATGCAAGCATCAAGTGTTGGACTCAAATGATGATGACACCATCATTTGCCCCTTTTAAACTCATAGTTCATAACACTATGTTATCCAAGCTTTTATCCATGGTCCAAGTGACAACAACACTTGACCCATTTACCAAAACGCCTAACTACTTCATTCAAATGATTTCATATATTCAGTGAGATTGAAACATCATTTTCCACATATTCCTACAAATTAACCCGTTTGGTGAATTTCCCCATTCGGTCACAACTCATTTTTTTTTTCATTTAATAACCTAAATCTTATTTTGTTATGAGTTCACATAAATCTACCCACTTAAGGATTTCACCCTTTGGGGTTTACCTTTATCCCTTACTCAAGATTAACTCCAATGTGTACAACACTTAAGCCATGTTTATAGTCTAAGAGTGTAAGTAAAACTTACCTTGTATTCATCCTCATTTCCTTGCACTTTAGGCTTGTATTCACTTGACCCGTTTGCTTGTTGATCCATCCCTTCCAAGCTTACACCTAGCTTGACAAGATCAACATTCACTATACTCATAAGATTGATCAAGTTAGTCATCATGTCCAATAACTAACACATCTCATGAGTTTATTCACACCATTATATAACAATCTAAGTTCGGGTCAGTTTGACTTCTAAAAGTCAACTACCATTAGCATGATCATGTGCATTATCAATTTCCCAAACATCATTAGGATACCTTTTTTGTATATGGTGTGATTTATCTTTTAAGGCTTGTGTTTCATATTCATATACAAGAGTTCCATGATCACTCAACAAGATATAACTCAATCTTTGCAAACTAGTTTAATGAGGCATTATTCAACATGTTAGCATCTAGCATTGCAAGAACAATATTTAACACCATCTTTCGACCCGTATAAAATCATTGGGCATTTTCATTCCCAAACATGAATCCTACACATTTTATGCATCATATTGCAAGCATTCATGTTCTCACATGTTCTACACATTTATTTACTCATTCAAGCATTTCATCAAACACCTTATATGCACTATTTTCATCATATTAATTCTAGGTGTTCAACACTTCCTAGATTCCACCATGGCCTAGTTAACAATTTGCACATGATCATTCCACTTATTAGCACACATACATGATACCAACTACATATAAATTGCAAGATTATACCACATACTAGTGTAATTCATGTTTAAGAGAAAAACCACTACTTATACATAATGAAATTCACAATTTCATATGAATCAACAACATATCACAATTCATCACGTTTTTATAGCTTCATTGATGTCTACTAACACATAGAAATCCATAGAAGCTAAGAAATCACGTTTTTGATATGAACCCTAATTCACCATCTTTCACATACAAGTGTTTTAGGTGAGATTGAAGGGGTCTAGAGATACCTTATGATGTATAGAACACTAGATGACTAGAGTTTACACCGTGCACCAAGAATTCTTCTTTGATTTGTGCAGATTTGTGCTAGAATGTTGTAGGTGTTTTGTTGTTGAAGGAGAAGGGATCTCGTGAGGATTTTTTTTATCGATCACACACACAAGTGTGTGTGTGTGTGTTATTGTTTTATTGATTTTATTTATAAAATCAAGTTTACCACATTGACAACTATAGTCCCTCAAGTCTAGTAAATCAAAGCTATTGATTTATGCTTTAAGTCAAGGTTTTGAATCAACTAACTAATTTAGCGGGGTTTATTTTCCTATTATAATAAAATCCCCGTGTTATTTTCTGAAAGAATGTTCACGTTATTATTTATCTCGTTTTGTTTTTTTTTTGCTAATCATGCCAAGGCGAAACTGGTTTTCGGGGTGTTACAAGTCTACCCTCCTTAAAGAGGTTTCGTCCTCGAAACCTTTCTTATGTAGTTCCTTTCATTAAACCCAAAGAACTTTAGTTCCCTCTACCGAATTGGGCACCGTTCGATCTTTTGTCATCCTATAGCCATGATAATAGTTAGTACTAAATGCCTAGGGTGGTTATCCCCTTACTCGGCTTTCTTACTTTTCGACTACTACGTATGAGCCTCAATTTTGTAATGTTACTTAGAGTCGTACTACTCCTTTGTTTATCTAAATGTTATTCCATGGCGTAATCTCTACATACATAGCCCACCGGGTATTTTAGCTACTCATGTATTCCTCATAGACCCGCTTTAGTTCCATAGATTATCTTTCGTTTACTAATATCTTGAAGGATATCATGATTAAGGGTCCATTCTTTCATGCACCTTATGGCATCTACTGTGTTACTTAATTGTAGTATCTATATACACATGTCTATATATCTTTTATGAGCAAGTAATTTGTCTTGGTTTCCAAGACTGGCCCAGCTCACTAACACGGATGTTTTTCTGTCCCTTGGATCCATTTCTGAATCCATTTCTTATTGTTTTTATGTTTGATAGAATGCTATAAACAAACCTTGCTTTACACTATCGTTTCCCTTTCCTTGGCTAATCCTATTCTAAGAATTTGCCATCTATTGGGTTCCTCCTACCCTTCGTGATTGTCGTGGAAATCATTATCAATTCCCACACTTTACCCAGTTGGTTTTCTAGGCTCCTATGTTTCAAGTATTGTATTTTAAGATATAACCCTAAAGCTTGCCCCTTTTACTACCCTCACACCAAATGGGTTATCCTGATTCATTATTCTCGGGCTTTTCCCATAACATATCTATTTCGTATATGTCAGTTTGAATTTAGGTTTTCCCAAGTTCCGGATTTGCTAACTCGATTGGGGTCATTGCCCCAACCATCCCGTTTAAAGACTTTGAGTTTCAGAGTTCAAATCATTTATTTGGAACGTTTTTTTTTTCCTAAAATCCTTTTTCCTGATTTATCAATCTCAATATAAGTTGAGGTCGGTTTTCTTTTGATAACACAAAGTGTAGATTGGTCTTTACCACGAATGGTAATGACTAATCTCCTATTATCACAATTTGCATTAGGTTGTACCGACTATTCAACCTAGTGCTATCACAGTTTTCACTTTTTCATCTTTAACCCGAGGGTTGAATGATTTACTGATTTATCGCGGCCCAAATTCATTGTTTATGTCATTAATCCAAAGATATACGGCTTACCCGAATGTGATTATGACTCAACCTTTGATTATGGTTCAAGCCCCCTTTACGAATTTATCCTTCTATAAAAATTCAAGTTTAATAATGGATTAACCTTGATTAAAGTCCAAGGCTGTTTACAAATTAAATCTGTTTATGACTCAACCTTGATTAAAGTTCAAGTCTATTTCCAAACCAAATTTACTTATGACTCAACCTTGATTAAGATTCAAGTCTATTTACAAACTGAATTTACTTACGACTCATCCTTGATTAAGGTTCAAGTCTATTTACAAACCGAATTTACTTACGACTCAACCTTGATTAAGGTTCAAGTCTATTAACAAATCGAATTTACTTACGACTCAACCTTGATTAAGGTTCAATTCTATCTCTGTAACAACCAAAGATAACTCGTATAATATATTTCTTGCTTGTTAGCCCAGCGTATAAGCTGGTGCCTCGCTCAAGGTCTTGCATGGATCGCATCCCTATCGTGTTAGAAGGTGGACTACGTCCAAAATGCTTTAGTATATTGCCCTCTCTACTAGCCCAGCGTATTTCAGCTGGTGCCTCGCTCAAGGTCTTGTACGGATCGCATCCCTGCCGTGTTAGACAGTGGACTACGTCCAAAATCTCCCGGCACCCACACTTACTAAGCCTTTGCTACATAGATTGCATATGTATTAATTATAAGAAACCCATTGTATCACATGTTCAACACTTACCTGGCCAGGGTAAGTAATTCGCATATGGTACACACGGACTTATTATAATTAAGGCATCACACACTATGCAAACAAATTTTCAGCTCATGCTTGTGTCCCCTATTTTATTTGGTGAAACCTTTTTTTCTTGATATTTATTGGGTATTTGGTTTTACCTTTACTCATTTAAAACCAACGATGTGTTTTCATTTCATAAAACTTTGTGTGTTCATACCCATTGATATGACCACTACGTGACTCTAGAACTTTTAAATGTTAGTTTGGGATGATTACCCCCAACCCGGTTTCGACGTTCAAGTTAAGTTTGTGCATTGATCGTTCATTATATTGAACTACGCACCTTTCCCATTTTGCTCTTTGATTGTGTATGCAATTACCACTCTTCATGTGATAATTGCCTACTAATGCACTTACTATGATTTAGGGCGTGTACCTGATTGATACGTGCTCATGTGTTCCCCTCTTTTTTTTTTTTTTTATCAATCTGCTAGTCTGAGTTGTTACTTGACTTGGTCCTTGGTGAGCATGCCTTCCGCTGTGCTCCTAGGCCCTCCACCACCTCGTTGGGTGAATCAGTCGATCCTATCTTGATCGAATAAAATGTTGTCATCCCTGTCACATTTACAAATTCAATTGATTAGTAACATGACATGTCGGTATTAGTATGCATCGTTACAATAATAATGTTAGAATTCTTGTTACACAAGAATTTTCGTTGCCTGAATAAATCTTTGGATAGGCTTCAAGCCGCCCAACGACTTCCTTACCAAGGTTTTGTGATAGCATGTATCTACACGATATCACTATTGATCATATACAACAATCTCCGATCAAACCGGATTGTTATTGTAAATATTACTTACCGGATTCCTTAATCAAGCCCCGAACCGAACACCCTTCAACACTTGAGCGCACAGTTTGAGTCCAAGTATCCTTCTCGACACTCGGATCCCTCAAACCAATGGCTCTGATACCACTTGTAAGACCCTAATCCGTAATCACGCGATCAACGCCTAATAATACAGGTTTTGACCTTACTTAAAACCACTCCCGATTAAACCCTTTAAAATTTATGAAAAAAAACTTAATCATTTGTGATCAATACATTTTTAGTTTCCATAAATTTTACATTTGTAGCTATTAAAAACATAAAATTAGGTTTCACAATTCTTAACGGGAGTATCTTGAATCTAATGCGGAAGCTTGATGAGTGTTCGGGTGTGTTCGGCTCTCCTCGTGACTTGATCCTTGCTTCGGAACTTCTATCAAATGTATACCTAGCACCATTACATAGATAATGGTTAGTTTAGTTGATAATAAGACTTTTAAAATAGTTAACACGTTGATACGCGTCAAAACGGAACGAACGAGCTTAGATAACAAAACAAATATTTTGGGATTACATCCCGTCGTAAGCTACGCTGCCAGCGTAAGCTTATGCTGGTTATTGGATACAATTTCCCGAGAGGGCCTGGCGTAAGATACGCTACCAGCATAAGCTACGCTGGCCACTGGGCAAATTTCCTGAGAGGGCCTGGTGTAAGCTGTGCTGCCAGCGTAGTCTACGCTGGCCACTGGATGAAAATTCATTGTTTTTGCTTGTTTTCACCACTTTTGGCCGCTCTTTTACCTATGTTCAAAGCCATTTCGAGGGACACTTAGGGACTCATTGATACCATAGTGTCATGCTTGTAAGATACCATTTATCGAAATCAAATACACCTTTTCGGTCATTCAATTCTTATGTTGTTTTTTTTTTACCCAAATCGACCCGTTAGGGCTATAGGTTATATAAACAATATTCCAATCATTCAAAAGCTATAATATCCATATAGCCAACTCATTTGGAACTCGTTAAACTAAAAAAAAATCATCCAATGTATTGATCATGACCCAATCTTTAAAACTCAACCCTTAGTAAAACTTTAAAATTCCCAAAATGCTCTTATAGGCAAATATTTCAATTTAACAACCCGTAGGCGACACTACTTGATTCAATTCTGTCGTTTTCGACGCATCGACTTATTTGGAGCCCCCTAAGACCTTTAGGACTTGGGTTTTCACCATTCTCAAGATTTCTCTAAATTTAATCAATTCTAAGCGGCTAGCGCTCCTTGATATAGTTATGGAAATAACTTACCTGATTGCCACCCATGCTTCGTGTGGGTGGTTTTAGTACACATATAACTTCGTCCGAAGGCGTTTACTTAACCACAGACTTACCGGTGGCTTTGACCCACTTCCATACCTTGCGCTCCCTCTCCATGATTCTTGGCATCAAGTGCCCATTCTCGAATGCATTTACCTGTATGCTTTCTAAATTGATAACATTAGTTTCTTGGAACCCAAATGGTAATACTTCACCATTTGACCGTTTAACCTCGAGTATCTTAATGCTTGGAATGCAAGCATCAAGTGTTGGACTCAAATGGTGATGACACCATCATTTGCCCCTTTTAAACTCATAGTTCATAACACTATGTTATCCAAGCTTTTATCCATGGTCCAAGTGACAACAACACTTGACCCATTTACCAAAACGCCTAACTACTTCATTCAAATGATTTCATATATTCAGTGAGATTGAAACATCATTTTCCACATATTCCTACAAATTAACCCGTTTGGTGAATTTCCCCATTCGGTCACAACTCATTTTTTTTCATTTAATAACATAAATCTTCTTTTGTTATGAGTTCACATAAATCTACCCACTTAAGGATTTCACCCTTTGGGGTTTACCTTTATCCCTTACTCAAGATTAACTCCAATGTGTACAACACTTAAGCCATGTTTATAGTCTATGAGTGTAAGTAAAACTTACCTTGTATTCATCCTCATTTCCTTGCACTTTAGGCTTGTATTCACTTGACCCGTTTGCTTGTTGATCCATCCCTTCCAAGCTTACACCTAGCTTGACAAGATCAACTTTCACTACACTCATAAGATTGATCAAGTTAGTCATCATGTCCAATAACTAACACATCTCATGAGTTTATTCACACCATTATATAACAATCTAAGTTTGGGTCAGTTTGACTTCTAAAAGTCAACTACCATTAGCATGATCATGTGCATTATCAATTTCCCAAACATCATTAGGATACCTTTTTTGTATATGGTGTGATTTATCTTTTAAGGCTTGTGTTTCATATTCATATACAAGAGTTCCATGATCACTCAACAAGATATAACTCAATCTTTGCAAACTAGTTTAATGAGGCATTATTCAACATGTTAGCATCTAGCATTGTAAGAACTATATTTAACACCATCTTTCGACCCGTATAAAATCATTGGGCATTTTCATTCCCAAACATGAATCCTACACATTTTATGCATCATATTGCAAGCATTCATGTTCTCACATGTTCTACACATTTATTTTCTCATTCAAGTATTTCATCAAACACCTTATATTCACTATTTTCATCATATTAATTCTAGGTGTTCAACACTTCCTAGATTCCACCATGGCCTAGTTAACAATTTGCACATGATCATTCCACTGATTAGCACACATACATGATACCAACTACATATAAATTGCAAGATTATACCACATACTAGTGTAATTCATGTTTAAGAGAAAAACCACCACTTATACATAATGAAATTCACAATTTCATATGAATCAACAACATATCACAATTCATCACGTTTTTATAGCTTCATTGATGTCTACTAACACATAGAAATCCATAGAAGCTAAGAAATCACGTTTTTGATATGAACCCTAATTCACCATCTTTCACATACAAATGTTTTAGGTGAGATTAAAGGGGTCTAGAGATACCTTATGATGTGTAGAACACTAGATGACTAGAATTTACACCATGCACCAAGAATTCTTCTTTGATTTGTGCAGATTTGTGCTAGAATGTTGTAGGTGTTTTGTTGTTGAAGGAGAAGGGATCTCGTGAGGATTTTTTTTATTGATCACACACACAAGTGTGTGTGTTATTGTTTTATTGATTTTATTTATAAAATCAAGTTTACCACATTGACAACTATAGTCCCTCAAGTCTAGTAAATCAAAGCTTTTGATTTATGTTTTAAGTCAAGGTTTTGAATCAACTAACTAATTTAGCGGGGTGTATTTTCCTATTATAATAAATTCCCCGTGTTATTTTCTGATAGAATGTTCACGTTATTATTTATCTCGTTTTGTTTTTTTTTTGCTAATCATGCCAAGGTGAAACTGGTTTTCGGGGTGTTACAAGTCTACCCTCCTTAAAGAGGTTTCGTCCTCGAAACCTTTCTTATGTAGTTCCTTTCATTAAACCCAAAGAACTTTAGTTCCCTCTACTGAATTGGGCACCGTTCGTTCTTTTGTCATCCTATAGCCATGATAATAGTTAGTACTAAATGCCTAGGGTGGTTATCCCCTTACTCGGCTTTCTTACTTTTCGACTACTACATATGAGCCTCAATTTTGTAATGTTACTTAGAGTCGTACTACTCCTTTGTTTATCTAAATGTTATTCCATGGCGTAATCTCTACATACATAGCCCACCGGGTATTTTAGCTACTCATGTATTCTCATAGACCCGCTTTAGTTCCATAGATTATCTTTCGTTTACTAATATCTTGAAGGATATCATGATTAAGGGTCCATTCTTTCATGCACCTTATGGCATCTACTGTGTTACTCAATTGTAGTATCTATATACACATGTCTATATATCTTTTATGACCAAGTAATTTGTCTTGGTTTCCAAGACTGGCCCAGCTCACTAACACGGATGTTTTTCTGTCCCTTGGATCCATTTCTGAATCCATTTCTTATTGTTTTTATGTTTGATAGAATGCTATAAACAAACCTTGCTTTACACTATCGTTTCCCTTTCCTTGGCTAATCCTATTCTAAGAATTTGCCATCTATTTGGTTCCTCCTACCCTTCGTGATTGTCGTGGAAATCATTATCAATTCCCACACTTTACCCAACTGGTTTTCTAGGCTCCTATGTTTCAAGTATTGTATTTTATGGTATAACCCTAAAGCTTGCCCCTTTTACTACCCTCACACCAAATGGGTTATCCTGATTCATTATGCTTGGGCTTTTCCCATAACATATCTATTTCGTATATGTCAGTTTGAATTTAGGTTTTCCCAAGTTCCGGATTTGCTAACTTGATTGGGGTCATTGCCCCAACCATCCCGTTTAAAGACTTTGAGTTTCAGAGTTCAAATCATTTCTTTGGAACAATTTTTTTTTCCTAAAATCCTTTTTCCTGATTTATCAATCTCAATATAAGTTGAGGTCGGTTTTCTTTTGATAACACAATGTGTAGATTGGTCTTTACCACGAATGGTAATGACTAATCTCCTATTATCACAATTTGCATTAGGTTGTACCGACTATTCAACCTAGTGCTATCACAGTTTTCACTTTTTCATCCTTAACCCGAGGGTTGAATGATTTACTGATTTATCGCGGCCCAAATTCATTGTTTATGTCATTAATCCAAAGATATACGACTTACCCGAATGTGATTATGACTCAACCTTTGATTATGGTTAAAGCCCCCTTTACGAATTTATCCTTCTATAAAAATTCAAGTTTAATTATGGCTTAACCTTGATTAAAGTCCAAGGCTGTTTACAAATTAAATCTGTTTATGACTCAACCTTGATTAAAGTTCAAGTCTATTTCCAAACCAAATTTACTTATGACTCAACCTTGATTAAGATTCAAGTCTATTTACAAACTGAATTTACTTACGACTCATCCTTGATTAAGGTTCAAGTCCATTTACAAACCGAATTTACTTAAGACTCAACCTTGATTAAGGTTCAAGTCTATTTACAAATCGAATTTACTTACGACTCAACCTTGATTAAGGTTCAATTCTATCTCTGTAACAACCAAAGATAACTCATATAGTATATTTCTTGCTTTGCTAGCCCAGCGTATAAGCTGGTGCCTCGCTCAAGGTCTTGCATGGATCGCATCCCTACCGTGTTAGAAGGTGGACTACGTCCAAAATGCTTTAGTATATTGCCCTCTCTGCTAGCCCAGCGTATTTCAGCTGGTGCCTCGCTCAAGGTCTTGTACGGATCGCATCCCTGCCGTGTTAGACAGTGGACTACGTCCAAAATCTCCCGGCACCCACACTTACTAAGCCTTTGCTACATAGATTGCATATGTATTAATTATAAGAAACCCATTGTATCACATGTTTAACACTTACCTGGCCAGGGTAAGTAATTCGCATATGGTACACACGGACTTATTATAATTAAGGCATCACACACTATGCAAACAAATTTTCAGCTCATGCTTGTGTCCCCTATTTTATTTGGTGAAACCTTTTTTTCTTGATATTTATTGGATATTTGGTTTTACCTTTACTCATTTAAAACCAACGATGTGTTTTCATTTCATAAAACTTTGTGTTCATACCCATTGATATGACCACTACGTGACTCTAGAACTTTTAAATGTTAGTTTGGGATGATTACCCCCAACCCGGTTTCGACGTTCAAGTTAAGTTTGTGCATTGATCGTTCATTATATTGAACTACGCACCTTTCCCATTTTGCTCTTTGATTGTGTATGCAATTACCACTCTTCATGTGATAATTGCCTACTAATGCACTTACTATGATTTAGGGCGTGTACCTGATTGATACGTGCTCATGTGTTCCCCTCTTTTTTTTTTTTTTTTTTTTTTTTTTTTTTTTTATCAATCTGCTAGTCTGAGTCGTTACTTGACTTGGTCCTTGGTGAGCATGCCTTCCGCTGTGCTCCTAGGCCCTCCACCACCTCGTTGGGTGAATCAGTCGATCCTATCTTGATCGAATAAAATGTTGTCATCCCTGTCACATTTACAAATTCAATTGATTAGTAACATGACATGTCGGTATTAGTATGCATCGTTACAATAATAATGTTAGAATTCTTGTTACACAAGAATTTTCGTTGCCTGAATAAATCTTTGGATAGGCTTCAAGCCGCCCAACGACTTCCTTACCAAGGTTTTGTGATAGCATGTATCTACACGATATCACTATTGATCATATACAACAATCTCCGATCAAACCGGATTGTTATTGTAAATATTAATTACCGGATTCCTTAATCAAGCCCCGAACCGAACACCCTTCAACACTTGAGCGCACAGTTTGAGTCCAAGTATCCTTCTCGACACTCGGATCCCTCAAACCAATGGCTCTGATACCACTTGTAAGACCCTAATCCGTAATCACGCGATCAACGCCTAATAATACAGGTTTTGACCTTACTTAAAACCACTCCCGATTAAACCCTTTAAAATTTATGAAAAAAACTTAATCATTTGTGATCAATACATTTTTAGTTTCCATAAATTTTACATTTGTAGCTATTAAAAACATAAAATTAGGTTTCACAATTCTTAACGGGAGTATCTTGAATCTAATGCGGAAGCTTGATGAGTGTTCGGGTGTGTTCGGCTCTACTCGTGACTTGATCCTTGCTTCGGAACTTCTATCAAATGTATACCTAGCACCATTACATAGATAATGGTTAGTTTAGTTGATAATAAGACTTTTAAAATAGTTAACACGTTGATACGCGTCAAAACGGAACGAACGAGCTTAGATAACAAAACAAATATTTTGGGATTACATCCCGTCGTAAGCTACGCTGCCAGCGTAAGCTTATGCTGGTTATTGGATACAATTTCCCGAGAGGGCCTGGCGTAAGCTACGCTACCAGCATAAGCTACGCTGGCCACTGGGCAAATTTCCTGAGAGGGCCTGGCGTAAGCTGTGCTGCCAGCGTAGTTTACGCTGGCCACTGGATGAAAATTCATTGTTTTTGCTTGTTTTCACCACTTTTGGCCGCTCTTTTACCTATGTTCAAAGCCATTTCGAGGGACACTTAGGGACTCATTGATACCATAGTGTCATGCTTGTAAGATACCATTTATCGAAATCAAATACACCTTTTCGATCATTCAATTCTTATGTTGTTTTTTTTTACCCAAATCGGCCCGTTAGGGCTATAGGTTATATAAACAATATTCCAATCATTCAAAAGCTATAATATCCATATAGCCAACTCATTTGGAACTCGTTAAACTAAAAAAAATAATCCAATGTATTGATCATGACCCAATCTTTAAAACTAAACCCTTAGTAAAACTTTAAAATTCCCAAAATGCTCTTATAGGCAAATATTTCAATTTAACAACCCGTAGGCGACACTACTTGATTCAATTCTGTCGTTTTCGACGCATCGACTTATTTGGAGCCCCCTAAGACCTTTAGGACTTGGGCTTTCACCATTCTCAAGATTTCTCTAAATTTAATCAATTCTAAGCGGCTAGCGCTCCTTGATATAGTTATGGAAATAACTTACCTGATTGCCACCCATGCTTCGTGTGGGTGGTTTTAGTACACATATAACTTCGTCCGAAGGCGTTTACTTAACCACGGACTTACCGGGTGGCTTTGACCCACTTCCATACCTTGCGCTCCCTCTCCATGATTCTTGGCATCAAGTGCCCATTCTCGAATGCATTTACGTGTATGCTTTCTAAATTGATAACATTAGTTTCTTGGAACCCAAATGGTAATACTTCACCATTTGACCGTTTAACCTCGAGTATCTTAATGCTTGGAATGCAAGCATCAAGTGTTGGACTCAAATGATGATGACACCATCATTTGCCCCTTTTAAACTCATAGTTCATAACACTATGTTATCCAAGCTTTTATCCATGGTCCAAGTGACAACAACACTTGACCCATTTACCAAAACGCCTAACTACTTCATTCAAATGATTTCATATATTCAGTGAGATTGAAACATCATTTTCCACATATTCCTACAAATTAACCCGTTTGGTGAATTTCCCCATTCGGTCACAACTCATTTTTTTTCATTTAATAACATAAATCTTCTTTGTTATGAGTTCACATAAATCTACCTACTTAAGGATTTCACCCTTTGGGGTTTACCTTTATCCCTTACTCAAGATTAACTCCAATGTGTACAACACTTAAGCCATGTTTATAGTCTAAGAGTGTAAGTAAAACTTACCTTGTATTCATCCTCATTTCCTTGCACTTTAGGCTTGTATTCACTTGACCCGTTTGCTTGTTGATCCATCCCTTCCAAGCTTACACCTAGCTTGACAAGATCAACATTCACTATACTCATAAGATTGATCAAGTTAGTCATCATGTCCAATAACTAACACATCTCATGAGTTTATTCACACCATTATATAACAATCTAAGTTCGGGTCAGTTTGACTTCTAAAAGTCAACTACCCTTAGCATGATCATGTGCATTATCAATTTCCCAAACATCATAAGGATACCTTTTTTGTATATGGTGTGATTTATCTTTTAAGGCTTGTGTTTCATATTCATATACAAGAGTTCCATGATCACTCAACAAGATATAACTCAATCTTTGCAAACTAGTTTAATGAGGCATTATTCAACATGTTAGCATCTAGCATTGGAAGAACAATATTTAACACCATCTTTCGACCCGTATAAAATCATTGGGCATTTTCATTCCCAAACATGAATCCTACACATTTTATGCATCATATTGCAAGCATTCATGTTCTCACATGTTCTACACATTTATTTTCTCATTCAAGCATTTCATCAAACACCTTATATGCACTATTTTCATCATATTAATTCTAGGTGTTCAACACTTCCTAGATTCCACCATGGCCTAGTTAACAATTTGCACATGATCATTCCACTGATTAGCACACATACATGATACCAACTACATATAAATTGAAAGATTATACCACATACTAGTGTAATTCATGTTTAGGAGAAAAGCCACTACTTATACATAATGAAATTCACAATTTCATATGAATCAACAACATATCACAATTCATCACGTTTTTATAGCTTCATTGATGTCTACTAACACATAGAAATCCATAGAAGCTAAGAAATCACGTTTTTGATATGAACCCTAATTCACCATCTTTCACATACAAGTGTTTTAGGTGAGATTAAAGGGTCTAGAGATACCTTATGATGTGTAGAACACTAGATGACTAGAATTTACACCATGCACCAAGAATTCTTCTTTGATTTGTGCAGATTTGTGCTAGAATGTTGTAGGTGTTTTGTTGTTGAAGGAGAAGGGATCTCCTGAGGATTTCTTTTTATCGATCACACACACAAGTGTGTGTGTGTGTTATTGTTTTATTGATTTGATTAATAAAATCAAGTTTACCACATTGACAACTATAGTCCCTCAAGTCTAGTAAATCAAAGCTTTTGATTTATGTTTTAAGTCAAGGTTTTGAATCAACTAACTAATTTAGCGGGGTTTATTTTCCTATTATAATAAAATCCCCGTGTTATTTTCTGATAGAATGTTCACGTTATTATTTATCTCGTTCTGTTTTTTTTTTGCTAATCATGCCACTTGGCATGATTAGGCGAAACTGGTTTTCGGGGTGTTACATATATCGCTAGAAAGTTTGATAGATTGGGGAAGAGGTTTGGGTTTGTGTCTTTTAGTGGTATAATTGATGCGAGAAGATTGGTTGGGGAGATGACCAATCTATGGATGGGGTCATATAAGTTATTTGTATCCGTGGCTCGTTTTGTTGATGGGGAGAAGGTGGATGTTCCGAACGACACAATGAATAGGAAAGGTAAGGAGAAGGAGCATACTTTTCATGCAAACCCTATTGATGGGGAGCACATCAGGAAAAGAATGTTCATGTCAAAGGGGTGATGGGAACGAATGGAGGAGGAGGTCGTATGTATGTTGATAGTCTCTTGAATAGAAATAAGGTTGATGTGGTGAAGGTTGATGATAATGTGGAAGGTTTTTCTTAGTGGTTTAGTTGTTCTGTGATGTGCAAATTGGTGGATTTTCGGGCGCTTACTGAGCTGAAGACGATTTTGAATGCCATAGGATGGATTGACGTTGGGATCAAGTATGTTTCAGGTCTCACTGTGTTGTTGGTGTTTAGCATTGAGGCCGACTGTCATGAGTTTTGTATGGAAAAAGATATATGGGCGGATGTGTTCGTTACTTTGGATAGGTGGGATGGAAATCAAACGACGGTGGATGAGAGAATTGCGTGGTTGTAGATTCATGGAGTACCGATTCAGTTGGTGATAGATCAGGTTTTTGATTTGGTGGGTTGTAGATATGGAGAGGTTATTAAGTCAGCCAATATGTCTACTGATGATTGCAATTTTTCGTTTGCGTATGTTGGTGTTTTATGTAAGTCTTGGGGAAGGATTGTTGATCGGGTGGACATTTCATGGAGAGGTAAAACTTTTAAGGTTTGGGTTGATGAAGATGTGGGTGAATGGGTTCTGGATTGTGTCGAAGAGTTTGAGGGATCGATTGAAGAGTTGGAGCAGCCATCAACCGGTAATCGAAGCATGGAGTTTATCAATGATGGTGTTCAAGGAGATGATGTGGAGGTGGGCGAGATTAGGGAGGATGCAAGGGATGTTAACAAGATGATTTTTAACATAGGGCGGATTCTAATCTACAAGGTAGCATCGAGAATGTGGTTAATGTTAATAGTTCGGGAGTGCGTAAGAAATTTAAACGAAGATCCTTGTTCAAGAATAGGGGGAGGCGAGTAATTATCAGGAGAGACCTAAGAAGCGACACAGGGATGATAACGATTTGTTCGGCTTAGACAAGTTGATTGGTATTATTGGGTCTCATTTGGTTGAGAGTAATGATGCTGATAAGGATGAGGACGAAGAGTTTTACACGCCTGATTTAAATGGTTATTCAGAAGAGGTCCCCAACAGTGAAGGTTATGAGAATGAGCATTTGGTTTCGGATAACTCTCAAGTAGTGCAAGACAGTATTGATGTTGATCCTTTAAGAGTTGAAGCCGCTAATACTGTGGTTGTGGGAGAGAATCTAGGAGCATCCAACCTTAATAGCTTTATGCCGAAAATCCAAGAGGTGATAGTTGAAGAAGGTTTTCAAGGGGGTGGTCGATGAATGTTATGACATTATACATTTGTGGGTTGGGGAGTTCAAGCAAGGCGGAATGGGTTCATAATCTTCGGAGTCAACATGAGGTACATTTTATTATGATACAGGAAACTCAAATGGTGTCTATAGAGGATGTGGATATAGGTAGTTTTTGGGGTAGAGGTGATTATTCTTTCGAGTGGGTTCCGTCTACTGGAAGGTCCGGGGGCTTGTTATCATTATGGGATTCCAAGGTGTTTAAGGTTGAGACTACACATAAGCTTTCGAAGGTGTTGTTAGTTTCTGGTAAGATGAAAGGTAATGGGGAGATATTTCATATGCTAAAGGTTTATGCTCTGCATTCCCCGGTGGTGAAAAGGGCTCTTTGGGCAGAGATTAGTAGTCTTATAGGCGATGGAGATGGGTTTTGGACGGTTGCGAGAGATTTTAATTTGGTTAGAAATGAAGGGGAAAGAAGGAATTCTTTTTATAGTTTGTCCGAAGCTAATGAATTCAATAGTTTTATTGAAGATTCGAATCTGCATGAGTATTCCTTGAAAGGTCGTCGTTTCACATTTTTCGTTGGGGATAAGTTGAGTCGGATAGATAGAGTGATGGTGAATTGGAATTTTTTCTCAGCTTGGCCGATGGCAGAGTATTTGGCTTTGGATAGAAATTGGTCTGATCATAGTCCGCTAATCTTAAAGACGACGTGTAGAAGTTTTGGGCCTAAACCGTTCAGATTTTTTAATTCATGGTTAGGGCGTCAAGATTTTTTGGTTCTTGTTAAAGATGCGATGAATAATTTCAATGTTGAGGGGGCTCCGGCTACTCGACTTATGCTGAAGTTTAGAAAGTTGAGGAACGTGATCTCGGTTTTGGTAAATAACTGTTTCCAAAAGGAGAGAGCCGAAAGACTTATTTTGGAACAAGAACTCGGATGCTTGGATGTTCTTATGGAAGATCGAAACTTGTTGGAGGAGGAGGTGTGGAGTCTTGAGGAGATTAAGAGGAGGTTACGGGAGCTTGATTATTTTCGCCAAAAAGATTTAAAGCAGAAAGCTAGGAATAATTGGTCCTCCTTTGGTGATGATAACACACGGTTTTTCCATGGTTGCATCAAGTTGCTAATTTTGATGGTTAATGGAGTATGGGAAACGAACCCGGAAATAGTTAAGAGAGAGGTTCTTCAGTTTTATAGATTGAAATTCAAGGAAAAAAAATGGTGGATCGACATACTCTTAATTGTTATGGGTTGAAGAAGCTAGGAAGTAGTGAAGCCGACAATTGATTCAATATTTTTCCTTTCAGGAGATTAAAGATGCGGTGTTCGATTGTGAGGCAGACAAAGCGCCGGGCCCCAATGGTTTTAATTTTCGATTTATTAGGTCTTTTTGGGACTTGTTCCAAAACGATTTTGATGAATTGATGTTACATTTTCATGAGGTGGGGAGGTTTAGCCCATGGGTGGGTTCGTCTTTTATTATTATGATTCCTAAGATTGGTGATCCCGTGGAGCTTTCTGATTTAGACCACTTTATTTAATTGGGATTATTAGTAAGCTAGTATCTAAAGTTTTGGCGAATAGATTGAAGACTGTCATGGGTAAAGTTGTGTCGGAAACTCAGTCGGCTTTCTTGACAGGGAGGTATATATTGGATGGTCCATTAATGGTAAATGAGGTGATTTCGTGGGCTAAGAAGCGTGGGAAGAAATTGTTTTTTATTCAAAATAGATTTTGATAAAGCTTACGATAATGTTAAATAGGATTTCCTTTTGTCGGTTATGGAGCAAATGGATTTTCCATTGAAGTGGCGAGAGTGGATAAGGGGGATATTGGTCTCGGCGAGGTCGGCGATCCTCGTGAATGGGTCACCCACTTTTGAATTTGGTTGCCAAAAGGGTATTTGACAAGGTGATCCTATCTCTCCTTTTTTATTCATTATACTGATGGAGGCTTTTTCTTGTTTAATGAATAGAGCTACTGAGTCAGGAGTTTTTGATGGGGTGCATCTTCCGAATGAAGGCCCGGTTTTATCACATCTATTGTTTGCGAATGATGCTATGTTGATGGGTGATTGGTCTTCTTTCAATTTTGATAATATGAAGCGGATTATTCGGATTTTCTACTTATGTTCGGGCCTGAAGATTAACCTTCATAAATCGGTATTGTATGGTATTGGGGTGGATAATGATGAGTTGAAGGATAAAGTGGTTTCTTTAGGGTGCAAAGCGGGAGATATGCCGTTTACTTACTTGGGGATTAAAGTGGGTGCGAATATGAATAGGATAGCAAATTGGGAGTTGGTGGTCACTACGTTTAGAAGAAGGTTGTCGAAGTGGAAGGCGACTTCTTTATCCATGGGAGGAAGGGTGACGTTGATTAAATTCGTGCTAAATAGCCTTCCTACTTATTATTTTTCATTATTTAAGGCCCCGAAGAAAATAATAAATGACCTGGAAGGTTTGAAAAGAAGGTTTTTATGGGGTGGCTCTGAAGAGGTTAGGAAACTCAATTGGGTTTCTTGGGATACGGTTACAAAATTCATAGACGAGGGGGGGGGGGTTGGGTATCGCTAGACTTGATCTTAGTAACAAGGCTTTGCTCGTTAAATGGATGTGGAGGTTTTTAAATGAGCATCAACATTTGTGGAGAAGGGTTGTTAGTTCCATTCATGGGTCGACTCGTAGTTGGGGTATTGCCCCGGTGAATAGTGCATATACTAGTGTTTGGAAGAATTGTGTTTCATTGTGGAATACTATAAAGGTTGAAGGAAGAGGGCTTTCTAGTGTAATTCGAGGTCAAGTTGGGGATGGGAGATGCATACGGTTCTGGTTGGATATGTGGTTAGGCGACGAAACTTTTAAAGTTAAGTTTCCTAACTTGTTTGCTTTAGAAAAAGATAAAAGGGTATTGGTTTGCAATCGGTTGAAGGTTGATGGTTCTCGCCGATATTTAATTTGGAATTGGCGGCGCAAGGTTAGTAGTGCCGAGGAGATTAACGAAAAGCATCTTTTTGAGACTTTGTTAAATGGGATAATTGTGAATGATCGGGCCGACATTTGGATTTGGTATAATGGGAGCCAGAAAGATTTCTCTGTGGCCGAGATAAAAAGTGGTTAAATGGAACTATCTTCAGTGGAGAGCGATTTGTTTTTTCATGGAGCAAGTGGGTGTCTCTCAAAGTGAATATTTTTATGTGGCGTCTTTTTTTAGATCGTCTTCCTACAAAAAGGCGTTAATACGGAGAAACATTCATGTGGCGAATCCATTATGTGTTTGGTGCGAGAGCGAGGAGGAAACGGCGGAACATATATTCACCGGTTGTGGTCTTTCAGCCGGGGTCTGGAATGGTGTTTCTAGATGGTGTCGCATTTCGGACATTTATGCTTTCCATGTCAAAGATTTGGTGGGGTTGCATGATGGGTGTGGGTCGACGGGTACCAAGAAGGCGGTTGTTCATGGGGTGATAATTATTGCTTGTTGGATGCTGTGGAAAGCTAGGAATGAGAAGATTTTCTCAAACAAGGATTCGAAGGTGGTGGAATTGGTGACTGACATCAAGACTATGGGTTTTCTTTGGTACAAACATAGAATCAAGACGGGATAGTGGATTGGGATAGTGGGTGTATTTTTTATTTGATGTAATTGTATTGGATTGTTTGGTTTTTGGTTGCTATCCCCATCTTGGTGATAGCAATCCGTTTTGGTGGTAATGAAAGTTATTCTTCAAAAAAAAAAGTAATTTTCACAACATTATTTGATGATAAATATAATTGGTTTCATATTTATCACCTACCTTTTAGTGGAGTGGTATGTGGGCCTAATGATAAGTGACTGGAGGCCTAATAGTCACAAGTTCGAGACTTGAAAAATACCAGGTTTTACCGATTATTCACTGTCGTGCCTTCGGGCGGGTGGGTGGTTGGGGTTTTCCCTGGATTGGTGGACCTGAAGGACCGGATACCCTGTGGATATTCTAAATTCGCCATAAAGGGATTCCTATTGAAGCTCGTGAAGACCTTGTTGGCCTTTCAAAAAAGGTTTCATATTTAAGCACAAAATTGGTGGTGGAGTATTTGTTTGAGGTGCATTTCCTTAATGGGATGTTAAAGGTTAGAGACCAGTAGAGGCATTTTTTTTCCGTTTCAACAGCAATGTTGATTAATTAAATATAAATGGTTTCTTAAGAAATCACAAATTGGGTTTGAGATGTAGTGGTTTATGGTGCATTTCTCTAAGATCGGGTGTAGTCAGGTGTTTTTCTGGGCGTGAATCAAAAGATGGTGCCCCCAACACCACTACATGGGGGCGCTATCTTTCCAAAACCGGGGATGGCGCGATCATCATAACACTGTGCAACATTTTGAATAACCAATCAATGGTTGACACCTCACCCCTTGTTCTGATCTCTCTCTCTCTCTCTCTAACTGGTTTTATGTGGTGGTGATAGTGTGGTCTGATGTGGTAGTGGCAGTGGTGTAGGTGAAAGAAAGAGTAGAGAGAGGAGAAAAAGGGAAGAAGGAGAAGGTGGTGGTGATGATGATGAAGAAGACGACAATGATGGTGGTGGTGATGATGAAGAGGACGACAGTGATGGTGGTGGTTTCGTGGTGGTGCCGATGGTGATGATGAAGAAGACGTCAGTGATGGTGGTGATGATGAGAAGACGACAGTGTGGTGATGATGGGTTATTTAGGTTTTGTTTTTTTTTTTCTGTTTTTTTTTAATAGCGCCCCTTTTTTCCCCTCTCACTACACCCCATTTTGAATTAACGCCCCATGCTGACTCAGTTGCCACGTGGACCAATCACAGGGGGCCTTAAGTTTTTCCCCATCCACTACATATGGTCTAATGAGAAGTCACACCTTCGAGACTAGATGGGGGCATTCTATATATTTTTTTTTCATTTCCACAACATTATTTAACGGTTAAATACAATATAGGTTTCATATGAAATCCCAAATTGGGTTGGTGGTGCAGTGGTATGTGGTGCACTTCCCTAATGAGAGATTACACGTTCGAGACCGGGTGTTGGCATGTTAATTATAACTAGGTTGGGAATAAACACAATTTGGATTAGTGGTGTAGTGGTTTGAAGTGTATTTCCAAAAAGGGAGGTCACTGGTTCAAGACTTGGTTTGAGACAAGTTTTTTTTTTTTAAAAAAAAAAAAATTGTGGCCGCTTATATTGTCACATTGGTATCCTAATAAACCAAAACGATAATGACAGCGAATGCGCGACAACACGAGCGAAAACCCTGGTTCTAAATTAAGTAGTACTTTTTATGCAATACTGGATTCTAGGAAAATAATTTTTTTGCACATGTAATATCCGAAAAAAGAAAAGTGTCGTGTCCGAAGTAAAAGAAAGGATAAAAAATGTATGGCTAATTATGGCTCAAACGAAAAACACAGGGAAATAATATGTTGAAAAAAAATATTTTAAGTTGTAATGTAAGAATGTTTTTAGCGTTGGGATAAAGTTGAATTAATGGAGGGTATATAGAATTTTGTGGTAACAAACGTGCTATGAGTGCTATCCTTAGTCTCAAATTTCTATGCATGTTCATTACAATAAAATAATATGATATATTTAAGTTTGTTCAAATGACCAGTAACTTTGTATTTGTTGGAAAGTCGTTTAAAATTAGTTAACGGAAAAAAAAACGTGAATCATTTCGAACCAAAATGGCTTTTGGAACACTTTAACCATACCTAAGGCTATCCGGAGTGGTGGGGAAATAGGGGGATGAAGCGCCATGTGGTACTTGTGGGACCCTTGTGTGTGTGTGTGTGTGTGGGGGGGGGGGGGGATTGTGGAAAGTGGAAGGGGGGAAGAGGGGGGGAAGAAAATAATATTATATTGTGTTAAAGTTAAAAAAAATAAAATAAATAAAGCTCCACCAATAATTTAGTGCCAAGTGTCCCAAATAATTGCCCCACGCCGGTGAGTTGCCCCCCCCCCACGCCAGGACCGGCGGCGGTGTTCCCCCCTTCCCGCCCCTTTCCCGCCACCACTCCGGATGGTCTAAGTTCAGCCATTATCTTCGTTGTCACCTCAAAGTGCAAACGAGCAGACATGCCTAGCTCAAATAAACTAATGGGATTACTACCAAGTGTTTAAATCAGAACTTTAGACTTTCAGATGCAAGTCAGTTAAGAACACCTTATAAAAATAATCCAACCAGGCCAGGAATCGCCGAAGTGTTTGTGGTGTTCCTACTTATGCAAATTTACATGTATTTAAATATAAATATAAGCATGAAATTAACAAAAGCTATTGCTTTAGGTCTAAACATTAACGGGTCCGAATTTTCTTTTAGGACTAAGTTGGTGTGAACTTGTGATGATGCAATGATTTCATGGGCTTTTGCATTGTTGTGCATATGAAGAAATAAGATTCACTACAGTCTACAAGCTTCACAACAAAACCTCTGGTTGTTCATAAGCGATAGGTGAAACCACAAATAAAAGAGCTTCACGTCAACAATATGTGAACGTTAAGATTTACGAGGCCGTGAGTAGATAGATGATAATTTATCCTTGATAACTTATAATAATATTGGCCTTACATTTGGGCTCTTTCTAAATATTTGGGCTCACATAAATTGCAGTTGACTAGTAAGACATCGACCAAGAAACCTGTGGCCACCGCCAGTCTGCCACACGTTAGTTTATATGCAGTATGCACACTATATTATATAATGTTGTAAAAACACCACTAGCCCACCACGGGTGTGGCTCAACTTTATAAAAAATAGAAAAAATTACAGAAATCGTCCTTTATGTTTACCTGTTTTTTCAGTAGATGTCCTTTAACTTCAAAAGTGATGAAAATCGTCCTTTATGTTGTAAAATCTTGCAGGTCTCGTCCTTTAGGCCTAACTTGATTAGTTTTTTTTGGTTAAGTTTTATCATGTGGACCCACATGAGGGCAAAATGACAGTTATGCCCTCATCTCTATCATCTTTATCACCAGTCACCACCATCACTTTCTTTCAATAACCACCACCACCGCACCACCACCTCTATCACCAACCTGCTTTCTTTCTCACCCACCCACCACCTGTCACCATCAACAATTACATGCCCCTCTCTCTAAACCCTTTCTCCCCCTCTCTCTCCCAACACTCTCCCTTAAACAAACAATAGCCCTAAATCGATTAAGGGTTTTCCTAAGCTGAACAACTCATATCGTTTTTCCCTTTAAAACACCCAGATCTTACCTTCTGCTTCATCATTCCAATTAACCCAATTTACAAAAATGTAGAAAAAAAAAACCCGCAGCAAAGATGATGGTTTCAGATGAGTCTTAAGGACTCCGACGATGTCACACTAGCATATCAAGGCGACATTAACAGTAAATTAACGATAACGGCTTTCGGTCACTAGCATATAATTATGTTAAAATGTACATCAGTTTTTATTCGACCATGTGTAGTGATACGTTAATTTCAAGCTCCTTTTTTAAGCATTTTGTGACATGTGTTATGCCTTTCACGTACACCGTCACCACATAGCCGCTACAACTTATCTACCGACCACCCCACCGCATCTGTTACCTCTTATCACTTTCACGTGCCAATGCCTTTTTGTCTACGTAGTTGCTAGCCGCCATAAAAATAAACATTCCAGTGGAGCCAATCTTTAATATTTTTCTTCTAAAGCATGTTTTAATCTTAACCAATTTTGATAGTGGTTTTAATCCGAAATAAATTGAATTCATACTTGTTGATCAACTGTGACAATCATATTAATCATAAACAATCACTTTCAATAATATATCCACTCACAAACCACAACACACCAAGCCAAAATAAAATTACAAACAAACAAAAAAGAAATTTAGTATTAAAAAGCTTGGACAGCATTTCCACACATCTCAAGCCTCCATTTTTTTTAATAAAACAAGAATTCTAGCACTCCGGTGTTTGAGTATGGTCTCTCTTTGGATCCCTACAATAGTCATACACCTTATAGTTCTTTTGAACCCATAACATAGCCACCACCTGTTGGCGGCTCAGCCCACCTGTCCTAGCTGGAGAGCCAGATGGTGGGCGGCACGATGCTGCCGAATTGGCATCACAAGCTCCTATCTTGAAGTTATTGTACCTACCATAAAATGGTTGATACCTATAATCGGCTTTGTATCTACCATTTTCGGTAGCCCATGAAGATGCATCCCATATAGACCCGTATACGTACATCGGCCTTAATGGAAATGTTGCATCACTTTTCCTTGGGTACCTTCTAATAGGCACATCGTCCACAAAAAATCTGCATTAATTCAACAAATTTACATTATTATTTATTTCACCTCATGAGCATTTACATGATTTCGTAATATATGATATTAACTATTAAGATCTGACACGACATGAAGCTAACACAAATTTTACGAATTTGCTTTTAGTTTAAATGAGTGTGGGTAAGTTGTTTGAGCGCGCAAACATATTTAAATAAACAGGTCGTGTTATGGTTGTTGAAGGTTGACTTTTTTACACTTACAAATTTACATAATGTGTTTTATGCTATTAGTCAAACTGATCGGGTATTTTATACCAAACAAATGACAAATTATTAGAGTCTTGTTTATAAATATAAACTATGAAAATAATAAATATAAACAAAGAAAATAATAAAATATAAAGTAGTTATCTTTTTTGTTTTATATCTTTAAAGAAATGGACTATTTCAAAAAAAAATCTTTAAAGAAATGGACAAAAGTTATCATGAATTTATTGTATTTTAAACATGTCTGAAATTAAATAACTTACATGATCTCAATAGGGCTCCACAGGATAGCATAGTTATGAAAACTCTGGGTCGGATCGAACCACAGGTGAATCTTTTCTTCCCGACCGATAATGTTTCCGTCGCCGCTACCTCTAATGTACACGTTCGTTTGCAACGTATACGGTTTCCCGAACGTCGTACCAAGAAACTCGATATCGACTTCATCATGGTTCCCAGGATAATCTTCGTTATTCGAAAGCTGTGCAGCAATCCAAGCAAAAAAGAACAACCATTAGTTTTTGCATGCATGCATGCAATGAAAATAAAGCATGCATGTTGTGTTGCTTGTGTCACAAGTAAGTACATTTTTTTAACCGATAAAATTTTATCAAGAAACTAGACTAAATGGTAAATATTAATTAAGTTCATACGTAAAATGATGTGATAACTCCCGCGGTGTAGCCTGGTTGAAGTTTGATTGATGTCCCAAAGTAGCCAGATCGATAAGGTCTTTGGGATTTGAACCCACTTCCAGAAGACTTATCGAGCCACAACACCAACGAGTTCTGCTCGAACCGCTGGTGTTGTGAGCCCCACAAGCTTCTATAGGCTTGATTGAAGGGTATTGTGGGGATTTTGGAACTTGGGTAAAAACCCGGTGAAGGTTGACCGTTGGTCAACGAAGAAATAGTGAGCATGAAGAAAGTGAGAAGAGGGAGCCAAAAGGCCATTATATTTGAAGGGTAGTTGTTTGAGAGATGAGAAATAAAATGAAGGGTATGTCAAGCTATTGGAACATATGTTAGTATATATAGTAATGTGATTTACTCTAAATGGGAAATGGGGTCCAATATATACCCACCATAACAAGAAAAACAAAAAATTTATATAGTGGTTGATAATAACATAGAGCATATGTGATAGTGAAACGAAAAAAAATGTTAACTATTAGGCAAGATTAAATTATGGAGCAATACACTCCCAGTCAATCGGCCTCTTTAATGTGCATATCAATTAGTCAAATGTATTTATAGAATAGAAGAGTAAATCTCTCAATCATTAGTTAGTCTCATTGTATTAATAGGGATCATTGTTCATTGTGTAAAGGCAATTGGAAATTACCATTCAATATTAACTTTTAGTGAACCCCATTTAAAGGTACCAAATTACTAATTAGCTTTTCTAAAATTGAAAGGAAATCATTTCAAACTTATATAGGTGAAAGTTAATTATATTGTTAATTTTTGTGATAACATGGTATTACATTTTCAAGCCAAAGTATCTATAAACAACACTCTGAGTTGAGTTATGTGCAAAGTCCACTTTACATTTCAATTTTTTTTTTTTTAAAAAAAAAAATCACATAACCAACCTTCATTAGGACTGGCATAACCAGGGCCGGCTCAACCCTTTAGGGGGCCTAGAGCGAATTATCAATTTGGGGCCCTTTTTTTGAAAGCATAAAATATTTTTTTAGTTCTTGTATAGTCCGTGTTGCGATACGTTGTGTCTAACGAGCCAAATCAAATCATAATTAAATTGAGGGTATTTGTAATTGTCACTTTCTTATGATTTGTTCCTCTACTTTCTGGAATTACACAGCCCAATTCAGTGTTTCAAACTAAAAAATGGTGGCCCTATAGATTTGGGGGCCCAAAGCCCTAGCCTCATTTCACTTGGGCTTCAGCCGGCCCTGGGCATAACAGGTTACACGAACCTGTTAAGACACGGACACGAAACCTGTAAACACGAACACGACACGAAATCTAATCGTGTTAGTTTTTTCAAACACAAACACGAACTCGTGTATAACAGGTTAACACGATAAAGAACGCCTAGTAAAATAAGTTAACACGACAAGACACGATAAGACACGACAAGACACGATAAAACACGACAAGACATGATAAAAACACGATATGACCTGTTAAGACACGTACACGATAAGACACGAACACGAAACAGGTAAACACGAACACGACACAAAAATAAACAGGTCTTAACGTGTCGACCTGTTATAGACACGAAACCTGTTAAGGCCAAACGCGAAACCTGTTAAAATCATGTAGGTTCGTATTAGATTATCGTGTTCGTGTCTGAATTGTCAGCCCTAACCTTCATCATCGATCTAGTGTCTCGTCACCAAATCTCCTCCTTCATCTTCTTTTAAGCTCTATGATCATCCTAACATTACTTTGTGTTGTTAGATATGCAGGAAAAGACGAAGGAATAAAATCGAAGGTGAGTGGTCGTGGTGGGTGGTGGTCGGTGGCGGTGATAGCGGGTGGTGATATGTGGCGATAGCGGCGGTGGAGGGTGGCGGCAGCGGTGGTAGCGACGGTAGAAGGTGGAGGTGGACGGTCGTGATGGTGGGTGGGCGACAATGGTGAGTACTGGCGGTGGTGGGTGGTGGCGGTGTGTGGTGGTGGTGGGTGGCGGGGGTAGTGGTGGGTAAAGAAAATTGTGGTGAGTAACGGTGGCAGGTGGTGGAGGCGGCGGTGGGTGGGAGACCGTGGTGGGCGGCGTTGGGTGGTGTTGATGGCGGCGGTGGTGGGTGATAGCGGGTGGTGGCGGTGGTTGGTGGCGGCGACGACGATGTGGGTGGTAAGTCGTGACGGCGGTGGTGGGTGGCGGTTGGTGGCGGTGTGTGGTGGTGGTGGGTGGCGGTGGTAGTGGTAGTGGTGGGTAAAGAAAATTGTAGTGAGTAACGGTGGCAGGTGGTGGAGGCGGCGGTGGGTGGGTTGGCTCTAATCAACGAACGGCGTTTGGTTATACATTAGATAGAGTGGATGTCCGAACGGCGTGACGTCTAGTATTGATACAAACCGTTTAATTAAGAGATCATTGCACCATAATTGTTAATGATCATAAGTCCGAGTCAAATTAAGAAACTGCCTTAGTGTTGGAATTAGCTTTAATATTTCAATTTATCTCATAACTTAATTAACGTTTTTTTAATCATTCGTCTTATTAATTTTAGTTTTATTTTCGTTAACTTAAAATACACCACCCCCCCTTTTTATAGTCGTATTTTGTGCGAAAAACGTTTTTGGTATAATAAGTTGATCTGTATCCCTGAGGACACGAACCTTACTTTCACTAATACTAGTAGGTTTATTATTTATTTATTTGCTGGATTCGACATCCAACAAATTGGTGCCGTTGCCGGGGATACGGCAATTCTAATTGTTTTATGCCAAGATCTTCTCGTACAGGTACACCACTTGAAGTTGATCCGGAAATAGAGAAAACTGCAAGGAGATTAAGGAAGCAAGCAAAACAACGAAAGAAATTAGCAAGCTCCCCAACCTCTATCACTTCACCTCCGATCACTAACATTTGGCAAGACGTACTCTTGTCAAGTGAATCCGAACCTGAAACCGAATCTCTCTCACATCCACAAACACTCATTAATCCACCACACTCACCCACCCATACCCACCAAGAACCAAACTCACCCGAACCAACAATGGCAGCTGAACAAACCCTTAGACAATGGGCGAATCGTGATGTCCCACAACAACCACTTTGCATCAACTACCCTGCAATGGAAAACTTCGAACTGAAATCCGGGTTGATCCATCTGTTACCCGTTTTCCGAGGTTTAGAGAATGAGGATCCACATAAGTTCCTTAAGGAGTTTCATGTCGTGTGTTCAGGTATGAAGCCACACAACATTACTGAAGACCAAATCAAACTAAGGGCATTCCCCTTCTCTCTTCAAGATTCAGCAAAAAAATGGTTATATTACCTGCCACCGGGGTCGGTAACCACTTGGAATGAACTTGCAACACTGTTCCTTGACAAATACTTCCCGGAAGTCAAAGCTTCAATACTCCGTAAAGAGATCATCGGGATCAAGCAAATCAAAAGGGAAGCATTGCACACCTATTGGGACAGGTTCAAGAAGCTTTGTGCTCGATGCCCACAACATGGCATATCCAAGCATCAACTCCTTCAGTACTTCTGTGAAGGATTGGCACTGATGGAGAGGCGTTTGATAAATGCCTCTAGTGGAGGAGCTCTACTTGATAAAACTCCTACTCAAATTAGAGCTCTAATCACATCAATTGCTGAAGACTCAAAGCATTCAGCACATGAGGAAGAATGGTATGTTGATCCGCCAAGGGTGTCAAAGAAGTGAATACTCCTCATCTTGAAAGCCAAATCGCTGAATTGACAAAAGCTGTGATGCTACTTACCAAAGAGAAAGGTGTTGAACAAAAATCAAAAGCTTGTGGGATATGCTTGCAACATGGACACCCCACGGATATGTGTCCTACATTGCAAGAGGATGTTGAAGGTGCAAATGCAATTGGTTACTCGTGACAGAATTTGAGACAATATGAACAACCACGAGGCAATCAAAATTGGGGACATCCCTCTAATATGGGTTATCAACAGAGGCCGCTACAATTTCAACAACGCCAGTCCTCTCAAGGCAATCAACAACATCAAAACTATTAGTCTAGGCAACAACCACCCGCACAACAACAAGCGGGAAGCTCAGGGCCGTCTCTAGAAGACATTGTGAAGAGTTTAGCCACGAGTACTCACTCATTCCAACAGGAGACTAGGTCCAGCATCAAGAATTTGGAGCAACAAATGGAACAACTCGCTAGCTCGGTCAGTAAAATAGAATCTCAAGGCAAGTTGCCCCCACAAACCGAAGCAAATCTCAAACACAATGCTTGTGCCATCACCTTGAGAAGTGGAAAGAGTTATGATGCTCCTGAATTGCAAGAGGAAGAGGAAGAAGTTGTTGTTGAGAAAAAGGGCAATGACAAGCATGAGATGCCCGAATCTGATTAAATGAAGGCAAAGTTCACTACTCCTCCTCCATTCCCTTCTAGACTGCGAAGCACACAAAAGCAAAGGGAAGAGCAAGAGATCATAGAGACCTTTCGAAAGGTAGAGGTAAACATTCCTTTACTTGATGCTATTAAACAGGTTCCACGATATGCAAAGTTCTTAAAAGAGCTTTTCATATCGAAGAAGAAGCTGAAAGGTAATGAAACTGTCAAGGTTGGTGAAAATATTTCAGCGGTTTTACAAAAAAGATTACCACAAAAGTGCAAGGACCCGGGTGTTTTCACGGTTCCTTGCAAATTGGGGAATCTAACTATACCACGAGCCATGCTCGACCTTGGAGCCTCTATTAATGTCCTACCAAATTCTATTTTCAAAACACTAAATGTAGGACCATTAAAAAGGACCGGGGTAGTCATTCAGTTAGCGATCGATCCCTAGTATACCCAAAAGGTGTATTAGAGGATGTTTTGGTTCAAGTGAATGAATTGGTATTTCCCGCTGATTTTTATGTGTTGGATATGGAGGATGATGACACTCCAACTGCAAGTTCCATTTTGTTAGGGAGACCATTTTTGAAAACTGCTAAAACAAAAATTGATGTTTATAGTGGTACCCTATCAATGGAATTTGATGGGGAAGTTATCAATTTTAATATCTATGATGCTATGTGTTACCCAAGTGATGTTTCATCTTTGAATTGGTTAGATGTTATTGAACCCTTATCTGATGATTGTTTTGAGTTATCTAACCATGATGTTTTAGCATTAGTCTTAAACAGAAGCATTGATGAAGTTGCAGCAAAAGAACTTACTGAAAAGTTCAAGCTTGGGGAGGATCTTATGGAACTTGTGACTTTTATGGATGCACAAGGGAAAGCCAGGTACGAAGCTCCAAAAATATAATTACCAATTACTAACCAAAAGCTTCTTCCATCTATTGTGCAGGCACCGGATTTGGAGTTGAAAGCTCTCCCCGAACACTTAAAGTATGCATACCTTGGGAAGAAGGAAACTTTACCGGTGATTATATCCAACAAGTTGTCAAAGGAGCAAGAAAGTGAGTTGGTTGAGACCTTGAAGCACTATAAGGAAGCAATAGGATGGACTATAGCCGACATCAAGGGCTTGAGTCCAACACTTTGTATGCATAAGATCCTTGTGGAGGAAGATTACAAGCCAACAAGGGAAGCACAAAGAAGGTTAAATCCTCCTATGATGGAAGTTGTGAAAAAGGAGATTCTCAAGTTGTTGAATGCAGGTATGATCTACCCAATATCTGATAGCAAGTGGGTGAGCCCCGTACAGGTAGTGCCAAAGAAATCAGGTATTACTGTCACTGAAAATGAACAAGGTGAGTTGGTCCCCATCCGTGTACAAAACGGGTGGAGAGTGTGCATAGATTATAGAAGGCTTAATGCCTCAACCCGAAAGGACCATTTCCCGCTACCATTCATTGACCAAATGTTAGAGAGGTTAGCGGGAAAAACCCATTATTGTTGCTTGGACGGGTACTCCGGTTTTCACCAAATACCCGTCGCACCGGAAGACCAAGAGAAAACCACGTTTACATGCCCCTTTGGAACGTTTGCATATAGGCGGATGCCTTTTGGGCTTTGCAATGCCCCCGCCACATTCCAAAGGTGCATGGTAAGCATTTTTTTCATAATATGTTGAAGAAATCATTGAAGTTTTTATGGACGATTTTACTGTTTATGGAAACTCTTTCAAAGAATGTTTAACAAATTTGGCCAAAATTTTGAAAAGATGCATTGAGACCAACCTTGTTTTGAATTATGAAAAATGTCATTTTATGGTTGATCAAGGTCTCATTTTAGGGCATGTTGTCTCTGAAAATGGTCTGGAAGTTGACAAGGCAAAGATAGACATTATTAAATCCTTACCTTATCCTAACTCTGTCCGCGAGGCACGTTCTTTTCTTGGTCATGCAGGTTTTTACCGTAGGTTTATCAAAGATTTTTCAAAGATAGCAAGACCAATGTGTTCGCTTTTACAGAAAGATGTTGAATTCAACTTCTCTGAAGCATGCAAGGAAGCCTTTGAAACCTTGAAAGAATTGCTAGTTACTGCACCCATAATCCAACCGCCTGATTGGGATTTACCGTTCGAGATCATGTGCGATGCAAGCAATCATGCGATAGGAGCGGTGTTGGGTCAAAGGAAGGATCGAGTACCACATGTGATCTACTATGCTTCGAGGACATTGGATCATGCTCAAAGAAATTACTCGACTACAGAAAAGGAGCTCTTAGCTATTGATTTTGCTTTAGAGAAATTTAGACAATACTTATTGGGTACTAAAGTAATTGTTTATTCTGATCATGCAGCTTTGAGATATCTCATGACAAAGAAGGATGCAAAACCGAGACTGATTCGGTGGGTGCTTTTACTCCAAGAATTTGATTTGGAGATTAGAGATAAAAGTGGGAAACATAACTTAGTAGCGGACCATCTGAGTAGGATCATCAACAATGAGGATCCGATGCCTTTGAACGATTCATTTCCGGATGAACAGCTATTCGCTACCGAAGTGACGACTCCTTGGTATGCGGACATCGTCAATTACTTGGTGACGCACACTCTTCCTTTCGATCTTTCACGTGCTCAGAAGGATAAAATCAAGAAGGAAGCAAGGCGATATGTTTGGGACGATCCATACCTTTGGAAAATCTGTGCCGATCAAGTCATAAGAAGGCGTGTCGACAAAAGTGAGGTACCTTCAATTTTAGATTTTTGCCATTCACAAGCTTGTGGAGGACATTTTGGTCCAAAACGAACAGCACACAAGGTACTTGAATCCGGTTTCTTTTGGCCAACTATATTTCTTGATTCATACATGTTTTGTAAATCTTGTGAAAGATGCCAGAAAACCGGTAACTTGAGGTCTAAGGATCAAATGGCCCTCCAACCCATTTTAGTCTGTGAAATTTTTGACGTATGGGGCATTGATTTTATGGGTCCGTTCCCAATGTCGTTTGGTAATGTTTATATTCTTCTGGCCGTGGACTATGTCTCCAAATGGGTGGAGGCAAAAGCCACGAGAACTAACGATGCTAAAGTTGTTACAGATTTTGTGAAGGCTAATATTTTTAGCAGGTTCGGTACACCACGAGCATTCATAAGCGACAGAGGATCACATTTCTGCAATAGAACCATTGAAGCACTTTTCAAGAAATATGGTGTTGCGCATCGAGTTTCAACAGCATACCATGTACAGACGAATGGTCAAGCAGAGATATCGAATCGAGAAATCAAATCGATCCTTGAAAAGACGGTTAACCCAAACCGTAAGGACTGGAGCTTACGCTTGGATGATGCATTGTGGGCATATCGCACTGCCTACAAAACACCTATAGGTATGTCGCCGTTTCGCCTGGTCTTTGGAAAAGCTTGTCATCTTCCTGTTGAATTGGAACACAAGGCTTATTGGGCCGTGAAGCAGTTCAACTTGAAGATTGACGAAGAGGGAATTTATCGTAAGCTACAAATTCAAGAGTTAGAAGAAATTCGTAACGATGCTTACGAAAATTCCCGGATTTATAAAGAAAAGACTAAAGCTTTCAATGATAAGGTAAACACACGAAAAACTTTCAGTGTGGGCCAGAAGGTATTGTTATTTTCATCTAGACTTAAATTATTTCCTGGCAAATTGCGGTCACGATGGGTCAGACCGTTTGTGGTTACTAACATTTATCCTCATGGTGCAGTAGAAATAACAAATGAACAAACTAGAAAAACGTTTAAGGTGAACGGGCATCGTTTGAAAGTGTACCACCCCAACCGATGGTGGAAACATCGGGATGTCACGTATTGATGATTGTTCAGTAGCTCATGGTGAATAATAAATTTCAATGATTGATTTAATTACATTACATACATTTGTTCTACAAGAATTTGTACATCAAAATGAATAATACTAAGTACACATCTTCAAGCATTAACACTAATCTTCAAGCAAGCAATAACCTGAAACATGTTAAGTTTGAAAATATTTTGGGTCAACAAAAGTTGGTGAGAATACATAGGTTTTCAAATATAATTGATAATAATAGTTTGTACAACAATCACAGTTGTATAATGATAGAGTATGAGTCCGACATGTAACAATGCGTCTTTGTACAATCAAACCTTGTGTCGACTGAGGACTAACTCGCAAGTTAGTTAAATGTTGTTACTGTTATCGATCATCCCTGAATTTATGCGGGGGGATGGGTTTGTCAGACCTATAACGCTATAATCTAAACAGGCAGCTTGATCAATGTTAATGATTGTACTGTGTCTTTTTGTTACAGTCAAATGATAGAATGAGTAAATGATAGTGTAATTGAATCACAAGTAAGAATGAGTAAATGATAGTATAAAATGTTTAAACATGTTTCACCCCAAAAATGTAAAAGAGAAAAAGGGGCTATGTAAACTCACCTTAGCAAAATGTTAAGTCTCGTGAAGATAGAATAAGTGTAGTCCCAAAGTTGCCAAGTATTACCCTATGTATAAGGTAACAAATAAGTCTAAGTCTTTCTAGTCTATGAGTATTTTCTAGGGTTCCAAATTGGGGATAAGTGTTCGTTTCATTGATAAATGAAATGTTTAATACATAAGAGAAATTTGATAAATAAATAAACAAAAGTCTTTTTGTAAATTTTAAATTAAAGATGGTCACAATATAAAGTTTTAAGTATGAAAATAATTTTTATAAAATTATTTTCTTAAAAATAGAATATTAAATCTATTTATTTCAAATTGTCAAAATATAACTTTAATATTTAAAAATACTAAAATTAAAGAATTATTAAATTAAAAATTGTATTTCTGTTCCAAATAAATAGAAATAATTTATATAAAATTTTGGTGCAAAAATATTGAAAAATGAATTTATTATGATTTATTTATGATTAAAACTATCAAAAATTGATTAAAAATATTAAATAAATGATTTTTCAGGAATAAAAATCATTTCTGGAATGTTTATTGTTTTATAAACTCGGAATAATTTTTGTGGAATTTTATAAAATCGTTTTGATATTTTTATAGAATTTTATAATTATAATTGAATAAACTTGTAATATTTATTATATATAATAAATAAAAGATTTTTGAAAAACTAAAAATTGTATGATAAACTTCTCTATTAGAACATCATAAAATAATTTTTGTAGAAATTATAAAGCAATTTTAGTAATTTAAAACTATTTTTAAAAGTAATGATAAATATATAAGTATAAAGAGTTTTTTTAAATTTTTTTTGCTTATGCCAGGAATTGAACCCGAGACCTATGTTCAGTAAAAGCATGCCCAGACCAGCTGGTCTGGGTATTTGTTTGTTGATTATATTGAATTCGAGTTTTATTTATACAATACCATAAAGCAACCATCTTCCCCAATTAATATCTTATAAACCCTAGATACCATGCCCATCAATTGACCCATAAAACGATTTCAATAACAAGGTTAACGTTAGGGCTATTAATCTACATTAGAACCCGAACAAAACCATGTATTTTAATTGAACTTACAGTACAAGAACGGGATCGAATCGGACTATGTAGATGTCGAACACCAAGCCCTCAAATCTGATAACTTGAGAGTTTTTAATCGAAATGTGTATTGGGGTTTCTGTCTATCGGCACCTTGGGTGTATTCCTAAGGATTCAATTTATAATAGAATCGTAGGATGGAATGCTTTTAATGTTTGACTAAAGCTCGGTCAAACCGAAACCAATCAAGCTCGAAACTGAGCTGAAATCACGGCCTAATGAACTGGTGTAACGCGTTAATTATAGTCGGTCAACTAACAGTAATCAATCACGAGATAATTGATTCAATCAAAAGTCAAAGAAGACTTGATTTGCTCGGCTTCCATGTGCAGCGAGCATAAGAGGGACAGATCAGGAAGTTTAAATGTGTTAAATGGTTAATGTTTTTATATTCTAACACAAAGAGTTCCTTGGACCAGTGGTTTGTTGCATGTTATTGCTTGGAGACAAACCCGGGTTCGAGTCCCCTGGTCTGCGTTTATATATATGTTTTTTTTTAACAGGTAGCGAAGGAGAAGGAGGGGAAATGTGGGCCAGGTTTCTTGGGTTGGGCTCTTGGGCTGGGTGGTTGGGTTTGAGGTGTTGGGTTTGTTTAAAGGTTTAGTTAAAATGTTGGTTTTATTATGATTATTATTATTATTACTATTATTATTATTATTATTACATACCATTATATATATATATATATATAAGTTGGGTGGTAGAAAAATAAATACTTAGGCATATATAAAATTAATGATAAAGTAAGGGCTTTTACGTTATTAGAATTTGGAAAAATTTTGCGATGTTACAGTCTCCCCTACTTTTGGAAACTTCGTCCCGAAGTTTATTGAAAACATAGGGTTGAAGGCGATTGGGTAGAAATGTAAATGATTGCGATTTGGAAAAATTTGGGTTATAGCATGACGTGAATAGAATAAATTGTCTCGAATAGTTTGGATAAGAGGCGTGTTATGTGTGAGTTGATTGACTAAATGATCTACCAGACAACTAGAGTTTACATTTGGTTATCTCCCGAAATCTTGATAGAATTTCACAACACCTTAACGTACATGTAAATTCATGATTACGTTCCGGACCGCAATCACCAATTTACCTTACATTAGGGTTTTGTGTCCTTCTATGACTCTACTGATTGTTGAGTTGGTTCGATAGCCTCCACCAGTCGTGGAGCAGGTTGTAGGGCCTCTCCCGACTGTTGAAAAGGCATAATGACCTCTACCAATCGTTGAGTAGGTTCGATAGCCTCCACCAGTCGTGGAGCAGGTTGTAGGGCCTCTCTCGACTGTTGAAAAGGCATGATGACCTCTATTAAGTGCAGCATTTATTATACAAATAGATTGCAAATTGATAACATGTTTATGCAAGCAAGTTTATAAGTATAACAAGCACAGTATATGAGTTGTAGTTGTACAGATTTAGATAATTAGTTCACATTCAAACAAGCATGCATTCAAGTGTTATGATTATACTATGTAAACAACTCTCAGACAAAAATCTCAATACTAGAATTTATTACTTGAATCAAATAGCGTCAATACATAGAATAAAAAAGAGCAACCAATAGTCAAATGGTGGGACTTGCTGTTAGGTAGCTGGAGGGTCTTGATCTCTGTTTAGTTTAGGGCATCGGTTACGGAAGTGATTTGGGTCTCCACATTCATAGCACTGACCATAGTTGTATCGATTAGGATTAGTAGCTTGAGCAGGGTTGGTGGGTTGGTTGGCATTAGGATTTGGGGTCTCGCGACATGTGTTGACTAGATGTCCATACTTACCACATTTGGTGCACAAGCGACACGCTGAAGCAGTGGGATGATGTCGTTTGCATGTGTTACACAATGGATAGTTTCCTATATAGGGTTTCTTGTTAGAAGCTTGTGTAGTGAGGTTGGCATTAGGATCCCTGGCCTTACGCTTCTGGTTCTTAGTAGTTACCGCGGCTACAATACTTGCTTTCTCGCTTTTCCGAACTAAGGTACCGTTCTTTACGTGATTGTCAGTTAAGGTAGCTGCTAGACGTTTGGCCTCTTTGAGGGTAGCAGGGTTCCTTCCCTATACCGTGTCCTGAATTTGCATGGGTAAACCACCGATATATTTCTCAATGGCTACAGGTAGTGGAGTGACTTTATGAGGCAACAACAGACTGAGCTCATGGAAGCGGGTATTATAAGCAAGGTTTTCCCCACTATCCTGAGCAAGGGTGTGGAACTCGTCCTCTAATTTCTTGACCTCGTTACGTGGGCAAAATTCATCTCTCATTATCTCCTTGACTTGATCCTAGGTCATAGTAAGTGCAACTTCAGCTCCTCGGGTGCGCTTTTCCTCATTCCACCAAGTGAGTGCTCGTTTGTGAAGAACACTCATAGCATAACGGACCTTAAAGTTATCGGGACACTCACTGTTAATGAAGGTATTCTCAATACCCTCGAACCATTGTAAGAGACCAGTAGCTCCTTCATCTCCACTGAACTTAGGGGGATTAAAGGTATTAAAGTGTTTGAGAGTACAGGCTGGGAGACCATTCCCGTTCCCATTGTGATTTCCATTGCGGTTTCCATTTCCATTGCCGTTTCCATTCATCTGGATGACTTGAGCCAGTAAGTTAGGAACCAGAGTCGCGATCTGTTGCGCCATTTGTTGAGAAATGATCGCAGCTAGTTGGGCATCAACGCAATTGTTGTTGTTGTTGTTGTGGTTAGTGTCGTGGTTATGGTTGTGATTGCTACTCCCTTCATCATGATTGTCACCACTGTTAAGACGAGCGCTGCGACGTGGAGGCATGATCTGTAAGAGACACCATGAAGGTTCAATGAGACATGAATGAGGTAATATAAGGAATGTAATCATTTATCCATTTATTAAAACGAATAAACGAAAACGTTGACTTATCAAAGATTCTAGATTCTAATAACATAATGAAGACATGCTTTAGCCTATAAGTGAACACTCATCCCGAGAATTCCCAGGTAGGCATCCGGGTCCCTCGTCTGATTGGGATATATGCGCAATGCCAGCCTAGACAGAAGACTCAGAATACAGGCGTTCACCCTTCCAGATTGCACGTGTTCGTTATTAAAATTCTAGAACTTCGACGAGATCTCAAGGTGGTTCAGGCTAAACCTGAGGATTTTGTCGTATTAGTCTAAGAGTAGATCTTGTGATGGAGAGCAATCTTCTTGTAGGGATAAGAAGTAGGAGGGAGATAGAGAATAGCAAGTAAAAGGAGCAAATACTGGTTATAATCCTATGGTTATCGACTAGATTATTTTTCTAATAACCTAATTCCCTATAACCATGGCTCTGATACCAATCTGTAACACCCCAACCGATGGCGGAAACATCGGGATGTCACGTATTGATGATTGTTCAGTAGCTCATGGTGAATAATAAATTTCAATGATTGATTTAATTACATTACATACATTTGTTCACAAGAATTTGTACATCAAAATGAATAATACTAAGTACACATCTTCAAGCATTAACTCTAATCTTCAAGCAAGCAATAACCTGAAACATGTTAAGTTTGAAAATATTTTGGGTCAACAAAAGTTGGTGAGAATACATAGGTTTTCGAATATAATTGATAATAATAGTCTGTACAACAATCACAGTTGTATAATGATAGAGTATGAGTCCGACATGTAACAATGCGTCTTTGTACAATCAAACCTTGTGTCGACTGAGGACTAACTCACAAGTTAGTTAAATGTTGTTACTGTTATCGATCATCCCTGAATTTATGCGGGGGGATGGGTTTGTCAGACCTATAGCGCTATAATCTAAACAGGCGGCTTGATCAATGTTAATGATTTGTACTGTGTCTTTTTGTTACAGTCAAATGATAGAATGAGTAAATGATAGTGTAATTGAATCACAAGTAAGAATGAGTAAATGATAGTATAAAATGTTTAAACATGTTTCACCCCAAAAATGTAAAAGAGAAAAAGGGGCTATGTAAACTCACCTTAGCAAAATGTTAAGTCTCGTGAAGATAGAATAAGTGTAGTCCCAAAGTTGCCAAGTATTACCCTATGTATAAGGTAACAAATAAGTCTTAGTCTTTCTAGTCTATGAGTATTTTCTAGGGTTCCGAATTGGGGATAAGTGTTCGTTTGATTGTAAATGAAATGTTTAATACATAAGAGAAATTTGATAAATAAATAAACAAAAGTCTTTTTGTAAATTTTAAATTAAAGATGGTCACAATATAAAGTTTTAAGTATGAAAATAATTTTTATAAAATTATTTTCTTAAAAATAGAATATTAAATCTATTTATTTCAAATTGTCAAAATATAACTTTAATATTTAAAAATACTAAAATTAAAGAATTATTAAATTAAAAATTGTATTTCTGTTCCAAATAAATAAAAATAATTTATATAAAATTTTGGTGCAAAAATATTGAAAAATGAATTTATTATGATTTATTTATTATTAAAACTATCAAAAATTGATTAAAAATATTAAATAAATGATTTTTCAGGAATAAAAATCATTTCTGGAATATTTATTGTTTTATAAACTCAGAATAATTTTTGTGGAATTTTATAAAATCGTTTCGATATTTTTATAGAATTTTATAATTATAATTGTATAAACTTGTAATATTTATTATATATAATAAATAAAAGATTTTTGAAAAACTAAAAATTGTATGATAAACTTCTCTATTAGAACATCATAAAATAATTTTTGTAGAAATTATAAAGCAATTTTAGTAATTTAAAACTATTTTTAAAAGTAATGATAAATATATAAGTATAAAGAGTTTTTTTAAAATTTTTTTTGCTTATGCCAGGAATTGAACCCGAGACCTATGTTCAGTAAAAGCATGCCCAGACCAGCTGGTCTGGGTATTTGTTTGTTGATTATATTAAATTCGAGTTTTATTTAAATAATACCATAAAGCAACCATCTTCCCCAATTAATATCTTATAAACCCTAGATACCATGCCCATCAATTGACCCATAAAACGATTTCAATAACAAGGTTAACGTTAGGGCTATTAATCTACATTAGAACCCGAACAAAACCATGTATTTTAATTGAACTTACAGTACAAGAACGGGATCGAATCGGACTATGTAGATGTCGAACACCAAGCCCTCAAATCCGATAACTTGAGAGTTTTTAATCGAAATGTGTATTGGGGTTTCTGTCTATCGGCACCTTGGGTGTATTACTAAGGATTCAATTTATAATAGAATCGTAGGATGGAATGCTTTTAATGTTTGACTAAAGCTCGGTCAAACCGAAACCAATCAAGCTCGAAACTGAGCTGAAATCACGGCCTAATGAACTGGTGTAACACGTTAATTATAGTCGGTCAACTAACAGTAATCAATCACGAGATAATTGACTCAATCAAAAGTCAAAGAAGACTTGATTTGCTCGGCTTCCATGTGCAGCGAGCATAAGAGGGACAGATCAGGAAGTTTAAATGTGTTAAATGGTTAATGTTTTTATATTCTAACACAAAGAGTTCCTTGGACCAGTGGTTTGTTGCATGTTATTGCTTGGAGACAAACCCGGGTTCGAGTCCCCTGGTCTGCGTTTATATATATTTTTTTTTTTTTTTTTTTTTTTTTTTTTTTTTTTTTTTTTTTTTTTTTTAAACAGGTAGCGAAGGAGAAGGAGGGGAAATGTGGGTCAGGTTTCTTGGGTTGGGCTCTTGGGCTGGGTGGTTGGGTTTGAGGTGTTGGGTTTGTTTAAAGGTTTAGTTAAAATGTTGGTTTTATTATTATTATTATTATTATTATTATTATTATTATTATTATTATTATATACCATTATATATATATATAAGTTGGGTGGTAGAAAAATAAAAACTTAGGCATATATAAAATTAATGATAAAATAAGGGCTTTTACGTTATTAGAATTTGGAAAAATTTTGCGATGTTACAGAAAGTGTTTTATGAAACATTCCAACCCGAAGAAGATTGTGCAATGGAGTTGGAATATGTGCACTACCAAGATTAGACTCGGTCTAAGTCTAGCCTAAAGACGTGAAAGAAAGGCGCTGCACGGTAGGCAACCCGTGGTTCCGTATTTACTTATTTCTTTATGCAAAAAAAAATAATAATAATAAAAAAAAGTGACCCGGGCAAGTTGCCAAAATGACCCGGCCATGTCAAAGTTGATTAAATTCAGAAAAAAATCTCAACATCGTTTACCTGGGCGGGTGTCACATCTGACCCGGGCGGGTCTTGGTTCAGATGTAATTGCAAAATACCTCCAGCACGAGTGACCCGGGCAGGTAAGAAAAGTGACCCGGGCGGGTATTGGTTCTGAAGTAAACAAATAATTCTCCAATAAAAAGTGACCCGGGCGGGTCAACCCCTTACCTGACCGGGTAAGGGTTCTGACTTGATGTTAATGTTTGAAAGAAAAAATAATTAATAACAATAATAATAAACATAACATCTGCTCCTTCTCCATTCTCACATATCATCCTCTCAAAACCCTAGAAGAACAAGACCCTCATCACCTACCTCCTCCCTTAACCACCACCTCCGGTCCCCTGCCCTCGTCGCCTCTGTCAACCCTCCGCCGATCACCCACTGTCCCGAGTCCCCACGGTATGTCAAACCTTGGTCCAAACCTTCTTATTGGTTTAAGCCCTAGTCCCGTTTGCATAATCTAAGCAGCGCTGATTCCATTTTTTTTAACTATCTTATTTTGTTGCTGATTTCTATTGATACATAAAAAAAATTGGTTGAAAACTTGAGTTTGTTAATGCTATTGAAGTTGAATAATTGTCTTGATGTTTGTCAAATCTCATGGGTTTTTGAGGAAGCATACCAGGTTCACTATGCGGACATCAGCAAAGCATGGCTCAACGGCGCTGCCAACTCCACCGTCTCAGTAGATGCCTTCGCCCTTGTCTCTGAGCATTGAGGACACTGCTTTATTCAAGCTTGGAGAGAGGTATTTTCTATTTTTTTTTTTTTTGCATTAGTTTGTTTATATTTCATTCATTATTAGTAGCCATTTTGCATATTTAAAAAAAAATGAAAAAAATTCCCAAGGTTATCTGATTGCACACGAAAGGCACCTCTCATTCATTGTAAAACGTAAGCTGAAAGCGGGTCGGTGTGGGTTTACACGCTTTAGGACGCAAATTATTTAAGTTGCGGGATAAAGTAGGCCCAACATAGTCATTTTTTTTAGAAAATATAAAATGTTTGGGATACTTTGGATGGTGTAGTTGACTGGATAGTTGATAGCTGAAGAAACACGAATACTGGATTACCGAACAGGTGCTAATCCAGCGAGTGATTCTACGGTATTTTATAAAGAGAGTGTGTTTATAAAAATACGTGAGGGTCAAAGAACAAGACCAAGGAATTAAGAGACTACCAATTAGAAGAGCCGAGCCTCTAAAGGTTAGTAAAATAAACAGAGGGTTGAAGAAGGTACGAGAGAGTTCGTATTCTTCTTGAGTGAAAGTATGTATGATATTAGATGCCCACAAAAGGAGAAGGGACTCCTCCTTTTATAGTACCTGGATATCCTACTTTCTCAGCCCATCCTCTACCCTTAATGGGGCTCGGCCCAGGTAGAGGTGTCTCCATAATCCGGCCCAAGTCCTTAAGCCCATTTGGTGCAAGTGGGTTTTGGTAATAAGGGAAAAGTAAAATACTAAGGGGGGATGTTACCGTCCTGACGACTGTACACGTGGCGCCCAGTAAGTGGACGCTGACGGGCGGTGGACACGTGGTGCCCGCCCATTGGTAGATCAAGGGCGGTGGATAGTTATGCTTTTCTTGGACTTCGAGGTGGGTTGAGAAAGTCTGCTTTGTCAGGAAGATGTCTTGGCTGAGAGGCTGCCACATCGTCGTCCTTTCTGTTCGTCAGACTGGGAGCAGTCTCTGATTGGAGAGGAACTCTGACGGGCCGCGTGCTGTGTCAGAGATATTTTGTTTGGGGCAGGGGTGAGTCCCAAGGCTGCCCCAAAAGGTATCTTCCACTTGTGTTGGTAAAGTTTGCTGAGGAAGCCTTGAGGTATATTGTGCCCGCCGACGTAAAACGGGCGGGCGTGCTGGCGCCTGGCGTCAGACGTATCGCTGACATAGAACGGGCAGGTGGACGCCAGACGTTCCATCGACGTGGAACGAGAGTTTGATGCTCGTGTTAGACGGCAGATGCATCGCTGACGTAGAACGGACTAGTGGACGCCAGACGTTCCGCTGACGTTAAAACGGGCGGATGGGCGCTAAACGATCCGCTGACGTAGAACGGGCGGATGGGCGTCTGGCGAAGCTTGTTTTAGGTGGGCGATGATATGGTATTTGTAATGCTTTGATACCATATCCCTTTAATAGCTATGCATGGTTTGTATCGGTAGCCCAATTCCATACGATCAGTGAGTTTTGAGCCTTTAAATTTCCGTACATATATTCATTGTTTCGTTTTATGAGTGTATACCAACATGATTCATCATTTTAGAACTTGTGCATTATATACATTTTGAGACCTTAGGTTGAGATTTGACATAGAACTGACAGAGGCATTAGGATTACCCATATGTTGAGCCTTTTTCATCATCTTTATTTTCGTTTATTTTGTTATTAACCCAATTGAAACATTCCCAATAGTAGCCCCTTTGAGCCTTGACCTTTTCTTTCGATTTAACCCATGATTCGTTTTCTACATCCGGTTTAACTTGTGTTTACATCGTGACTTTATTGAAGTATATAAATAAGACAGAAGAGTATGTTATGTGAAAAAAAAACTGAAAAAAGGTGAAAAACATAAAATAAAAAAAAACAAAAAAAAAGAAAGAAAAGAAAAAAAATAGAATAAATTGTTGAGTCGAAAAGACTAAGTTTTGCTATGTGTTTAGAAGTTTTGTTTATTAGACCAGATTGTCTTTTCTTTTGTTTTCGCCATTTTCCCCATGTTTTCCCACCCTAGCCCTTGCCAACCCAAAAAGCCCTCTTGATCTATGTTAAGTTTTAACAATTAGGTGTAGATTTGATTAATGTACAAGCTTATGTTAACGATGTTTTTATTGTCCGGTTTTGAGAGAATCACTCCAAATTGCATATATATATATAACCGAGTGTTGAGTGATTATTGTGAGGGGTACATGCTATGTATGGTTATATTCTTGAAGGGAGGCGAAACTTGAATAGGTACGCCCATGGTTTTTAAAAATGGCACCATCTAGACTTGTTGGGTCGTAAATCTATTGATCGTTGTAAGTCTTGTGAATTAATGTGTTCCTACGGTTTGTGGCTTATATTCAACTCCGTTTGATGTTAGTCATCTATGTCTTGGGAGTGTGTTGGACGTGTTTAGCATGAAGTTTTGCCAAGGGATAAAAAGAAAAAAAATTTCATTTCAAGCATGCATATGTGTTTTGTTTGTTTTCGTGTTTGCTTCTCGATTTAACTTTATTCTTGACTTCCTTGAGGACAAGGAAAGGTTTAAGCTTGGGGAGATTTGTTAGTTGCATTTTTAGGCATATTTTATCATCTTTTTAGTTGCTTGTTTTAGCGTTTTTATGCATTTAGGTTGTACATATTGCATTGTTTTCGTGTATTGCATATTTTTGTGGGCGGAATCTACTTTGGTTTGTTTTTGGCTGATTTTGTAGGGGTGGAGAATTGAAAGAGAAAATGGCGAGCATTGACGAGGCGAAGCCGCAATTTGCTTGGACTTTAATGACGCTCTTGAAAAGAAGTTTTGGCTGCAAGCTGCAAAAAAAGAACTAGAGGGGGTTGAATTGGAATGTTACTAATTGAAGGAATTAAAATGAAAAAAAAAAGATGACAACAAACTTTGAGTTATTTTTGGTAGAGATTTTTCGAAGGCAAGAGGAGATCAAAAAGATTATTATCATTGATGTTCAAAAGAAAAAAAGAATCATTCATTAGAAAAAAATCATCTAGCGGACGACTGCTGCGGAAGATCGAAGCAGATTGGCAAGACATTTCTTTGAGCATCAAAGACAATTAGTATTTCCTTTTGTTTTTTTTCGTAAGATTTAATATTTTTTTGTTTTATATCATATTTGATTTGGATTGAACTAGCCGCCATTTCCGGCTAGAACCTTTTTAATTCCGGCACTTTGGTATGTTTATTGATTTATAAATTTATGTGAAACTTTTATGAGATCCAATTCTTGAATGGTTTGTTTGGTTGGTTCTTGATCTTATACCTTTAGGTAAAATATTAGTTGGTTGATAAAATTGGCCACTTTGTTAGTCATTTTAATAGTGTTCATCAATTTATAACACTTTAACGGTTTTATATATTTGATAAAAAGGAACAAATAACGATTTAGATTTGTCTATGAATTTAAATTTGTTATAGAATTAAACAATATAATTAAGTACTCCGAACAGCGTGAGTGTTTGATTGTAATCGATACTTCTATCATTGCAACCCGCACGCTAAGATCCGAACGGCGTGAGCTTGGAGTAGCGGGTTGGCTCTAATCAACGAACGGCGTTTGGTTATACATTAGATAGAGTGGATGTCCGAACGGCGTGACGTCTAGTATTGATACAAACCGTTTAATTAAGAGATCATTGCACCATAATTGTTAATGATCATAAGTCCGAGTCAAATTAAGAAACTGCCTTAGTGTTGGAATTAGCTTTAATATTTGAATTTATCTCATAACTTAATTAACGTTTTTTTTAATCATTCGTCTTATTAATTTTAGTTTTATTTTCGTTAACTTAAAATACACCACCCCCTTTTTTTATAGTCGTATTTTGTGCGAAAAACGTTTTTGGTATAATCAGTTGATCTGTATCCCTAAGGACACGAACCTTACTTTCACTAATACTAGCAGGTTTATTATTTATTTATTTGCTGGATTCGACACCCAACATGAAGCCGACATTTGGATTTGGTATAATGGGAGCCAGAAAGATTTCTCTGTGGCCGAGATAAAAAGTGGTTAAATGGAACTATCGTCAGTGAAGAGCGATTTGGTTTTTCATGGAGCAAGTGGGTGCCTCTCAAAGTGAATATTTTTATGTGGCATCTTTTTTGGATCGTCTTCCTACAAAAAGGCGTTAATACGGAGAAACATTCATGTGGCGAATTCATTATGTGTTTGGTGCGAGAACGAGGAGGAAACGACAGAACATATATTCACCGGTTGTGGTCTTTCAGCCGGGGTCTGGAATGGTGTTTCTAGATGGTGTCGCATTCCGGATATTTATGCTTTCCATGTCAAAGATTTGGTGGGATTGCATGATGGGTTTGGGTCGGCGGGTACCAAGAAGGCGGTTGTTCATGGGGTGATAATTATTGCTTGTTGGGTGCTGTGGAAAGCTAGGAACGAGAAGATTTTCTCAAACAAGGATTCGAAGGTGGTGGAATTGGTGACTGGCATCAAGACTATGGGTTACCTTTGGTACAAACATAGATTCAAAGACGTGGTAGTGGATTGGGATAGGTGGTGTATTTTTTATTTGATGTAATTGTATTGGATTGTTTGGTTTTCGGTTGCTATCCCCATCTTGGTGATAGCAATCCGTTTTGGTGGTAATGAAAGTTATTCTTAAAAAAAAAAAGTAATTTTCACAACATTATTTGATGATAAATATAATTGGTTTCATATTTACCACCTACCTTCTAGTGGAGTGGTATGAGGGCCTAACAATAAGTGACTTGAGGCCTAATAGTCACAAGTTCGAGCCTTGAAAAATACCAGGTTTTACCGATTATTCATTGTCGTGCCTTCGGGCGGGTGGGTGGTCAGGTTTTCCCTGGATTGGTGGACCTGAAGATTCGGGTACCCGTGGATATCCTAAATTCGTTATAAAGGGATTCCTACTGAAGCCCGTAAAGACTTTGTTGGCCTTTCAAAAAAGGTTTCATATTTAAGCACAAAATTGGTGGTGGAGTATTTGTTTGAGGTGCATTTCCTTAATGGGATGTTAAAGGTTCGAGACCGGTAGAGGCATTTTGTTTCCATTTCAACTGCAATGTTGATTAATTAAATATAAATGGTTTCATAAGAAATCACAAATTGGGTTGGTGATGTAGTGGTTTATGGTTCATTTCTCTAATGAGAAGTCACACCTTCGAGACTAGATGGAGGCATTATATTTTTTTTTTCATTTCCACAACATTATTTAATGGTTAAATACAATAGGTTTCATATGAAATCCCAAATTGGGTTGGTGGTGCACGGTAAGTGGTGCACTTCCCTAATGAGAGGTTACACGTTCGAGACCGGGTGTTGGCATGTTAATTATAACTGGGTTGGGGATAAACACAATTTGGATTAGTGGTGTAGTGGTTTGAAGTGCATTTCTAAAAAGGGAGGTCACTGGTTCAAGACTTGGTTTGAGACAACCGTTTTTTTCAAAAAAAAAAAATTGTGACTGCTTACATTGTCACATTGGTATCCTAATAAACGAAAATGATAATGATAGCAAACGCGTGGCAACACGTGTGGGAACCTGCTGGTTCTAAATTAAGATACTTTTTATACAATACTGGATTCTAGGAAAATAACTTTTTTGCACATGTAATATCCGAAAAAAGAAAAGTGTCGTGTCCGAAGTAAAAGAAAGGATAAAAAATGTATGGCTAATTATGGCTCAAACGAAAAACACAGGGAAATAATATGTTGAAAAAAATATTTTAAGTTGTAATGTAAGAATGTTTTTAGCGTTGGGATAAAGTTGAATTAATGGAGGGTATATAGAATTTTGTGGTAACAAACGTGCTATGAGTGCTATCCTTAGTCTCAAATTTCTATGCATGTTCATTACAATAAAATAATATGATATAGTTAAGTTTGTTCAAATGACCAGTAACTTTGTATTTGTTCGGGTTTTCCCGAGAATTGGTGGCAATTGGTGGCCCGGATACTTTCGAGTACCTGATTCGCCAAAAGGGTGCCCGAGAATGCTCGGAAATTGATTCGTTGTCCGTTAAAAAAAAAACTTTGTATTTGTTCGAAAGTCGATTAAAATCAGTTAAAGAAAAAAAAACCGTGAATCATTTCGAACCAAAATGGCTTTTGGAACACTTTAACCATACCCTAAGTTCAGCCATTATCTTCATTGTCACCTACCCCACACCCGCACAATGTTCTTTCGCCATGAATAGTCGGGCATGACCGGTGTCAAAAATGACAAACATGTCTCTTAACCTCTTGGTGAGAAGGCGGAGCTTATGGCTCCAAATTCGTTGTGATTTGTTATCCTCACATTCACATCGATGTCTATGAACCTAAATGTTGCCGCTTTCTATGTACTCTCGTTATTTGAAATTAAATATTAGAAAATGTGTCGGCTTGTCTAGCTATGACCTAGCTCAAAGTGCAAACGAGCAGACATGCCTAGCTCAAATAAAACAATGGGATTACTACCAAGTGTTTAAATCAGAACTTTAGACTTTCAGATGCAAGTCAGTTAAGAACACCTTATAAAAATAATCCAACCAGGCCAGGAATCGCCGAAGTGTTTGTGATGTTCCTAATTATGCAAATTTACATGTATTTAAATATAAATATAAGCATGAAATTAACAAAAGCTATTTCTTTAGGTTTAGGTCTAAACATTAACGGGTCCGAATTTTCTTTTAGGACTAAGTTGGTGTGAACTAGTGATGATGCAATGATTTCTTGGGCTTTTGCATTGTTGTGCATATGAAGAAATAAGATTCACTACGGTCTACAAGCTTCACAACAAAACCTTTGGTTGTTCATAAGCGATAGGTGAAACCACAAATAAAAGAGCTTCACGTCATCAATATGTGAACGTTAAGATTTACGAGGCCGTGAGTAGATAGATGATAATTTATCCTTGACTAGTAGGAATGCCCGCGCGTTGCTGCGGGTACGTCGGTTTTGTCGCCTTTTGGAATCTTACACGTGTGTTTTGACGGATTGTTATAATTAGCAATAATTTATTTCAACGCCACTGCTCTCTAAGGAAAGGAATTCCGGAACTACAGGCCTACATTATAATGTATGTCATACAAAGAATTCATTGTATGCCTTAAAAAAATTCTGAAATAAATCAATTTTCTCTCTAAAGCATGTATTTATTAATCGCTTGCCAGAGCACGTAACTTCAGAAAAGTATAAGATAGTGAAATTTGCTAAAATTCATTCAAGACACCATTTACTCGAGTGAAATTAACGATAATATTTAACTGATAATTTGATTACTAACCAGTGTCAAATAGGAAGAAAGAATCAACTACATCATACCTTTTGACATTTAGTCTTTTATGTAATATACCCTTTTTTCAATGGTTTATAAGGTGATGGTAGAAAGCCAAATAGTTTCCTGCTTCTGCAGAAACTCAAGCAAATGATTAGATGAACTTTGGCATAACCTGACAAAAGCAATGCATTGTCACCTTTTACAAGGTAAATTAGCTAAGTTGTTCTGTACTGTTCATGAAAATAGCAATATTTGTTTGTTTTCATGAACTTCAGGTTATTACCCGGTGTTTCACGGACTTGCATAATTTATACTAAAAGAAATGTTGGCAAACTTCACAAGCTTGTTACATCAAAGATACTTGTCTAGTAGATGCTATAATGACTCTTAACATTGACATGCCTAGACAATCAAAATTTAGTAATATATGGAAGTGATAGCATATATGATTTACTGATCATTAATAACAAAAAATCTTTATAAGTACCTCAAATCCAGGAAGCAAATTATGAGATTGTTCAAGTTTATTTAAAAGTATCATCCATGTTGACTGAGAACCACTGCCCATCCACGCTTTGCTCCTTGCGGTGGAACATCTCCTTCTTTTAGATGGGGAACACCTGACCAAATATATTAAACACTCTTAATTAAACAAAGGTATTAAGTTGATTATCATTCTTAGGGGGTCAAGGCACTCCACGGCAAGGGGAGCACGGTTAGATTGTCGCACGGCAAACAACGCCGCCACCCCCGGCAACACTCAAAATCTTCACCGCTTGGCAACAACAACCAATCCGCAACCACAATTTTGATGATTTTTGGTGTGATTTTGATATGGAAAAGCGGGGTTGGGTGGGGCTCGGCAACTTTGCCAGGACTGGGCCGAACCCCCTTTACTTTTTACAACTTACAAAAGTGAATTCCAAAGTGTGTGTTACCAAGTTTTTTCGGGAAGAGGGGTAACTAACCGAAGATACCGAGAGAAATGGAGAAATACTTCAACCGTTTTAATTGATTTAATAAAACCTTGAAATGTGGGTGTGGGATGGATGGATAGGAGAAGATGGATAAAGAGGTCCTCTAACCACATAATCCTCTCTTTTTCTCTCTCACCACTACGTTCAGGCGTATATGATTTTCCCAGTTCCTAATTTAAATTGGTTATGTGCTTCTTTACTTATATTGGCTATGGACACATAAGAGGAAAGGTGAAGAATTGTTTTTACCTAGAGCTGGCTGGATCTCAGATCTCAAATTCGTCAGTATGAGCATCATAGCCACATATAACAACGTAATGACCTATAATAATAAAGTCCTCCAACCATTCAATTATTGTTATAGTTAAACAAAAGAGTAAAATAGTTCACTTCACACCAGTATACTCTGTAGTGCCAGTGTAAAAACGTGGCATACGGACATCACCCTTCCATGGTTGACTACAAAATAAAAAAATTCACCATAGGAAGAAAGCTTCTTGATCTAACAATAAATTAACCATCTAATTTTTCACCAAAAAGGTCATCTTTGCATATATATTAGTTAAGCGTGTACCTCAAAATGCACTGGTCAACCAAAGCGATCACAATATATTTCCCTGATAAGATAAAAAGGACGATTTCTTCTCCCTTAATTAACGTGTTCTGTTCACAAGGAGAAATGTGTTTTACTTATTTCAAGTACAAGAATGTAAATAACTTTAAAATTTTAATAAACAACAAAAAGCAACCCGAAGAAGTTAATATTTACAAATAAGACTTTGCACCTCGATTTTAATTCCCTCTTCTAGTGCTCTCTGAAATAGCATATCTACTCTGCATATATCATTGGCCAATTGTTCCTGCAAGAACCAAAACCATTTAGTAGTCTTGTATAGATGAAGGAGAAGAAATAAATGACTCCATGATTGCCTTAAAACTAAATAATCATCTTGGACGGTTTCAAATTGGGAAGATGATAGGCCTTCAGAATAGTTATTACTTATTAAGATAGACATTGTTATTATAAATTATAATAATAAAACATTAAATTGGGAGGGGTTAGGAAGAGAGTGCATTATAGGGGCATTAAGGTAAACAATTTTATACTTTTAACTAAAATGTCATTACAAATTTACTAATATACCCTCTTAAGTGTCTTAAATGTCCACAATGTTCCAATTATACCCTCATGATCTAAGCATAAATCACTTGTGCATGTTGCTTCTTAAGTTGTACGGAATTGAAAAATACTATCCTACCCGTCACTCTTCCTTAATAAGATAATATAGATAACTTATAATAATATAGGCCTTACATTTGGGCTCTTTCTAAATATTTGGGCTCACATAAATTGCAGTTGACTAGTAAGACATCGACCAAGAAACCTGTGGCCACCGCCAGTCCGTTACACGTTAGTTTATATGCAGTATGCACACTATATTATATAATGTTGTAAAAACACCACTAGCCCACCACGGGTGTGGCTCAACTTTATAAAAAATAGGAAAAATTACAGAAATCGTCCTTTATGTTTACCTCTTTTTTCAGTAGATGTCCTTTAACTTCAAAAGTGATGAAAATCGTCCTTTATGTTGTAAAATCTTGCAGGTCTCGTCCTTTAGGCCTAACTTGGTTAGTTTTTTTGGTTAATTTTATCATGTGGACCCACATGAGGGCAAAATGACAGTTATGCCCTCATCTCTGTCATCTTTATCACCAGTCACCACCATCACTTTCTTTCAATAACCACCACCACCGCACCACCACCTCTATCACCAACCTGCTTTCTTTCTCACCCACCCACCACCTGTCACCATCAACAATTACATGCCCCTCTCTCTAAACCCTTTCTCCCCCTCTCTCTCCCACCACTCTCCCTTAAACAAACAATAGCCCTAAATCGATTTAGGGTTTTCCTAAGCTGAATAACCCACATCGTTTTTCCCTTTAAAACACCCAGATCTTACCTTCTGCTTCATCATTCCAATTAACCCAATTTACAAAAATGTAGAAAAAAAACCCGTAGCAAAGATGATGGTTTCAGATGAGTCTTAAGGACTCCGTCGATGTCACACTAGCATATCAAGGCGACATTAACGGTAAATTAACGATAACGGCTTTCGGTCACTTAACAATCTGGTTGGGGACGGCGACACATATCAGAAGAGTAATGGTGGTGGTGGTGTCGTTTGTGGGTTTAACGGCGGAGACACATATCAGAAGACGCTGGGGACGGCTGAACGGAGATTTTGAGGGGTGACGGCCTTCGTTCAGTTTAGAATTTAAATCACTGCAGAAAACTCAAACCGCCGTCGAATCTACTGACCGACGATATCTAGGGTAGATCGGAAGGGGAAGTAACTGTTAACGGATTTCAATGTTGTGTGGCGGTGGCTGTTTGATGGTAAGCCGGCTGTTTGATGGTGGAAGATGTTAGGATGATGGCTGATGGGTGGTTTGTGAAGATGGCTAATGGGTGGTGGATGAAGATGACTATGGGTGGTGGGGTCGTCCACATCAACATTATTATTTTTGTTTTTTTATTAAATTTATTTTAAATAAAATGAGCAAAATTACCGAGTTGCCCTCACATGGAGTCCACATGATCAGATTTAACCAAAAAAACTAACCAGGTTAGGCCAAAAGGACGAGACATGCAAGATTTTACAACATAAAGGATGATTTCCATCACTTTTGAAGTTAAAAGACATCTACTGAAAAAAGAGGTAAACATAAAGGACGATTTCTGTAATTTTTCCTAAAAAATAAACCTTGTTTTAGGGCTTTTATATTTAAAGGGCCTTGTATGTTAAAATGTACATCAGTTTTTATTAGACCATGTGTAGTGATACGTTAATTTTAAGCTCCTTTTTTAGGCATTTTGTGACATGTGTTATGCCTTTCACGCACACCGTCACCACATAGCCACTACAACTTATCTACCGACCACCCCACCGCATCTGTTACCTCTTATCACTTTCACGTGCCAATGCCTTTTTGTCTACGTAGTTACTAGCCGCCATAAAAATAAACATTCCAGTGGAGCCAATCTTTAATATTTTTCTTCTAAAGCATGTTTTAATCTTAACCAATTTTGATAGTGGTTTTAATCCGAAATAAATTGAATTTATACTTGTTGATCAACTGTGACAATCATATTAATCATAAACAATCACTTTCAATAATATATCCACTCACAAACCACAACACACCAAGCCAAAATAAAATTACAAACAAACAAAAAAGAAATTTAGTATTAAAAGCTTGGACAGCATTTCCACACATCTCAAGCCTCCATTTTTTTTTTAATAAAACAAGAATTCTAGCACTCCGGTGTTTGAGTATGGTCTCTCTTTGGATCCCTACAATAGTCATACACCTTATAGTTCTTTTGAACCCATAACATTGCCGCCACCTGTTGGCGGCTCAGCCCACCCGTCCTAGCTGGAGAGCCAGATGGTGGGCGGCACGATGCTGCCGAATTAGCATCACAGGCTCCTATCTTGAAGTTATTGTACCTACCATAAAATGGTTGATACCTATAATCGGCTTTGTATCTACCATTTTCGGTAGCCCATGAAGATGCATCCCATATAGACCCGTATACGTACATCGGCCTTAATGGAAATGTTGCATCACTTTTCCTTGGGTACCTTCTAATAGGCACATCGTCCACAAAAAATCTGCATTAATTCAACAAATTTACATTATTATTTATTTCACCTCATGAGCATTTACATGATTTCGTAATACATGATATTAACTATTAAGATCTGACACGACATGAAGCTAACACAAATTTTACGAATTTGCTTTTAGTTTAAATGAGTGTGGGTAAGTTGTTTGAGCGCGCAAACATATTTAAATAAACAGGTCGTGTTATGGTTGTTGAAGGTTGACTTTTTTACACTTACAAATTTACATAATGTGTTTTATGCTATTAGTCAAACTGATCGGGTATTTTATACCAAACAAATGACAAATTATTAGAGTCTTGTTTATAAATATAAACTATGAAAATAATAAATATAAACAAAGAAAATAATAAAATATAAAGTAGTTATCTTTTTTGTTTTATACGTATCTTTAAAGAAATGGACTATTTAAAAAAAAAAAAAAATCTTTAAAGAAATGGACAAAAGTTATCATGAATTTATTGTATTTTAAACATGTCTGAAATTAAATAACTTACATGATCTCAATAGGGCTCCACAGGATAGCATAGTTATGAAAACTCTGGGTCGGATCGAACCACAGGTGAATCTTTTCTTCCCGACCGATAATGTTTCCGTCGCCGCTACCTCTAATGTACACGTTCGTTTGCAACGTATACGGTTTCCCGAACGTCGTACCAAGAAACTCGATATCGACTTCATCATGGTTCCCAGGATAATCTTCGTTATTCGAAAGCTGTGCAGCAATCCAAGCAAAAAGAACAACCATTAGTTTTTGCATGCATGCATGCAATGAAAATAAAGCATGCATGTTGTGTTGCTTGTGTCACAAGTAAGTACATTTTTTTAACCGATAAAATTTTATCAAGAAACTAGACTAAATGGTAAATATTAATTAAGTTCATACGTAAAATGATGTGATAACTCCCGCGGTGTAGCCTGGTTGAAGTTTGATTGATGTCCCAAAGTAGCCAGATCGATAAGGTCTTTGGGATTTGAACCCACTTCCAGAAGACTTATCGAGCCACAACACCAACGAGTTCTGCTCGAACCGCTGGTGTTGTGAGCCCCACAAGCTTCTATAGGCTTGATTGAAGGGTATTGTGGGGATTTTGGAACTTGGGTAAAAACCCGGTGAAGGTTGACCGTTGGTCAACGAAGAAATAGTGAGCATGAAGAAAGTGAGAAGAGGGAGCCAAAAGGCCATTATATTTGAAGGGTGGTTGTTTGAGAGATGAGAAATAAAATGAAGGGTATGTCAAGCTATTGAAACATATGTTAGTATATATAGTAATGTGATTTACTCTAAATGGGAAATGGGGTCCCATATATACCCACCATAACAAGAAAAACAAGAAATTTAACTACCAAATTAATGCTTATACTATTTATATAGAGATTAAATTATGGAGCAATACACTCCCAGTCAATCGGCCTCTTTAATGTGCATATCAATTAGTCAAATGTATTTATAGAATAGAAGAGTAAATCTCTCAATCATTAGTTAGTCTCATTGTATTAATAGGGATCATTGTTCATTGTGTAAAGGCAATTGGAAATTACCATTCAATATTAACTTTTAGTGAACCCCATTTAAAGGTACCAAATTACTAATTAGCTTTTCTAAAATTGAAAGGAAATCATTTCAAACTTATATAGGTGAAGGTTAATTATATTGTTAATTTTTGTGATAACATGGTATTACATTTTCAAGCCAAAGTATCTATAAACAACACTCTGAGTTGAGTTATGTGCAAAGTCCACTTTACATTTCAATTTTTTTTTAAAAAAAAAAAATCACATAACTAACCTTCATTAGGACTGGCATAATTGCATAACAGGTTACACGAACCTGTTCAGACACGGACACGAAACCTGTAAACACGAACACGACACGAAATCTAATCATGTTAGTTTTTTTCAAACACAAACACGAACTCGTGTATAACAGGTTAACACGATAAAGAACGCCTAGTAAAATAATTTAACACGACAAGACACGATAAGACACGACAAGACATGATAAAAACACGATATGACCTGTTAAGACACGTACACGATAAGACACGAACACGAAACAGGTAAACACGAACACGACACGAAAATAAACAGGTCTTAACGTGTCGACCTGTTATAGACACGAAACCTGTTAAGGCCAAACGCGAAACCTGTTAAAATCATGTAGGTTCGTATCAGATTATCGTGTTCGTGTCTGAATTGTCAGCCCTAACCTTCATCATCGATCTAGTGTCTCGTCACCAAATCTCCTCCTTCATCTTCTTTTAAGCTCTATTATCATCCTAACTCAAACGTCCACCACAAGTTGTTCCGCGAGATGTTCTTGAACAAACCTCGACCACACTAGCTCCTTCTTCCATTTGACTCTAAAGATGAGCTCGTAAATTGTAAATCCCTCTGGTTGGGATCATTACTATATTCTTAAACTTTTAATTTTAAATATGAGGTATGGTGATTAACTTATAAAAAAAAATATAATGCCACAGTGAAATGTTCATCCAATTGAAAGTAACACGTTCTAGATGAGTAAAAGTGAAAAAATGTAACTATAAATTTCTATTTTTTAAATCGTATCAATAATTTTAAAGATTGGACAAAATATTTGATTGATAACACCAAGTTGATATTGTTATTAAAGTTAGAACCAAATATATGATTAAAATGATAGATTTGGTGAGCAATTATTTTCAGTTGTATTTTTCTTGTATAAGCCTCTTTTGTAGACCGATGATTTGTGTAACGATGGGAAACCGACAAAATGCATATGTATATGCAAATATTAAGGACCTACCCATGAAATTTATTCGGTTTTAATTTTCAATGCCGACAAATGTATTTATACCTGTAAATCACATTTACACCCTTTGAAATTATACTCTACGAAGTTGCATTGTTTTGGTTAGTTTTAAATAACTACATCCCTAAATGGATGTAGGGTTGTGCTCTTTACAATATAAAATATCTTTGTAGAGAAAGGTATTTTTCTAAAGTGTTATATGGTCCATGTTAATCTTCTCTGTATCGCTACAACCAACCCTCCTCCCCCAGGGATCCATTGTCCTCGACAGTGTTGGAAAAATCGGGACTAGTCGACGACTAATGGGTGATTAGTCGTCAATTGATTAATTTTTTTCTATTCAGTCCATTAGTCTCTAGTTGGCGGTAATCGGCCCTAGGTGTCCCTAAACGGCCAAAAATCTGCCAAAATGGGAAAAAAATAGGCAATTCCAACTAGATTCCGGCCAAAACCTGTATGCTTAAAAAATACATGTAAAAGTGTGTATATATATACATATATATATATATATATATAAAACTAAAAAAGGCCGACTATCGTTTAGCAAGTTCTACAACACCAGTCCTAGATGAGTTTGGCCAACCATTCTAACGGGATGGGAATGACTTTGGTACCATTTGTAACCTCCAACCACTTACACCACCAATATTGTCCACTTGGGGTCCTTATCCATGAACTAACAGATTTATTTTTGGTTTCCCCATGGAGACTTCACATGAGATCACCCATCTTGAAACTACTCCTACCTGAATACACTAGACTGTGAAGTTTTTATGTAATACACAGGCAAATGTGTCAAAACATGTTAGTGATTTTAGAGACGAGACATTCCTTATGAACAACAAATCTTTCATGTCCATAGTTAATGTAGGGTTTGCTTGTGGTGTTAAAGTGGCCAATAATCATCTTTTTTGTATCGTATAGTATACGTTATTTTACTTTGAATTTTAACCAGTTAGTCAATCTGGCTCCAATCTCACTCAAAATCCATTGGCTCTGTTTGTAAGCGCGTAGTTAACCACAAATTAAATACTTACATATCATATCTTAGATTTTTAAACCTTAATTGCTCTATCCTCTTTTCAAGAAGCCACAAAGCGTTGCACCACGGACACCACTATTATTTTAAGAACCACACTGAGACATCGGGTGCCACCTTCAACCATTGTTAGGCATCCGCCATCCAATCCGACTATATATCACCACCTTCTATTCTTACAAACTTTACCAGTCAACCATTATGTACCCTTCCATGACCTAGGCACAACAAATTAGAAGTCGAAAACAAGTATTTTCACCGTCCGTGACACCCGGCAAACTTCGGTTAACTTTCCTAACAACATTTAAGTCTACCTTAGCAAATCTTTCATTAAACGAACTTAACTGGGTTAGTTGAGTCAGTTCGATGATTCGAGGAATCATCGGGAGTCCGTTTAAACACAGTGGTCATGGTTCCCCAAATCACCGAGAAAACACACGCGCACGAGTCTCGTATCTTGTCAGTTGGTGAAACAATAATACAACATAGGCAATTTATCGATAATTATGTGATATATAGTTATTAGTAACTTGCAAATATGTGTTTATGTGAAAATATATGATAATACGAGTTTTTGTGCGTTAACTTCTATTATAGGGAAGGGTAAACCCCTATGCTATAAGTTTATAGAGAAGGGCTTTGGTCTTGGGAGAGGGGTTTAGTTTTAGAAGAAAGGCTTTAGTTTGGGAGAAGGGCTGACCCCTTCGCCCAAGTTATGGGAGAAGGGTTAACCCCTTTGCCACTAAGCAAACCTCTTCGCCCATCTGCAGCCTGGACGAAGGGGAACCACCTATAAATACCATACTTAATATAATTTCATCATTTTTACAACCCTAACTAGCCCCCAACTGCTCTCTCTTAACCCCCAACCTCTGCAAACGAGTTTTTGCCCCCAAATCATCGATTCCTAGCAAAAAACACTCACAAGCCATTTTTCAGCTAAGATCTATGGTGTGTAACTAATCCAAAACATTTTCAATACATTTTGATATTGTTCTCATGAACCCTAAATTTCCAAATCTGATTTCAAAGTGTTTTCATAAACCAAAACCTTTCTTACACACTCCTAAACAAAATCTAAACCTTTTAACGAGTTTTATCATAAAAACCTAAGTTTTCAATGAAGTTGGTGAACTAATAATTGGGGCTTTTGTATTATTCGTTGTTAGGATTATTTTATGATGTTGTATGATGTTTTTTGATGCATTAGAAACATGTTTATGATGTGTTTGACTTGAATATGAGGATGTATCAGTTTTGACCCGTTTGGGGATTTTTATGAGATTTAGGGTTAATATGATGGTTAGAATCATGATAACATGTTAGAAATCATGCTAGAATAGTTAGATATGAACTTGATAATATTATGAGCGTGATTATACGGATTAATTTGATTATTTGTTGTTTATGGAAACTTTCTCATGCATGATGCGATGGGGTCATAATATTACCCTTTTGGGAAAAATTGTTATCTGTGCATGAAACCTGATCCTACAAGGTGCCAAGTGATATACTATGATGAGGAGAGGCTAGGTATTGATTGGCCATGTTTTGGCAGGTTTCGGGATCGATTCGAGGGGTTTCGCGTGACAAATCTTGGATCAGCTGCTGCAGGGCCGAAATGCTCACTCCTTCGCCCCCTGACATGACCTCTTCGTCCAAGGAAGAAACCCCATCGCCTATTGAGACCCCTTCGCCCCTTATAGTGACCCCTTTCGCCTTGAAATGGACCCCTTCGTGTAAAATGAAACCCCTTTGTGTAGAACATGCTGATATGACATATAACTTGCGAATTTACGTCTTTTATGTATACGGTTACCTGATAACTTACATGTGACTGTTAAACTAATATTTTGGGTCACAAACAGGATGTCAAGTCTTGTGTGGTCGTGTCAAAGTCAAAACACTTATAAAAACACAGTAAGTCGTGGTTTGGACAACCAACGGTCATTGAACCAACACGTTATCAGACAACACACTTATAGACGTCTGATTATAGGTTTCCAGTAGTCGACACTATTGTACGCGTCTGGTTTATTATCTTTTATAAGACGTAACCTAATGTTAGTTTCACGGCCTCTCTTTACTGTTTTTATTTTCGAGGGAGAAACATGTTACAACACTCTAAACTTCGGAATACATAAACACTATCATATGATCACTTATGAACTGGCAACCCTTATAACTACTCAAACTGTTAAAATGGGTGCATTACCGGGGGATAGGGCAAACTGTAAATCATCAGCATTAGTTCAGAACACTTAGGTAACGAGTAAAACGTTTAACTAGTTTTCAATATAATATTGTGTTACGTGAATCCGGTTTTACTAAAAGTTATTCAACGTTAAAAACTTGTGAACTTATCAGCATTATATGTTGACATATTTTAGCATGTTTTCTCAGGTCGCTAAAGTAGTATGAATTGGATTAGGCGCACGAAGCCGCACAACATCATATTACGTCTTGTCTATCATGAACTTTGTTTTCAACTTTTATCATTTGATGTTTTGAATTGTAAAACTTATACCTGCTTCCGCTAAAGTTTTAAAATGTTGGTTGGTATTAATACGTTGGCTTTACTTATATAGTTGTCGTTTTTTGTGACTATTGATTTGGATCCTGACGTGTCACGTGTCTCGCGGTAAAATCACGCAAGTAAAATTTAAGGGTGTAACACCGTGAAACACAATAGAATCAACTTGAAAGTACTAATATGGCAAATAAAGTCAACCTCCAATCAAAATAGAAAAAACACAACCACCCAAAGGCACCTACCTATACAAACTCACATGAACACTATCTTCATCCCTTATCAAAACCCCCATTAAAACATCCTGGATATTTATAAATTACACGTATACACATGCATAATCGTATATTAGTACCGTCTCAAACCCCCAAAAGACTTGATATATCAAAACCACCTTACTTGATAGAGTAATGGCTACTAAAGTTGAAATAAATGACATAATTATGTTACTTATTTAATTATTTTCTGTACTTTTTTTCTCTTACAAACAATTTGTTTCTATCCAAACACTAATAATTAACTATTTATTTATTGTATAAAGAAACATTCACATTAATTAAGTAAATAATTTCACCTTTAAAAAAGTAATTAAATTTAAGAAAAGAATATCAGACACTGCTTTCTCAGTTTCTTGTATTACATTTGCTATTTAATATAATTATAATAAGTATAGTCTCCTAATTTTAATTAAACATGCACGTCATTGAAGATATGAGAAGACAAATACAAGATCGTGGGTATCCGAGTACCTATCAAGTATCAACGACATATTTTGTTTCTTTCGTTTGAATTTTTTATCACTATCAGATTGTGATTGATTCAAATTAATGATAAGCAACAGATGCATACAATTTTATTAATAATCATATACTGTAGTGCTAATTAGAGTTATAGACTCATAGTGTTTCATTTGATATGTATTTAACGTTAGATGATTGATTACTTCTTATAATTACTTATTGTAATTTGAAAAATTAAAATTTATACAATAATTACTTAGGGATAGCGGTGCAGCTTGTCGCTCGCTTACCCATTATCCAGATGTAACTTGATTAATTAATTAAAAATACTTGGTCAAAAAAAATTAATTAAAAATACGCAGAAGTAAATGTCATGTAAAAAAAACTAAGTTTTAAAATCTGGTCATATTTAAGCTTAAAAGTCAAATAAAAGCGCAATAGATTTGTCGATGGCAACGAGTAAGGAGACATTCAAAGACGAAAGAGGCCATCTAGGAAAAAATAAATACAGTTTGTAGTTCGTTTGAAAGTAGCTTGAAAAAGGTTATAGGTTGAAATCAGTCGTTAAATAAACGAGTCAATCCAAGTTGTCTCGTTTCAATTTGAGCTGAGCTAAGCTTGTATAAATTTAATCGAAAAACTCTAATCTATAAAGATGACAAACGTAAGTCAAGAAATGTATTTATCAATTACAAATTGTGATGGGAGTTGATAACCTATTTATATCAGTTGATAAAAAGAAATGCTGAAATTTAACTAAATACCTAACATTACTAACTATTTTTAACTATATCAACGGGTATGGGTTTTCTTTCCTGAAAATAACCTTTATCGGTTTCATATCATACAGTTGCACATCACTATCATATAACTAACTATACGACTTGTTTCTTTCGACAATCGAAATAGCTCATTTCACCCATTTTTGTTTCCAGCGGTCCAAATACGAGTCAGTCACTTAATTAATTCATCATCATTTTTGTAACTCTTTTGTAATTATCATCGATATGTATATAAATATTAGTAAACGAAATAAACATATCAAGGTAGGATGAGTTAATTTTATGACTAGGGCTGAGCGAATGACTCGTGGCTCAAAATTGAATCGTATATTAGCTCGTTTATAACTTGACAAAATCAACTTGACCTAGCTTACTTATATCAATTTTCGAGTATGCTACAAGATGAAGATACCAAGCTTGAATAATACAAATTAAGGTAGCTAGTTAACTCTTGCATAAATTTCCATGTCCTCCATCTTTGATTTCTCATATACTTATCCCCTTGTATGATATTTGTAAGTTGCTCAGTTATTTAATATTAGTATCAACAATAATGAAGTACAAAATCAATTAAGATTTAAGAATAATAACAAGTCAACCGCTCAAGCCATGAGTAGTCTCAAATTAAATATGATCTAATTATACATTATTATGAGTCAAATGAGCTCAACTTGTATTATTATTGGCTCGAGTTTGAGCTAACTTTTGGCTCGAGTCAAACTTGGTTGTTAAACATCCTACTTTAGCACTACGTAACTTCCCTTTGGAGACAGAATATTTTTGTTAGCGTTGAGAGGGCACGCATACACCAAAATGCATTATACATGCGAGCATGCATATATATTCCAATTTCAAATAACGTCACAACAATACCTAAATATTTGTAATTATTTGTTTTCACAAATATTTTAAGTTCACGAATATTTTAAGTAGATAAATATAGTGGTAGTTAAGTTATATACGCTTTAATAATGTTAAAATAATATTTCCACTATTAAAGCTATATTATTTGTCATTAAAAGATAAGAAATTAAGAATTGATATAAAGAGTTTTTATCTAGTAAAGTAATGGCTTTAGTACTTTATTTAGTAACATTTTGCATAAAAATCAAATGTAAATGTTGACGTACATCCATGTGATACTTATAGTAGTCAAAATTAATTTAAGTTAGAACAAACAAGAGTTGGTTAAGGTTGAAAAAAAGTTAATAGAGTAATGTTCATCATCATTGGTGTATGAAATTCATGATCATTATCTATATTATATATAATAATGCATTTGATAAACACATTATAACACACCCAAAAGATAAAAACTTTTTTTTTTTAATTTAATTCATACGATACAACATTAAAATAAGAGTAAATTAGTATTTTAAACATTAAATACACTTTAATTCTCTTATTTTAGTTTTTTTTTTGTAAGAAAAACTATAATTCACAAAGCCACGAGAGTCCTCAAAGCAAGGACCCACGGGCAACAAAAACGACTACACCATGTTCAACGGATTATTACACCATAAACTCCAATCAACATGTTTAATTCTAGTTTTATGTCGGAACCAAAAAAAACGAGGTCACCTTAATGTTTTCCATAAGCTCAACCGGTCTTCGCCTTTGTTGTTAAAAACTCGATTGTTCCGTTCAAGCCATATCAACAAAACGTCGTGAAGAAAATGCCTTTGAGGATGCGATTCTTTTGTTTGGACAACCTTTGATATTCAACAACTTTTAATTCTCTTATTTTAGTTACACTTTAATTATCTCAACTTTACCAAGCTTTTTTTTATTTAAATAATAGTTACATTTATTTTTCTCATTTTGAGCTAACTACCCTACGATTTTTAAAATAATCATCATAATTTTTTCATAGGTTAATTAAAAAAAAAATCATAAAAACAAATATTTTATTCTCTTTAATCCGAGTATAGTATTGTTATTGTCTTTTAGTTTAAAACAATTGATGTGTTACGTAATTAATACTATCTTAGGGTTAGCAATAACTGAACCGTTAACCAAAACCGAACAAAAAGCAAATGAAACCAAACGGAAATCAATCGAAAACCGCGTTAACCAAAATTAACCAAACCAAAATAAAACCATTTATGTATATATATACACCCCTATTTCATTTACTTCTTAGAAAAAAAAAGTTGGTCAAACTTTGGAATTGGTTCTTAACATTAATTAAACCGAACTGAAAACCCACAATTTAACAAAATAAATCGACCTAATTTACTAATTTTTTAATTAAATCAATTAACCGATGATTTTCGTTCCAGTTAAGGCTTATAGGGAACTGAACAAAATAAATCAAACTAATTAACTAATTTTTTAATTATATCGATTAACCGATGATTTTGGTTTCAGTTAAGGCTTATAACGAACTGAATCAAACCATCCACACCCTCTGAAGTGTTATTGTTCCCTACCTCATCACGCGAGCACCCTGCTACTGTTTTTAAATACGAGTGAGTTGATTAAAACTTGATAATAAATTGTATGACTTTATTGTTTGATCTTTGTAATAAATAAGTATTCTCAGCAAGTAGCAAAGGTATGGATAAACATAAATTAATACAATGTCATAAAAAAACATTTTGGTATTCGGATATAAATGTCTTTGTTTGAAAAATGGGATTAGTTGATTATTAAATCAAGGATAATGTATTAAAAAACTTTTAGAATACTAAAGAGTACAATAAGTTATATTGTTCTAAGCTGAATTTTCCGGATAATTTTAAATGTTAAAATAGACCAAAGAACGTATTGAAGTTGTAATTGACAAAAATTTATCGGTGAGTTGGTATTTGACAAAATGTACCTCTAGGCTGCCCTACCGACACTCATTTGTGGTACCCTCAAGTGTTTTCTAACATTAGTTTTTTAAGGAAAAGAATATTATATGAAATATAAATTACTAAAATCCCAAAGTTACTTTACACTTTAAAGTCCACTTAAGCACTTACCACAATATGTAGCGTAAACAAATTGTTAGAATAAAAAACACAGTAAAAGAAAAATATGAAATCATAGGAAGAGTATCAAACTAACTTTGATTGAACTTATTTAAGCGGCATAACAATCGTCTTATTGGACCCTACGAATCTTAGTTTTTAGGTTTTCGTTTTTTTGAATTTTTAGCTTGTAGTTTTTAGAAGTTGTTTTAGATCGTTGTGTCTTTTTCTTATTTTCACAATTGTGTCTTTTTTTTATTTATTGTGTTTTTTTCCTCACATTGTGTTATATTTCTCAGCACTGTGTTATATTTTGTAGGGCCGGCAATTTTGTATACAAACACGATTACCTAACACGAACCTGAACGATCTTAACACGTACATGTATAGCCTTAACAGGTAACATACCTGTTTACTTGCAGGTACCTGTTAATACCTGTTTCGAATTTATTTAAAATTAATAATATATTTAAAAAACTTTACCCAAACCCTTTAACCCTAAATCCCTTCTCACTACAAAAAGGCATTAGCATAATGTTCGCAAACAGGTATTAACAGGTATGCAAACAAGTATTATCTAGGTCTTTGGTGAACTTTTGGAAATTTTCTCTCACTAAATAGGTTCGTAAACATGGGATTAGTATAATGTTCGCAAACAGGTATTAACAGGTACTTTTCGTGTAAACCTGTTAAAAAAATTATCAGGTTCGTGTATCAAAAAATAGACATGAATTTTTTTTGTGTCGTGTACAGGTAGTCAGGTTTCGTGTATCGTGTCTTAACAGGTTCGTGTCTTCACAGGTCAGGTATACACGATTTGCCAGCCTTAATATTTTGTGTCTCATTATGTCATATTTCGTGACTTATTGTGTTTTTTGTATCTTTCACACTCTCTCATTTATTTTGCACTCTATATGATAACTTAAACAAAAACCTGTGTTATGATATATAGAGAAAGATTCGTGTGCAAATGGTTCGTATCCTACAAATAGGCCTTAACGTGATAAATGAAGAAGGGGAATTTTTTTTTGAAATTTTTTTCTTATTTTTATTAAATATGTATTTTAGTACTGACATCTAAAAAAAAGTTAGTGTAATTTCTTTAGTAGAGTAATTACATTACGCTATTTTTTTAATTTTTCTTTATATTATTCATCTAGAAAACAAGTTTAAGCAGATGTGTGACACTCGTCGAATTTCCAGGTCAAGATTCGTACACACTCTCACTATTATGTCATTTTCAGTTATGCATTAGACATTTTTACAGTAACTGTATCATCTCGAGTCTAGCAAAGCCCAAATAGTTTCAGGAATTCATTGCATTTTCCATTTACGCATGAAACACCCGATTAATCCAAAAACAATTGGCAAGAACAATCAGGCCAATCACACGCTCAACAAAGAGCAACCGAATGTCCAATTATTACATACAAACTCAATAGGATTTCACGTGTCAATACATTAAGTTTCAACATTGATCAATTCAAATTCAAAACATATGTAAAGTGTGTTATTATACAAATCCAACATATGTTTAAACATAAGTTAACACATGAGATTTATGTGACTAACACCATGTTATTGTTTAACAATCCTACATATGTTATCAATGAACTAACATAACACTACACATCCAAACAAGTCCAAAACGGTTTTCATATATATAAACATATTGGATATCGAAGTACTCATCACATATGTATACATATACATAATTGGCCTAGGTTTAAATATATACATATATACATATATATATATATATATATATTGGAACAAATATAAACCTATCCAACCATGCATATATATATACACACACACACACGACATATGTATGTGTTTAAAAAGGTGAGTATATACCTATATATATACACATACGCGATACATATAGAAGTGTGCGATAAAAAAACCAATACAATGATATATATACACACACACATGACACCTACACACACAAACACCCATGCGACTGCACACACACAGCCACACACTCACACTCACACGGTTCATGTACACACACACCCCTCATCGTTCTTATCCAAAACACACTAACCTATGTATTGCATTAGCATGGAGCCTTGATCACCCCACATCTCTTTCCAACACACTTTGACCTTCTAAATTGATCTTATTCATTCCCAAGAGTCGGTTATGGGCCGCCCTACATGAACCAACAAAATCACTAAGTCAACTTGTTATATAAAGAAGGCAACCACCTTTTACACTCCATCATTCCATGCATATTGACTTTCCATAAATAATAACCAACGAAAGACACTCACTTTCCCTCTCTTAGACTATATAACCGGCCAAGGGGACTTGAGGATCTCACATGCCGTTGAATACCATAAATATACAAAACATTCCCATCTCTTGCCCCTTTGCTCTCGGCTGAACAAAAACACCACACCCCGAACTTGTTTTAGATCACGGACCACCGCCAACACCCATAAAACACAAGTATTTGAGCATCTAGAGGCTGCATCGGCGGAAGATTGGCTAGGAACTCGACTCATTCTTCTTATTTTCTTCAACTTATAGCCGAGGTAAGTGAAGCGAACCATATTTCCTCATGACTTGTTATTTCGATCAAAACCATGATTCACCCGAGCCCCGACTCCCTAGCACACATAAACACATGAGTTCAAAGTGTTAAATTCGGCTAAAACCTTCAAAACTTGTGACAAGAACATAATATAGACACATGCATATATCTAGGTATAATATGTAAATAAACGCACGTACGTGTGTATCTCCAAACATACATGCCCTCCAATACGTTTGTAAGCGTATATGAGTGTGTATTGAATCGAACACGATCCATAAAAGTCATTTTTGAACCAAGCATAAACATATAGAAATCTTTGATGTATGAGAAACATATGTTAATAAGCTTCCAACGTATGTTAATTACATTTTAACGCAAGGGTTCTGAAACATGTGTTAAAGGCTGACAAACATGTGTTTATCAGGCTTTTCGCACAAGAATTGTAACACATATGTTAAAGGCTGTCAAACATGTGTTAATCAGACTTTTAACACAAAAAACTGTAAAACATATGTTAACGGATGTCGAACATGTGTTAATTAGGCTTTTTAATACAAAAAGTACAAAACATGTGTTAACTATCCAATTTTCATATAAATCCCTAACACATATTAACATGAGACATCATATGGTAACATATGATGACTCGGGAACACGGTTTGACAAAGATTAATTATTTTCTGGTTATAAACAAGAAGAGTAACAAGAGTTTTCAAGGTACACAAGTTGAAACCATACATCTTTTCAAAAGTACAAACAACAATACGTAATAATCGTCACGTGTATAGATAATAACACAGTACACATAGTCCCAAAGACATACAAATCAGGTGAACAAATTGCATGGTAAATAATCAAGTGCACAGACTTAAGTTGTCCTTAATATTGTAGGGCACCTTTGTACGGATACTAGCACGTCAGACCCAATCCTACATTTGCAATCAGACACAAGGTGAGTTTTCACAGCCCCTTTTTACTGTTTTCATACTTTTGGGGAGAAACATGCTACAAGTTCAGTTACATTTTGAAAATCATGTGAACATGAGACAATAAGGTTCAGAGTACTCATAAGACCTCGTGTCATACATTTTAGTGTAACCATCATCTATGGACTTAGCCATGAAACACCGGAATAGATCTACTAGGTTTACACCCCCACTCTTGGTTAGTCGCTCTAACCGGATTGCAGTCATCAAAAGAGTGTTTGTATTTCACATTTGTTCATTGTCTTTAGGGCGAAGCACAACACGTCAAGGTTTGGTTACGGGCTCATGTCAGTCACATATTAATCATTGTCTTAGCTAAGCAATGGTTCAGTTTACCGTGGTTTACATATCCATTCATCAAAACCCGTGAAACTCACAAACTTTATTGTTGAAACATTTTACTTGCATGTTTTTCAGGCAATTAAACGATGGATCTTGGGTAGGTGTGCGCTGGCATCATGGGATATTTGAACTTGTCTTTTGTCGAATTATTTTGAACTACATCATTTGAATTATGGTTTTTAGACAATATTTCCTTTTGACATGTTAAACATTGTTGTCTTTTTAATATTAATGAATTTGATGCTTTGCATGGCTCTTGTGCTTAAAAACCTTTCGAAATCGCATTTCGTGTTTCCGCCTAGGCGGTGTGTGACAGATTGGTATCAGAGCACAAGATTATAGCGAACTAAGATTCTTTTGAGTCAAAATATAACTTAAACAAAAACAGTTTTCGAAACGTTTTCATGAGATGGAAAAACACCATTCATCCCGATGCGCTACGCAAGTTCCATGCCAGACACATCATATACATGAATAAGCATAGTACTTAAGTTGTATGATTACTTACACATATGTGTGCTATTGACTTACAGGGTCATGGCAACACGCATTGACCTCATTATCTTATCCGACTCCGAGGAGGAGATCCACATCGTGCCCGATAGTAGTCCTCATGGTCAGCAGGATGATGACCTAGAATATCTCGTATCAGATCCCGAGGAAGATATGCAGTAGGATGCCATATAGAGGGACCATCCAGTTTCAGATGATGATGGTGGTGTGCCAGTTAGAGAGGCATAGGAAGTGGCCGGTCCAATACTTCCAGAGGCCACGCAGGTGGTGGCACCACCAGTCGAGCCATGTGTGTAACATCGCGAATTTCCCCTAATTTTTTTTATGATAAAAAGAATGTATTGTTTTAAACAATATATGTTTTAAATACCTTAAACTAAAAATTATTTGTATCTCGACACTTTTGTACGTTTTAAAAATATTTCGAGTCACTTTCGGGCTTATATAATCATATTATGAATTTAGAATAATATAGTTTTAGGGAAATAATTGCCAAAAAAGGATTTGTGTGGACCGGGACTCGAACCCGCATCCATAGCCAACCAACACACAGTGACAACCAACTGAGCCAACTATCATCTTGTGTAGTATTTCAGAAGAAAATAAACTTAACACACTCCTTAAATTGATCAGTCAAAGTCATGGTCAAAGTCCTAGTCAAAGTCTTAGTCAAACAGTCAAAGTCTTAGTCAAATAGTCAATTCATCATAAAAACCTTACTCTATGGTGTTGACCAATTTTAATGGCTAATTGAATCCAAAGCTAGTATAAAAACCCACCTATGACCCATTATACTTTGCACCTCTAAATCGATTGTTTCAATCCGATTAAACTTTCCCTCATACCCTTCTTCTATAGTCTATTACTTCTACAATTGAAGCTTTGATTATAAGCTCTTGTAATTGGCGAATCGGAAGCTTGATATTCTTTCTTTTTCGACTAGCTACGTTGTTAAGTCTTTGGGATTCGACTCGCATACATTCACAACACTTAGAGGATAAATCACCTTAGCCAATGTGAGTTTACATAGCCCCTTTTCTCTTTTACATTTTTGGGGTGAAACATGTTTAAACATTTTATACTATCATTTACTCATACTTACTCGTAATTCAAATACACTATCATTCTATCATTTGACTGTAACAAAAAGACACAGTACAATCATTAACAATGATCAAGCCGCCTGTTTAAATTATAGCGCTATAGGTCTGACAAACCCATCCCCCCGCATAAATTCAGGGATGATCGATAACAGTAACAACATTTAACTAACTTGCGAGTTAGTCATCAGTCGACACAAGGTTTGATTGTACAAAGACGCATTGTTACATGTCGGAATCATACTCTATCATCATACAACTGTGATTGTTGTACAAACTATTGTTATCAATTATATTCAAAAACCTATGTATTCTCACCAACTTTTGTTGACCCAAAATATTTTCAAACTTAACATTTTTCAGGTTCTACTTGCTTGAAGATTTGAATTAATGCTTGAAGATGTGTGCATAGTATTATTCATTTTGATGTACGAATTCTTGTAGAACAATTGTATGTAATTTATTTAAATCATTTAATGAAATTTATTATTCACCATGAGCTACTGAACAATCATCAATACGTGACATCCCGATGTTTCGGTCATCGGTTGGGGTGTAACAATGTGTGCCTTCATACCGCCCATTCCGCCCAATTCCCGGTGGAGTACACATGATGTACACCCCGAGGAAACAAGCTCACCCTACACCTGCACCAGTTATTCCAGCGACACTAGCACCAGACGATCCTGAATCACCGAAGAAGAAGATGCTAAAGAGATCCCCAAGTCCGCAAGAGGACCTACCTACCTACTGTTGATGGGATTCTTGCATTCAGCGACGAGGATTCAGACGATGAGGTTCTCTTTAAGTTTGAGGTTGATGTACCATCTCAGCCACCCTCTGACACCCCTTTGCCTACTGGATTTGAGTCGGTCCTGGTTCGTCACACTCTTTACTCCGTGAGGGATATGGTTGGATGACGCGTATGCACGATAGCAAACTTGACGGCGCGTATGCACGAGGCAAAGCAGGAGCGTGCGGAGGCAGAGAGCAAAGTTGTAGCTTTGGAGCAACGATTGGAGGACATGGATCAGAGAATACGGGCAGTTGTTGTTCTGGCTACTGCATTTCCACTCCCACCCCAGTAGGATTATCATTATTGTACTTTATTTGTGGTATTTTGAAAACTTGTAAGGCGTAATGCCTATGTTATTTTTGTATTTAGACAAAACCATGTAGCAAGTGTGTCATAATCTATGAATGAATGTTATGATGTTATGATTTCTTATGTTTGTTTGTGTTATTGATGGTTTGTTATTATGGTTGTTATGATTGTTTGTTTTTGCACATGTTGACAATATTATACAATGATATGTGTCTTATTCTTTTAATCTGATGTATTAGAAGAACATGCCGCCCAAAAAGACTACTCGATCAACCTCAATAGATGAAGCTATCCCAACCACCCTAGCGGACTTAGCCCAGGTCATTGGGCAAGCCATTGCTCAACATGAAGTGAACCGTGCCACTTCCAGCGGGGGTTCGGGTGCTGCAGGCCGACGCGGGAACCAAGAACCCGAGATTGGTAAAGCCTTCGCCTTTTTTTCCTTAGTTATGGTTTTGTGCCAAATATTTTAGCTAATAGTCCTTTCTTAATGATGCCACATAAGTAGAAAACACCGTGCGTGGGTGTTCCTAGAAAACTTTCATGGCATGCAAGCCATGGAACTTCCACGGATCAGAAGGAACAGTAGGGATTGTTCGCTGGATTGAGAAGACAGAGTCTATACTTGATATAAGTGGTTGTGCAAAAGACCAGAATGTCAAGTATGCCACCTGCACCTTCCAAGACGAGGCTCTGACATGGTAGAACCTACAAGTGCAAACCTTGGGGAGAGATGCTGCTTACAATCTCTCTTGGACAGAGCTGAAGGTGTTGCTGATGGAAAAGTATTGTCCCCGCAGTGAGCTATAGAAGCTGGAGACCGAATTTTGGAATCTGTCCATGAGTGGTGTGACATCCGTCACTTTTTCTTTTTATACTATTTATATATATATATAATAATAATAATAATAATAATAATAATAATAATAATAATAATAATAATAATAATCAGATTTCCTTGTTGAAACACCAGCCCACTTCCCATTGATTTTTTTAAGCCAAATGTTCCAGCCCACTACCTGAGCCCAAGTCTGGCCCAAACCCAGCTCCTTCCCCTCCTTTAACTGTTTAAAAAAAAAAAAGAATGGCTCCTGCCGGGATTCGAACCCGGGCAGGTAGCCGGGTCACACAAACACACACGCACGTCCAACCACTTGAGCTACACCTCTTATCTGAAATCAACCCAACACGTAAAATATATATGGCTTCCTCAGAACGTTATCTTCTTCCTTGGGACTGACCTGTAACTCCGGCCAATCCCGGAAATTCCGGCGAGTTTCCAAACTGCTTCCCAATCACCATTAATGGCCGCCGCGTGTTCCCAGTCATTGACCAACGCCCTTGGACTCATTTTTAATGCGTCAAACTATGTTTAACGAGATTCCCGATAAATCCGGCGACATTAAAAACTTACCAAAAGACTAAGCACGTCACGTGGAGTATAAATAGTACCTCCTCCAAACCGGAAACTTCACACCAAACCAACCCTCACTCTCCTTTTTTGTTAAAAAACCCTCTGACCGTGCTTTTCTTAATCGCCGGCGTTCGCAATTCCGGCCACTCCATTACCCTTCAAATCTCCTTTCATTACAGTAAATTTCTATACCATTCTAATCGTTTTACTCTGTAATGCATAAGCCCTCTAGTTAATTGGATTTTAACAGTATTATTCGAGTCCAATTAACCAGGGATCAAGCTAGGGCTCAAATCGTTTAATTTGGGGATGAACACATTTCAGTATGTAGTTATATATTTTTAAGGAACTGAAATCAAACACAACCACTGATCTAGATCAAGTGGTTGTGTCTGATGTTTGTTTGACAAATCACGCGGGTTCGAGTCCCCTTTGAGACGGTTTCAACAATTTTTTTTTAAAAAGTATATAAATCTAATTTTGTTTATATTATATAATTAATATAATCCAAGTTTAATACGTTCTCAGGGTGTGGCTCAGTTGGTGGCCACGCTTGTGATAAAACTCGAACCGGCCAGAGGCCCGGGTTCGATTCCCATAACCAACAAGTATTTTTTTTGCCACTTTTATATATATTTAATACATTAAATCTTTTAAAATCAAATTTAAATACTAAAAGTGCTTTATAAATTCTACAAAAATTATCATATGATCTCCTAATGATAAAGTTCATTACCCAATTTTTTTAGTTTTTCAAAAATAATTTATTTAATATATATTATTAATAAAACACTTTTATTCATTTATATTTATTAAATTCTATAAAAATATCTAAACGATTTTATTAAATCTCACAAAAATTATCCTAAACTTGTATATTCATAAACATTTCAGAAATAATTTTTAATTCTGAAAAACCGGCCTTTTTATATTTTTAATTAATTTTTGTTAGTTTTAATCATAAATAATTCATAATAAATTCATTTTACAATATTTTTGTACCAAAATTTTACATAAATTATTTCTATTCATATAGAACTGAAATACAATTTTTAATTCAGAAATTCTTTGATTTTAATATTTTTAGATATTAAAGTCATATTTTGACAATTTAAAATAATTAGATTAAATATTCTATTTTCAATAAAATAATTTTATAAAAATTATTTCCATACTTAAAACCTTATGTTGTGACTATATTCAACTTAAAATTTCACCAAGAGACTTTTATTTATTTATTTATTAAATTTCTCATAATTAATAAACAATTTGTTTAATAAACAAATAAACGTTTATCCCCAATTCGAAGCCCTAGAATTCCATGTATCCTAGAGTTATTCCTTACACATTATTAAATTCTTTAGGTTGATTCTTTGGAATATTTCTAACGCATATTTCGTTGTCCAGTTCCATTACAAGCTATTACGTAAACAGTGAGTATTCCTACCCCTTTTTGCTTTTATACATTTTTGGGGTGTTACATGTACACTATTACAATTTCAAATACAAGTTTACATTTTTTTCAATACAATTCTAGTACTATGTGCATTGCTTACAACGTGCTTTATGCTTAGACATTACATGTGGATTACATTTGTACTTAGTGAAATCATTAACATGGTACAAGCCGACCTTAACATTGGATAGCGCTATTTGGATTGACAACCCGCCTAGATTGATTCTCCCCCTTTTTCATCGGAGAATCCGTGGCCAGTGTTAAGCTTTTATCCATTTATTGGATAAGTACACTACAGTTCATACAGTACATTATACAGTCACAGGGTTGATTTCGCTCATTTGTATGATACATAGTTTACATAATTTCACTGTAGCTTGCACTTGAATTGTATAACTTTTTAACCTACTATATATATCAAATCTAGGAATGCTCACCAACATTTCATATGTTGACCAAATCTATTTTGTACATGTTTCAGGTGCAGTTTGATCTAGTGCTTTAGCAAGGAACATTTAGTGCTTTATTTTAATTCAGTTATTTCAATATTTACATTTCATGTAGACAATGTATTTTCCATTTCCATGTAAGACAATTTTGATTATTCAATAATATTTACATTTTAGTACCATGAGCTTTTGAGCAATCGTCACTACGTGGCACCTCGATGATTCCGCCATCGGTTGGGGTGTTACAAGTGGTGCTAAAGTGACAACTTATACCACCCGATTCCATGAGCTTTCCTGATTGGTCCCACACCTGGTTGCTCCCGAGAACAAACGGGTTGAGAGGTACATCTGGGGACTCTCACCCAAGATCTGAGACATGGTTACTGCTGCTGCATCGGCATCGATTCAAAGTGCTGTCACACTAGCACACAGTCTTACCGATGATGCAGTGCGTATGTGCGTATTGTCACAGAAGGAACCAGAGAAAGGTGGAAGTTCTGGTGATAAGAAGAAGTGATCAAGTTTCAAGAAGGGTAATAGTTCTGGGAGTCAGCCCGCCAAGTAGCCAGAAATAGTGAAAGCGTTTGTTGCTACTACAGCTGAGGCTCATAAACCGTACAATGAAGCGGGCCCCATTGGTTTTCGAGGAGGGGAAGTGGATAAGTTAGAGATTGTTCGGGGCACAACATTGTTCGAGGGGAAGGGGATGAGGGTGTTCGGATCAAAGGGGAAGGGGAGATTGGTGATCCGGTGATGGTGGGTTGGGGGTGATGGTGTGGCGGCGCTTGGATGCAGGGAGAGAGATAAAAAGAGGTAGGAGAGAGAGTGAGAGAGTAAAGAAAGGGAGAGGAGAGGGAGACTAAATACAAATATATATATATATATATATATATATTACTATTAAATATTTATTTTTTAAACAATATATATAAGGGTATTTTAGTTTTTTTGTTTTACAAAAAGTTAACAGGAAAAATGGATAGAGTTAAGGAGTTAGATGGAAACGACAAGATATTGAAACCTTGGTAATCAAGATAAGAAAATATAAATCTTTGGATGAAACTCGCAAAAATAACCACACCTAAAAAACGAAAATGGCATTTAACTCTTCTAAAATACAAGGGGACAAATAATTTGGTTGTATTTGTACGGACCTAATTCTATATGGGAATGTATCCCTATGGTTATCCTTAACTTGTGGCTTATTTAATACATTTTATTTTTTCAACCAAAAGGAAATAATGATAGAGATAATGTTAACATACCTACAAGTTCATATGTCATTCTTCATTTATTTGTCTATTGTTTAAACAATCATTCTTATAAATCAATAATTGCAATTATTAGTGACCGATTAACCCATAATGATTGAAAGAAATAAAACATCTCATGTTATTTTATATAACTTTCTTTGTCATGATGCATAACTAATTATTATTTTTTATTTTAAATCAAAAATTGTAAACTTCCATATTAACCCTATGGTTCTCCGGGTGTAAGAAAATTGTAAACTCCTATTTTATGCGTGGTATCTGGACGAAGGGACGATTATAGGTGATGCCACCGAAGTTGCTAAAGCCTTAGATATTATGCGGCTGGAGGGGCCATCCCTGGGGCTTCAGCTTGTAATGGGGTGAAACTTCGGGACGGTCTTTTTCCTAATGGGATTGGTAGGCCAGAAAAGGGGGTGAAGCTCCTCAGAGGGGCCGTTAGCCGTGACTCTTATTTTATCCGCGAATTGGCAAGGCAGAGGGCATCGCACGCGGTTGAACTTATGAAACTCTTGCCCTGCCTTAGAGATCCCCAGAGTGAACTCCTCTTGCTCAGGTCCTGTATGGGGTTGCTAAGTTTCTTTTTGGGTTACGGACCTGCCAACCCCCCATGATGGATGAAGCAGTCTCATGTTTTGACAAGGGTCTAAGGGAAGCCATTGAAGACATAGTGGTATGTGGGGGGCCTTTTTTTGGTGACCTACAATGGCATGTATGCGTTTGTGGTGTCGCGAGCTCAGTCCTGGAACCTTCAAGACCACATCCTACGAAATAGCGGGGTTTTCGGCGTAGACTTGGACTACGTGCAGGCCCTTGAAAAGCGAAATGACTATCTCCCAGGTTTTGGTATTGGCGGTTTTTCTAACAAGGACACCGCCCCCTCAAAGCCTTAGAAAACTTTGGCGAATGCCCTTTTTGGCAAAATCGCTCAGAGCCTGGGTGAAGTTTTTGGTCTATCCCCCCGTCAGAGGGCAGTTATTGAATGCTTGCAAAGCCCCCACGCCCAAGATTTCCTGACTTTTATCCCGATCGAAGGTCTAGGCCAAAGCATGTCCGCTATTGAATACAGGGCCATTCTTAAATATCGTCTGATGATCCCCATGTAAAGGAGGATGAAATCTGTTCGATTTGTCATAAGGTCTGCCTGGATGAATACGGGGAACATACGGTTCATTGTATGGAGTTACACGGTTTCAAATATCGGCATGATTGGGTTAGAGACATTCTATGGGACATTTTAAGATGTGCTGGGATCTCAGCCAATAAGGAGGCCCCTGTGAACTTCCTCTCGGATCCAGCAGAAGGGAGATCCACCCTACGACCAACAGGTCTGCTTGTCTTTGGGTGGGCTGGGGAAGCATGCTTGTGTTGACCTGACGGGTGTATCTCCCCTAGTTGGGTTAAGGGATATTGGCTTCGTAGCAGGGCAAGCAGTGCGTAGAGCAGAGGCAAAGAAGGTAGAAAAACATGCTAAAGCCTGCGAGGAGAACCAACACGTTTTTGTACCTTTGGCTTTTGATACCTTTGGCTCATTGGCACCAGAGGCTACCCGTTTCCTGACCAGGGTACAACGGGTTATTCATAGTAGTGTCTCGGCTTCAGGTGGGCAGGGTTACGTTTTTAGTAGATTAGGATTTGCTATTCAGAAAGGGTTGGCGGCGCAGCTTGTTGCCCGTCTGCCCGTTATCTTGATGTAATTTTCTTTGTCCGGGAATGAAAGAAAGTTGGTTGGTAATAATAAAAAAATTGATTTTAGGTTGTAGGTTTAAATTTTTAAAATGTTAAAGTTTGTTAAATTAGTTCTATAATGGAGGACTGGGTGCTTACCGTTGAGCATTCGTAGAGCACCTACACTACATCAATCGCAGCCTGCCACTTGGATTACATGCCTACCACCATCCGTGAACACCTTCATCGGCAACACTACCTGTGTCTTTCTCTCTCCTTTGCATCTTTCTTTCTTTCTCTCTCTCTCTATCTCTCTCTCTCTCCCCCCCCCCCCTCTATACACCATAAGATATCTCACGGAAGTCACGGAACCTACTACCCGGGTCACCGGCGGCAGTGAACCTGTGAGGGTAGTGAGGTACCTGTGAGCTTTACGGTTAGCGCCACACCCACCCTAAAACTTTACGTAGGCCTGATTAGTTGGTATTTTTTCTATAAATGCACGTACCTACGTACGTACATACATACATACATACATACATACATACATACATACATACATACATACATACATACATACATACATACATACATACATACATACATACATATTTTCAAAATTATATGTCACAATAACTAGATTATCTCCCGGGTGCTTTCGTTGGAAAGATAATAAACCGCTTGTTAATCGTCACGTGTCACATCCATTTTCGTTTATTATATATATATATATATATACATATATATAGGGTCAGGATCCTATACAAAGTACATTTTTCGTGAGAAGTGTGAGAAGTATTAAAAATTGAAACTTAAGCATCATTTTTTGAACTTAGTCGTGATGTTTTGGATTGTTTTGCCTATAAAAACACCAAACATAACAATTAAAAACCGAAAACAATGTATTTTAGGCTTAAAACTTAAAACACCATGCTAAGAACATTAGCAGTGTGTTTTAAGCGTTAAGTAGTGTGTTTTAGCTGTTTTTTAAATTTAATGACTATAATACATTGTATTGTGTTTTAGATTGTTGTGTTTGGTGTTTTTCAAGTTAAAACAACCTAAAACATCATTCCTAAATCCAAAACATGATGTCTACATGTCAATTCTTAGTCCTTCTCACACTTCTCACGAAAAATGTACTTTGTACAGGATCCTAAACCTATATATATATAGGCTAAGTATCCACAAAAAACCCAAAATTTTGAAACTAGAAGCATTAATATAATATAATTTATACTATATTATAATGCATGATGGATGGGTAGTTTATGATACCAAAAGTTAAGAACTTTATTTTCATTAAAAACCCTAAAATGGGGTAAAATAGCCATTGAAACACTTTTATACTTTAGTACCTCATTTTAGTTACACTTCCCTCATTCTTAGTTAGTAGTTACACTTTTCTCCCATACAAAATTATAATTCTTTTATTTAATCATATCATCCTTTAAACTATTATGTTTTAAAAACATTTTAAAATAACGTGACGACCTATTCATTTTTGTCGACGTAATCGACCATAGCCTTTTCGTACGTTAATATTATCTAAAAAATACACCACAAAAACGAGCATTATTCTCTTTAATTTGAATATAGTATTTCTATTGCTTTTTAATTAAAAAAAATTGATATGTTGAATGATTAACAATGTCTACGGATGAAAAATAATTGAATTGTTAACCAAAACTAAATAAAAAACAGAAGAAACCAAACCAAAATTAATTAAATCAAAACGAACATTTCATGTATTTGTATATTTTTAGCTTTCATACTATCACTTCATGTATTTATACCTTCATTTCATATACTTATAAGTAAATATATTAGCCAAAGTTTGGTTATGAACCAAAATTAATTGAGCCGAACTGAAAACTAATAATCTAACCAAAAAACCAAACCAATTAACCGATTGGTTAATAGGATCAATCAACTGATGGCTTCGGTCTCGGTTGAGATTAACAATCGAACTAAACTAAATTATGCACATCTTTAGAAATGCAAGTGTTATTCGCCGCATTGTGCATGCATCATTCTAAAAAACTAGAGCTTTACAAATATGTATGGCAATTTACAAAAAAAAAAAAAAAAAAAAAAAAAAAAGCCCTTAAAATTTAGAGTTTTAGAACTTTATGAGCATGTATAACAAAATAACAAAATGTGTGGAGACGATAATATCACATCACATCACATGGTCTTTTCGTTTTTAAAATTCAAAACCTAAGGGCTTTCCAGACCATTAACTTCTTACCTAATTAAACCTAACAAAAAACTCAACCCTTCGCCACTGTTTTCTCTTCGTCAACCTCCATTTCCATTACACACTTTTTATCGCATGCACATTTTCTCTTCGTCAACACTACACTAAATTTACTAATGTTTCATTCCATGTTTTTTTAATACATTGATTATGATCTAACATGCAGTATTTAGTTATCGAAACTTTTTGTTGTTGTTGTTTAGGCAACCTCAAGATAAAAATCAATGGTATAGATCTAACACGCTTTACGCTTTTATATACTTTCATTTTTACTGTTGTTCGCCTGGAATGAACTGTTGTGGTTTACTATGAACTAACATACAAGGTTTGGAAGAATCAATCGATTGATGGCTAGAGTAGCTTTACATAGATGTGATATTAAACTTGTTGTTTACAATCTATTCGTCTCTGTGGAGTTCATGGTTTGTAATATTACTATTATTTTTTAGTTTTAAAAAATTGTTGTGTTACATGGCAAACAATATCCAGTGATGAACAATAACTGAAAACAGATGTAACCAACCAAAATCAATTGAAAACTAAATTAGATTAAAATTGGTTATCGGGTTTTTTTTATACCATTAATTAACCAAAATTAGCCAAACTAAAAATCGAACATTTCATATATTCTTAGCTTCCATTTCATGTATTTGTAGTTTTATACCCTTATTTCATGTACTTTTAGGCCAAAATTTTAGACAGAGTTTGGTTTGGTTATTAAAAAAAAAAAAAAATATCTGAATCGAATTAAAAACCAACAATCTAATCTTACAAAATAAACTAAACCAGTTAGCCAATTAGTCAATAAGATCGTTTAGCCGATGACTTTGGTTTTGGTTGAGACTAATAACACACATTTATGAAATGTTTGTGTTTCCCGCCGCATTGCGCAGGCATCCTGCTGGTATAATATAAATTAATTGACTAGTACTCACAAGCCTTATTAAACTCAGTATATATGAGCACGACTCAAACTCACTTATTTAAGCTTCGGTTTAATCTTTGGCTCAAGCTCAAATTCATGTAGGCATAAACTTGACTCAAGTTTTAAACAAGCCTACTTACTAATATATAGGCGTACCTCTACTCGTTTACAATTCTGATTCTAATAAAGATGACGAGTTTGATAGTTATTTTGTGAAATTCGAATTTGCGCCCATTAATATTATTCTTAATTCTATAAGTTCTGTATTAAAATAAAATCAATGAAAGAGTCTCTATTGGGTTTTTGATAATAATAATATTGCTCTTAATATAATTTCAATTGATATCTGTTTTAGTTTTATGATTTATCCGTCTGTCGTGAGAATGGGCCGTGGGCTCCCATTTAGGCAAAGATTTGGATCCCACTAGCCTAGGCCTTTATTCAGCTTCCCCTTAAAATCATATATGTCCATTTTGTTAGCTGCCCACTTAAATCAGGCCCATCTACATAAAGATATTACTTTATTGTTAGTTTTTAATTTTTAATTAAGATGGGTCGACACTTTAATTCTTTTTAACAGCGAAATTTCTTTGACTTAAACCAGGGTCTCACATCTTAGGTTTTGCCTAGCCACTGAACCACCCTCTATAACAACTACCCTTTATAGCAAGTATTGTTAGTTTTTAATTTTTAATTAAGATGGGTCGACACTTTAATTCTTTTTAACAGCGAAATTTCTTTGACTTAAACCAAGGTCTCACATCTTAGGTTTTGCCTAGCCACTGAACCACCCTCTGTAACAACTACCCTTTATAGCAAGACAAGTCGTAACTGATGATGGGACAAAGGTACACCATCGGTAGGTAGATAGGATATGAAGTCAACCGGAGGAAAATGTTGAGGAAATTAGATATTCAAGGATGATCTGAGAGGCGCATATTCATTTTCAGATCGAGTTATTTTGGTGGTTTTTCGAAAAATCCAATTAGATACAATTTAGATTTGAGAGATAAAAACAGAGTATAATGATTGATTGTGAATTCATAAACCAGTGTTTGTGACCAAAAAGTGTTTCGAATAAATTGCCTTCAAAATTATCTTATTTTCCATCTCGAAATTAAGTGCCAATAGAAAGGTGGACCCTCTCCTTAGTTGGCTAGACATGGGACTCGAAGGGAGGAAAAAGTAGACCCTTCCTCGACCGATGACTTTGAACAAAGGCATGATAGGACAATACAAACAAAAGGGTAAGCGGAGTAGTCCCTTTTGAAGTTAGAAGTGCGATATAAAAAATTACCCCTTACGGGGAGGTTAAAGATATCAAACAACAAACTTATGACAATATGTTGCAACCATCTCGTTAGGGATAGTCATAGAGATTCGTCTAGAAAGGCATGGATGCAAGAGCCACTACAAATATGACATCCTTAGCAAGACACCAAATTATCTATACTATATTATAATGCATTTGAAAACGACATTTTAAGATATTTAAAAGTTAAGAGTTTTTTACTTTAATGCATTAGGTACAACCCTAAAATTAGGGTAAATGAGTTTTTCAAACACTCATTACACTTTAATCCCCTCATTTTAATGACACTTTAGTTCCTTCATCTTTATTCAAATTTTGGATAATTAGTTAGTAATTACACTTTAACTTCTTTATCTATATCTATATCTATATCTATACTATATTATAAAGCATTTCTCAAGGACTTCTTAAAAAAATAAGAAGTACAAGTATATTTGCTTATCATACAATACACAATGCACATCTTAACTAATTTTTAGGGGCAAATTTGTCTTTTAAACTTGTCTTTAATTACACCACATTATAGTTAATGAAACATAGAAATATCAAAGACTTTACATTAGTCTTGTATAATTAATCCATTAGTAATATTAAATGGTTGTACATGATAATATTAATATTTTTATAAGTAAATATTATTTAAATTTAGTATCATCTTATTTAGACATAGTAGTGGTGGTGGTACCCAAATATAATCAGTGGCGGATCCCCCGGATCCACGGGGAGTTCCTGGGTTCCCATGAACTCCTTCAGTTTGGAAAAAAATAAAAATTTTAATGGAAAAAGTTGAAAATTAATGAAAACCAGTAAAAATCTATGAAATGAACCCCCTGGAAATCATTCCTGAATTCGCCACTGAATATAATAAGTGTTTAAGACAGATCAACTTAGAAAACACTTTCTAAAAGAGACTCGGCGACACCCGCCGCATCGCGCGGGCTAACCCACTAGTAAAAGCTAATTACCTCACGATTCTTATACGAAATTAACTTTTTCGTATGCTAATATTTTTTCCAAAAAAAAAATAATAAACAATAAAAACGAGCATTTCATTCTCTTTATTTTGAGTATAATTTTCTTTAGTTTTTTATTTAAAAAAGTTGACACGTTACGTGATTAACAGTGTCTAGGGGTGAGCAATAATTGAATTATTGACTGAAACCGAACCAAAATAAACCAGAAACTATATTAACTGAGAAGCGAATTAACCAAAATTCAGTTATCAGTTATTTTTTGTAACTTCGTTTAATCAAAATCAACCGAACCGAACCAATACAAACTATTCATATTTTCATATATTTCTAACTTTTATATCTCCAGTTCATAAATTTCATATTTTATAGTTTTTAAATGAACCGAACCAAAAAGTATCAACCTAACTGAATAAACCGAACTGATTAACTAAAACGATAGATTAATACAATATACTAACTGATGACTTCATCTTTGGTTTCGACTGAAGATAATAACCAAATAGGTCAAATCATACACACCGTAACATGTTTCCTGTCGCATCGCGTGGACACCCAACTAATAACAATCAATCCACATCGCTCATTCTCTTTGGTACTTCCCCTGTACAATCACTTTTAATCTTTCCTTGTCATTGGCTACCCAACATTAACCGACATTTGCCTTAGACCCCAAACTCATTAATTAGTCATTACCAAAGGACCTATAAACCATGAACATGCAACTTGTTGATGTTAGAAAATGGAATCAATATAGGATGAGAGATATTCTCATTTCCTTTTATGATTTTTGACAGCCAATGACAACCACTCAATCATAGAGCCGTTTACCAAATCCTTTCCTTTTATTTGTTTTGGTGTAGTTTATATTTGGATGTCAATGGTGTATTTCATATCAATAAAAATCAATCAATACAAAATACATAGCCTTTTCTCTAATTCATATTTTCTTTCTCTGATTCATATTAACACTCATATTGATAATATGGTATCAGAGCGGGAAAGCTCATCATATACCTATTGATAAACCCGAAACCAAGCTACCATGTCCGGAGACGGCAACTCGGTATCTGATTTATCCCTGCAAATTGCAAATCTTTTGAAAAATGGCATCAATTCTCAGCCGCAAAACCCGAAACTGTCCGACAATCTTCAGATTAACCTAAAGCTTAATAGTCAAAACTATGCACTATGGACTCGAATGATCCGAGTCGCCATAGGCGGAAAATCCAAAACTTTGCTATCACACCTTACCTCAGACCCTCCAACCCAAGAAAGTGAAGAGTATGAGCAATGGGAACAAGAGGATCTGATTGTGTTCTCGTGGCTCATTCAAAACATCGAACCCACACTCGCGGGCAACCTAACCGAGTATCCAACTGCTAAAACACTATGGGACGCTCTAGTGGTCACCTACAGTAGCGGGAGAGATAAACTACAAACTTTCAATCTTCATGTCAAGGCCAATGACATCAAACAAAATGACACCTCTCTTGAAGACTTCTGGATCGCACTACAAGGGATTTGGGGAGAAATCGACAGAATTGATCCCAATCCCATGAAGTGTCCAGAGGACATCAAGGCGTATTCAAAGATCAGGTCAGAACAAAAATTATTCCAGTTCTTAAATGCGCTAGACAGGAGATATGACCCAATCAAACGGGAAATCCTCCGGCTAGACCCTCTCCCGTCTGCAGAAGCAGCCTATGCCTCGGTTCGTAAAGAAGCCGCTCACCAGAACATTCTGGGAGCAACCATCAACAACACACAAGGCATAGGAACTGGTCTTGCTGCTACTGAGACAGAAGGATTAGGACTTGCAACCAAGGGACAACGACGGTTTGATGGTAAGAAAAATGGAGAACCGAACAAGGAAGACAAATCCCATCTTAAATGTACTTACTGTGGTATGACAAAGCATACCGAAGATCAGTGTTTTCGGTTGGTTGGGTACCCCGACTGGTGGGCTGACGGCCACAAAAAGGGTACCAAAGTTACCGGATCGGAGAAAGGGAAGGCTTCCGCAGCGATGAGCAACAAAAACAACAATGAAAAAGGGGATGATCGAAAAAGCTCCGGCTTCGGTGGGATGGCTTTCTCTGGCGATGAAGCTATGGAAGGAGGTAACAGGTTTGAGGGACTAACCTCAAACCCTATTTGCAACCCTAATTTTTTCTCTGTTGATATTTTGGAGATGATTAACTTCAATGAAAAAGACATAAACCAACGAAACGTCATAGATAAAGAAACAATAAAAAGAAATAAAATAAAACAAATGGGCCTGTCTAGCAACAAGGGCCGATCTCATAAAAAAAATTTAAACCATCTAAGAGAATTAAAATTAGAATTTCCTATACTGGAAGTCGAATAAAGCCCATTATTTTTCAAAAAATTGTTTCAAAACTTAAAAACAAGAAAAATCATTTTTCTAAAAATAAAGTTAAAAATAATTTTTCTTCAAGGAAATTTTTTTGTAGTATTCGACAGGCTAATATGGCTAAAAATCACACAAAAACAGATGAATCATGGATTTTTGACAGTGGTGCCACTGATACCATGACCTATGATTTATCTGATATAACTTCTAAAACTAAACCAAGGATCAACAACAATGGGGGGGATGCTCCGGTTAAAGGAGGAGGAACTGTTGAAATATCTCCAACTTTAAAACTAAAAAACTGTCTTTATGTTCCATCCCTGTCACATAAATTGTTATCCATTAGCCACGTTACAAAAGAGTTAAATTGCACCATCTTGATGCATCCAACCTTTTGTATCATTCAGGATATCAGGACGGGAATGATCATTGGGCGTGGCACTGAACGATCAGGATTGTACTATGTGGAAGAAGTGACTCAACCGGGAAATGCAATGCTTGCACATGGAACTATAAATAGAGAAGCTTGGCTTTGGCATAGGAGATTAGGACACCCGTCTATTGGCTATTTGCATCTTTTGTTTCCAAAACTTTTTCCTTCCAATAAAACTTTGAATTGTGAAACGTGTGTTTTAGCTAAGAGTCACAGACATACGTACAACTTTTATAATACTCAGGCTGAGACACCTTTTTCTCTAATCCACTCTGATGTGTGGGGTCCCGTAGAGGTTAACGGGGACAAAACTTTCGTTTTTTTGTTTTATTTATTGATGACTGCACTCGTATGACATGGATCTATTTTCTCTAATCCACTCTGATGTGTGGGGTCCCGTAGAGGTTAACGGGGGACAAAACTTTCGTTTTTTTGTTTTATTTATTGATGACTGCACTCGTATGACATGGATCTATTTTCTGAAACACAAATCCGAGGTCTTTGAAAAATTTACTATATTTTATACTATGATACAAACTCAATTTAAAACTAATATCCAAATCCTTCGATCCGACAATGGAGGTGAATATGTAAATGAGTCTATGAAACTTTTTTGTCAAAATAAAGGGATAATTCATCAAAAAACTTGTCCCTACACCCCTGAACAAAATGGCACTGTTGAACGGAAAAATCGTATCCTTTTAGAGATAACTAGGGCCTTCTTAATTGAGTCTCAGGTTCCTACATCTTTTTGGCCAGAAGCGGCCGCCACTGCCACATATTTAATTAATCGTCTTCCTACCAAAGCTCTCAATCTTAAAACTCCTATTCAAACCCTGTCAGAATTTACCAAAATTCCTCCTCCTCTTACTTTACAATCACGTGTTTTTGGATGTACTGTCTATGCCCATATTCCCAAACATGATCGCGGAAAGCTAGGCCCATGTGCAGAAAAATGCGTGTTTGTAGGATATGGCATTGACCAAAAGGGATATCGATGCTATAGTCCAAAACGTCGACATATGTATACCACTCTTGATTGTGACTTTCTTGAAACCAAATATTTCTATAATCGCCAACACAGTGGTGAGGGGGAGAATCAACACATACACATTGACCCACTGAATTGGCTTACAGTGTCAACCTCATCAGGAAGCAAAGATCATCACAATAACCAAGGTGATTCACTTGCTTCCTTGCAATCCGTTGGTTCTGTCGGTACTACTGACCGAGACCCGCACACACAAAATGGGCCCGAGGAAACTGCTCAAAATGATGAACACACAACTCAAAATGAGGAATCTCAATCTCGAGATCCTCATAGCGTAACTAATAACAATGAATTTCCTAATGATACATCTAATAACAGTGAAACAACAAAAGAACGGGTTATGCAAGAAGATCACGAAGAATCATTACAAGGAGAACAAGACAAGATAACTGAGAGATACATGCTACCTCCAAGAGCAAATAGAGGAGTTCCTCCAAAACTATATTCTCCAGAAAAAGAGACAAGATCAACAAGATATCCGATGGCAAATATGGCCAGTGGAAATTTGTCTAAGGAAGCCAAAGCCTTCACCGATGCCCTTCTTAAGGAACAAATTCCAAACTCAGTAGAACAAGCATTGAAGTCGAAGGAATGGAGAGAGGCTATGGAAAAGGAAATGGAGGCACTTATGAAAAATTAAACTTGGGAAAAATGTATCCTTCCTCCAGGAAAGAAACCAGTTGGATGATGGATCTTCACTATTAAACACAAACCTGATGGAACCATTGAGAGATATAAAGCCCGACTTGTAGCTAAAGGATACACCCAGACATATGGGATTAAATACTCTGAAACATTCTCCCCAGTAGCCAAGATCGATACAATCCGTGTTCTTTTATCTATTGCTGCAAATGAAGGATGGCCTCTTCACCAATTCGACGTTAAGAATGTCTTTCTTCATGGGGAGTTGAAAGAAGAGGTATATATGGACGCACCGCCCGGGTTCGCATGCAACTTCAAAAGCCATGAAGTGTGTCGGTTGAAAAGGACTCTCTATGGGCTTAAACAATCTCCTCGAGCCTGGTTTGGCAGGTTTACCTTAGCTATGAAGAAATATGGTTTCAAACAAAGCAACTCTGATCATACCTTGTTCCTCAAACGAAAAGGTAAACTTGTTACTTGTTTAATTCTTTATGTTGATGATATGATTATTACAGGGAACGATAAAGAAGAAATGGAGAAGTTAAAAGCAAATCTATTCAACGAGTTCGAGATGAAAGATCTAGGGAGACTAAAATACTTCCTTGGAATTGAGGTTCTCAGATCCAAGGAAGGGATTTTTATATGTCAAAAGAAATATATTCTTGACCTTCTTGCCGAAACTGGTATGATTGACTGCAAGCCAACTGACACACCAATGATGACAAATCAAAAACTCTATATGGAAGAAGGAGCAAAACTGGCAGATAAAGAGAAATATCAACGTCTAGTGGGCAAACTTATATATCTCTCACACACTCGCCCAGACATTGCATATGCAGTGGGGGTGGTTAGTCAATTCATGCACCAACCCCAAATTAACCACATGGATGCTGTACGAAGAATTATAAGGTATCTTAAAGGAACTGCTAGCCATGGGATTCTCTTCCAACCAAACAAACATTTGGAGATCCAAGCCTACACAGACGCTGATTGGGCAGGAGATAAACAAGACCGAAGATCTACATTAGGATACTTCACATTAGTGGGGGGAAACTTGGTCACTTGGAGAAGCAAGAAACAAAAAGTGGTTGCTTTATCAAGCGCTGAAGCAGAATCCCGAGGTCTTGCAAGGGGTCTGGCAGAGGTACTATGGATACGCAAACTACTAACTGAAGTTGGATTCGCTCAGAAGGAAACTAGCAAGATCTTGTGCGACAACAAAGCAGCTATACAAATTTCAGAGAATCCTGTCCAACACGATCGTACGAAACACGTGGAAGTTGACAGGCATTTTATCAAAGAGAAACTTGAAAATGGAACTATAGAACTTCAGTTCGTACGATCAGAAGACCAACTGGCAGACATACTTACAAAATCTGTGAACGGGAGACTTTATAAGAGTTGTCTACGCAAGTTGAGCATCGGGGATCCCACTACTCAACTTGAGGGGGAGTGTTAGAAAATGGAATCAATTTAGGATGAGAGATATTCTCATTTCCTTTTATGATTTTTGACAGCCAATGACAACCACTCAATCATAGAGCCGTTTACCAAATCCTTTCCTTTTATTTGTTTTGGTGTAGTTTATATTTGGATGTCAATGGTGTATTTCATATCAATAAAAATCAATCAATACAAAATACATAGCCTTTTCTCTAATTCATATTTTCTTTCTCTGATTCATATTAACACTCATATTGATAATAGTTGAAACCCTTAGACCCTAAAAGACCATCTATGTAATTAACTCCTTTATTTAGAACATGTACACATGCATTAAACATTATATCACGTGATTTATTAAAGACTATATATATCGCGTTAGAAATTGATTTGAGTATCGATTAATTACAATATCAATCAGCGGAAAAAAAATGAGTGAAGAGAGAGAAGTGGGAGAAGAGAGAGAAGTGCGAGAGGAGAGAGAAGAGCGAGAAGAGGGAGAATGGGAGGAGCCACACCGGAGAAGAAGAAACACTACCAAAACCCTTCACAAACAAACCATCGGAGAACACATAACCACTTTCTATGTTACTAATCTACCTGGTGACTGCACGTTAGGCCTACTTTGGAGATCTTTTAAGAACCATGGGATGATGACGGATGTTTATTTACCAAGAAGGAGAAATAAAGCAGGGAAGTACTTTGCTTTTCTTCGCTTTGAACACATCAGAATAAAGAGGCTATGGCAAAATCTCTGGCTAATGTTCGACTGAGCGACCAGAAGTTATTTGTAAATGTGGCAAAATTCAGAAGGATGAACCTTCAATAGGTAAGGAACAGCACAACAATAAAGGTAAAGAAAACGTTACTAGGGGCGAGCCACAATCTCATCCGAATGACAATAGATCGTTTCGAGCAGAAAGAACTTGGGGAGACGCTGACAACTTCCCTCCGTTACGTAATAACTGGGGAAGGAGACCAATCATAATCCGGACAAAACCTTCAACATTCAGTCGGCTCTTAGTCGACTCTCACTTATCGGCCGAGTGAGAGATGTTGCACGTCTGTGCAGGTTGGATGATTTTCTCAAGGCAACTAAGGTGACGGACGTAAAGTTGAAATACGTTGCTGGCATGACAGTCATTCTGTCCTTCATGACTTCAGGATTGGCTGAATCTTTTCTAAAAGAGAAAAAGGATGAATGGGAACAGTGGTTCATTAATTTAGAGATATGGAATGGTCAAGTCCTACCTTTTGAAAGAATTGCATGGTTGAAGATTGTGGGTGTTCCTCTACAATTATGGGATAAGGATGTGTTTGACACTGCTGCATCCTCCTATGGTGAACCTGTCCAGGGGTCAGTTGCTAGTTCCAGAGATGGAAACTTCTCAATGGAACAGGTGGCGGTTATTGTTAAGGATGGTAGACGTATTTCCGACACGGTGGAGATTCAATGGAAACGTAACAAATTTAAAATTTGGATCGATGAAACTGAAGAAATTTGGTGCCCTGATTTCGTAAAAGCTGATTTCGCATCTGGATCCTCCGGTATCGCTATGCATACTGCTGGGATCGAAGAAGGGAATCCATTTGGTGCCAACTCGGTGCCGGTGACAATTCTGGATCAGGTGGAGACAATGAATAACCAGTGTAATGACGATCCGGTGCCGGACGGTGGTTTTCAGTTCCCGGTTGATGACCACATGGAAGAGGATCCGGTGAGGAATTCCAACGGTTTGGGTGAAGTTTAAGGGGCAGCTGATGTGGGCGTGCATGGGGATACGGTTACAGTTAATAATGGTACAAATTCCAAGGACAACATAATTATCATGGAAGATACCAATCAAGTGGTCCCTCCTCCCAACCATGTGGGTGGTCCCAGTGAAAAGTCGGCGGATAACAATAACATTGGACCACAAATGGACTCTGATTTTAATTATGGGCTGATGGGCTCTTCAAGAAAACGGGCCAGGTGGGACTTTGGGCCTAATGATGATCTTATTGACTTAAATTCACCTCCATCTCATCGGCCCACCTCCTTTTCCAATTTGGGTAATAGTGCTGGGGTAAGTTCCAACAGACGTAAATCCTCTTCATCTAGACGTGATATGCTTCCACCAGCCCCGCCGTTTGTTCAACCGGTACATTTATTCTCCAACATTCCTAGACCCCCATCCTTTGACCCCGAAAACCTCCACACCCCCTCACATGATACTTTGGATTCCACTCAAACCATCCCCAGTATGGCGGCGGCTACGGAAGTGTTGCTCACGACTGATTTGGGCAATGCGGTTGGTATACGTATGGCTGGTTTTGAAGACGATTTGCTTCAGTCGATTTCTGCAGAAGGTGATTTTTCTGTGGCCCAATGAATTTCTTGTCTTATAATGTTAGGGGAATCGAAGAGGATCAAAAGATTTTCTCCATAGGTGAAATTATTAGAGTGCAGAAACCAAATTTTGTCGGAATACAGGAAACTATGTTACAAGATGGCTCCAAAATACAGGTACAAAAAATGTGGGGAAGGCGCCCGGTGGAATGGGAATGGGTTAATTCGGAGGGTAGATCGGGTGGTTTAGTGTCTTGTTGGGACCCGGGATTTTTCATAAAACGAATATTATCCGTCAACAAAACCTATTGGTGATTACCGGTATCATCAAAAAATCAGTGTTAAAATGAACATTGGGAATGTTTATGCCCCACAAGGATTAAGACAAAAGATTGATTTGTGGAATGCCATAACGGGTATTGTTGCTGCAAATGATGGGTTATGGCTTTTATTGGGGGATTTCAACGTTGTCCGTTCTCCGGACGAGCGAATGAATTGTGAATTTAACTCCAACTGTGCGGCTGCCTTCAATGATTTTATTGAGACGAACGGTTTGTACGAGTACCCGATGGGTGGCAGGAAATTTACTAGAGTCTCTGACTCGGGGATCAAACTCAGTAAAATAGATCGTTTCCTAGTGTGTGACACGTTTTGGAACATGTGGCCCGACGCAGCGTGCACTGCCTTACCCAGGGTGGCATCGGACCACAGCCCAATTGTTTTATCTACTGATTCTGTCAACTTTGGGGCCACACCATTCAGATTCTACAATTCTGCACTCGGTAAACAGGACCTGGATAATATTGTGGTGACGGCTTATAATGAAGCTGAATGTAATGGGCCCGCTGACCTGATCTTCGCTCATAAGCTTAAGTATGTCAAAGACAAAGTCAAAAGTTGGTTAGCCCATGAACGAGACGCAAGGGGGCTGCAAAAAAGAACCTTAGAAAGTCGTATTGTTACACTAGACGAGCGGTTGGAAAATGGTGGCCTGTCTACGACCGAACTCTCTGAATGGGTTGACAACAAGAGTAAATTAGGAGACATCATTTCAGAGATCACAATGGATTTGAAACAACGCTCACGGGTAAAATGGTTGATTGAAGGAGACGAAAATTCATCGTTTTTTCATGGTATGATAAATCACAATGTTGGCTCAAATCGGCTTAATGGGATTCTAATAAACAATAGTTGGGTGACGGATCCGAACTGTATTAAGGATGAAGCTTGGAAATTCTTTGCGTTCAAGTTCCGTGAACCTAAACTAAATCGGCCTACCTTCGTCTGCCCGTCAATTAAACAATTGCTTCCTGATGATGCTGATCGCTTGATTTTACCTTTCTCGGACCATGAAGTGAAAGCTGCAATATGGGATTGTGGATCCGATCGGGCACCCGGTCCGGATGGATTCACTTTCGGGTTTATAAAACATTTCTGGGTCCTACTTAAGGATGATATTATGAGTTTGATGACCTCCTTCTTTGACACCGGTGTTATTAATCGTGGCTGTGCGTCCTCTTTCACTGCCCTTATTCCCAAATGTGCTGACCCCATCACTTTTAACGAGTTCCGCCCAATTAGCCTCATCGGTGTCATCTCGAAGATCATTTCCAAGGTACTCGCCAACCGGATCAAACCGATCATGGACACGGTTGTCTCTGAAGTGCAGTCCGGTTTCTTAGCTTCTAGAAATATTCTTGACGGGCCATTAATCTTGAATGAAGTGTGTTCATGGGCCAAAAAATCTAGCGTGAATGCGTTTATTTTAAAGATTGACATGGAAAAAGCCTACGACACCATAAATTGGGGGTTTATATTATCCGTTCTTTCACAAATGGGATTTCCACCGAAATGGTGCTTGTGGGTCAACGGCATCTTGGAATCCTCTAGAGCATCGATTTTGATAAACGGCTCGCCGTCTAAGGAATTTCAAGTTTTCCAGGGTGTTCGGCAAGGGGATCCCCTTTCCCCATTTTTGTTCATCTTGGCGATGGAGGCGCTCACTTGCTTCATCATAAAGGCCAAAGATTTGAACTTTATTAGAGGTCTACAACTCCCAAATGACGGCCCTTCCATCACGCATCTCATGTACGCGGACGATATTGTTTTTGTGGGCAAATGGGGTGAGTCTAATCTGAAAAATATACTCAGACTTATGCGCTGTTTTGAGTTGATTTCCGGTCTCAAAATTAACTATAGTAAAACTTCATTATTCGGTGTTGGTGTGAGCATGCCAACTGTTGTGAATATGGCCGCGATTATCTCTTGTAAAGCGGATAAATTTCCTTGCAAGTATTTGGGTGTACCGGTTGGAGTAAACATGAATCAAATAAAATTTTGGGACCCGGTGGTGGAAGTCGTCAAAAAACAACTTTCAAAGTGGAAAGCCAAGCATCTCTCCTTTGGAGGTCGAGTAACTTTAATCCGGGCTGTTCTTGATAGCCTACCATTATACTTTTTTTCTCTTTTTAAAGCGCCAATTGGTGTCATAAATACATTGGAAGCTCTAAGAAGACGTTTTTTTCTGGGGTGGCAACGAAGACAAATCGAAGACCAACTGGGTTGCGTGGGAACGTGTTGTGGGCCCTACGGAGAAAGGTGGCCTTGGTTTCGGGTCACTAAATGCTATGAATGAGAGCCTATTAGTGAAATGGTGGTGGCGTTTTAAGTTTGAACAACAATCCCTTTGGTGCCGAGTAATACTGTCCATTCATAGTAGCAACAATTCTGCTTCTTATCTCCCAGTTCGTAGGGGAGTTGCAGGGGTTTGGAATGCCATTTATAAGGTGGGTAGTTGTGTCCTGGCCCACGACTTATATATTCCAGGCAAGATCAAAGGTGTGGTGGGTGACGGCCTGCAGATTAGATTCTGGATTGATTGGTGGACGGCGAACGGTCCGTTAAAAGACATATTCCCAGCTCTGTTTGGATTGGAGTCTAATAAATCCGTTTCATTGGCTGCTCGAGTCCAGAATTGGGGCTGGATTCGGGCACCAAGCTCTAACCTCGAATTGACGGAACTGCAATCATGCTCCGCGCTGATTGCTGGTACCTTTTCTAACGGGGACAACTGGGTCTGGGTTGGGGCTCCTGACGGTCGTTTCTCGGTGTCGCATTGTAGGAAAACTCTGCAGAATTACGCGGTCCCTTTCTACCCTTTTCAGTGGGTCAAAGGTGTACCAAAGAAGGTCTCTGTATTCGTATGGAGGGCTGAGCAAAACCGGTTACCTACCAAGGAAGGTTTATTGAAAAGAAAAATTATTCAAGGCTCCGCCGATTGTAAACGTTGTGGTGACGTAGTTGAAGACGCCGATCATCTCCTAACATCATGCTATATAGCGTCGTGGCTTTGGTACAAGATCAGTTCGTGGTGCAGGATTCCTCCTATTTTCGCTTTTACTGTACGTGATCTGCTGAAGTCCCATAATAGTCCGCATATTCCAAAGCAGAAACAGAAATGGATTCAGATTATCATATTAGCCGCCTCATGGTCTTTATGGAAAGCACGTAACGCGGCAATTTTTCAAGGTAAAAGGGTAGTTTTGGATAGTCTATTTGGTGAAATTCAGGCAACCTCGTTCAGTTGGGTCAACCATAAACTCAAGCCGTCTGGATGGTCATGAGAGAAATGGAAAGCGTTTGAAGTTCCAATTACGTGAGCAACATTTAGTTTTATCTAGAAGCTACATTGGGTGTCGTTTTTTGGTTTTCATGAGTTACGACTAGTGACTTATTAGTTTAGTAACCTTGTAATACCTTCGGGTGGAGTTTTGTGTATATATTTTTGGGTGAATGAAATAAATGATGTTTGCCGATAAAAAAAAAAGAAATTGATTTGAGTTTTCATTTTAAAAAATATTTCGTGATCAATATTTGTACTTTCTAAAATACCATAAAATAAAGTTAAGTTCTAATAAAAGGAGCCCAATTTGGCCATATACAAATCACGCATTGCTTGTGTTGGGTATGTATGTTTATTTTTTCATAAGCATAATGAATAAAGTGCAGTATTCTAGCAGTACTGATTCTCCGCTGTCGTGTCAAGTTTTCCACGGAACTGGTGGCTTGGTGGGTTTTGGCTACCCAGCGCTATCTGTGGGCGGGCACCTAAGACGCGCTTTCGTACGGGTGAGGGGTCAAGTTTTCCACGGAACTAGTAGCTTGGTGGGTTCTGGCTACCCAGCGCTACCTGTGGGCGAGCACCTAAGACGTGTCTTCACCTAGAAGCGTATGGGATGCTTTTGTAATCAATTGGTAGGTATCCGGGTAGTCATGAAGACTCTTAACAGCTTAATGAAGGCTCCAGAAATGCCTGTCAAGATGCAAGAATTCATTAAAGAAATGATTAAGGTAACTTGTGAATTTTAAGGCTGTACTCTTTTCTTTTGGACAAAAGTAAGATATAAATCTTGCAGGTCAAGTAATGTATTATACACTTGTACTTGTTTAGGCAGGACTATTGAAGAACGGAGTGGCTAAAGCAACCTGCTCACACCATAGGTAATTTCAACCCATTTACTTGTAAAATGTCGATTTAGGTTGGGTTTATTTGAAAACGTGAAAAAGTGTTTGTGTGTCAAGCTAACAAACCAACCCGCCCAATTTGCTACATCTGCTTTAATATTTTTATTTCATAGATTAACCGTATTTTTTCAAATTTGTAGGAACAGGGTGGCGATGACGAGGATTTAGAAGAATTAAGGGTTCGCCTTACCAAAATTCGGTCATGAATCATGATTAACTTGTGCATATTATCTTTACGATATGAAAACCGGTTCTTTTATGTAATCAAAAAGTGTCGGTTTGCAACTCGTGTAATGTCAAAAACGCTTCCGCTCTTGTAAAGTTGATATCTTTGTGAAGTGTTCATGATATTTGTCATCAAAAAAGTTATATTTGTTACTGTCAAGAAAGTTTTCATATTTTTGTTTCCTAATTACCTTCTTTTCTTTTAATTGAATTTTGTCTTCTTTAAAATTTATTTGATATTATAAGAATTAGAAATGTTAAATGGCATCAAGCGGGGATAGCTCAGTTGGGAGAGCGTCAGACTGAAGATCTGAAGGTCACGTGTTCGATCCACGTTCACCGCATTTGATAAATTTTTTTTAATACAGTTTGAGCCTTGAGGAATCTCTAATTTCTCAAGCTTTGGATCTGGTGTTCCAATAATATGTTGCGTCATATCCAACATCGCAGCATCGCTTTCAATTATACTCGAGTCGGGATGCGAAGTTTTGTACTGAATATTGATACCGTGCTGACCGAACATATAAGTTACGATATTCAGTTTTGGATTTAGCTAAGTTTTGGTATTGGTAATATGCGGTACAATACTAGTTGTATAAGGTATAGGTACCGATCTCATCCCCAAATTCGAACAAACAATCTTGACACGGTGACACCAGCTCGGATGATGATTGCGTTAGAAAATTGGATCGAGCACCGCACTTGAACAACCGGTTTTTGACCCATCTAAATCGAGTACCAAAAACCTCACCATCTATGAAGCATATCTCGAGTTCTCGACCCTCTTCAAAAAAATGTCACAATTTTTTTTTTCAATTTATATTTTCTCTTCTTTCTTATATGACCGATTCATCCCCTTCACTTTCAAGAGTTTAACTAACTCTCTCACTTTTTTTATTATTTTTTTTTAGTTAATAGCCAAAATCGTTCATAAGGTTTGGCTAGTTTTGCTAGATCAGTTCAAAATCAAAACTTTTTTACAACTGGGTCCTTCTATTTTACATTTTTTATTTTGGACTGATGTATCAAAGCTGGTCAAACCTCAGCGACAATTTTGGCCATTAACTCTTTTTTTTTTTAAACTTTTGTATCAAAAGAAAAGGTTGTGGTTTATTCACAAACGTATTTCTAACATTAACATTTTTATTTAAACGTATTAAGCTGCAGTGCATGAGGATTATGAGTTTGATGATATTAATAATAATAATAATAATAATAATAATAATAATAATAATAATAATAATAATAATAACCTGGGTGATGTTGATAGTGGGCCCCACACTCCTCAGAATTCTAATTGTATTGGGGACTATAGGACCCCTGATTTGGGCCATATTGGGGATTCAAAAACTGGGCTGAGCTATGTGACACTCAGGCCCAAAGATAAGGCAAAACAGAAAAATTCGAAGAAGTTGGGGGCCCAGTTGTTTAAAACACCAGACCTGAATAACTCCGCTGATTCTGATCCGTTTAGTCTTGATGACTTAATTCTTAAAGATGCTGTAGAATACCTTAGAGATAAGAATGGTAACAAAGAAAACCTCAGAGCTATTGATAATGAGCTGAGTACTGGTATGGGTGATGTCGAATGTATTGAGCAGGGCGATTCTAATCAGACGGATGATTTGTCTGATGAAGAGGAGTCTGTTGACTTCGACCAGGAGGTAGAGGAGACCTTATGCTTCGGGGAGGGGCTTGGTATTGAAGTAAATGGATTCGAGAACCAGGTGAAAAAACTGGTTAATGGGGAAAGGGCGAAAGACGGGTTCCAATGAATTTAGTCTCTCTTAATATCAGGGGTGTGGTCGGTGTTGAGAAGCCTGGCTGGGTTCGAAGGATTAAGCTTGACCATAGATGTTCCTTTATTGGGCTGCAAGAGACTCACAATATTGGGGCTACGGAAAATTTTTGGGCGAGGTTTTGGGACAGGTCTCCGATGGCGTTTGCTTCGGTCGATGCAAATGGTAGGTCTGGTGGGATTGTTTCGCTGTGGGACCCGACCCACCTGACGGTTGATTCGATTGTTAAAGGGCAAAACTTTCTGTTGGTTAGTGGATTTTGCAATGGGGAGGTCGGCCGAATTAATGTGTTGAACATTTACGCCCCCAACGACGCTGGTAAGAGGCGATTGCTGTGGAATAATGTGGCTCAGATTAGGAGACAGTTTGACGGAATGTGGATTGCATTGGGGGACTTCAATGAGGTTAGATCAGTGGAGGAGCGACTTAACTCTCATTTCGATCATCAATCGGCTGCCGTGTTTAATGAGTTCATTAGTAGAATGGGGTGGTTGGAGTACCGAATGATGGGAGGTCGTTTCACCTTCATTTCGGACACTGTGGAAGTCAAAATGAGCAAATTGGATCGATTTTTCGTGTGTGATAACTTCATGAACCGGTGGCCAGCGGCTAGATTACAAGTTCTAAAACGTGGTATTTCGGATCATTGCCCGGTTCTCCTAGCATGCAGTGTCTTGGATTTCGGGCCATTGCCGTTCAAATTCTTTAATTCATGGATCGGTGCCCCTGAGTTGGATGAGATCATGAAGAAAAATCTTGGGCCTAGTGATTGTGGTGGCAAGGCGGACCTATGGCTCCTTAAAAAACTTCAGTGTATTAAAAGGGATATTAAACTTTGGAGGGAAATGGTCAAGGTGGTCTATGAGAAGGACAGGATTGTTATGACTAAAACTATTGAGGACCTAGAACAGTTAGCTGAAGTTGCCCAACTGAATGTGACCGAGAAGCGCCTTAGGGTGGACCTCCGCAAAAAGCTTCGGGCACATGAGTTGAACATCATCAAAGATTTGCAACAAAAAGCCAGAGTTACTTGGCTGAAACATGGGGACGAGAATAGCTCCTTTTTCCACGGGATGATAAATGTGAACAAGGCCAAGAGGAGAATTAACGGGTTGAGGTTTCGCGATAAATGGATTACCGACCCAGCTACAATTAAAACCGAGACCAAGGGCTGGTTTAAGAAATTTTTTTCTGAACCGATTCGTAAACGCCCAGTCTTTAATGACATGGGGCTGCCGAAAATGTCAACGCAGCAGAGTAATAATTTGATCGCTCGCTTTTCGCCGGATGAAATATGGGCTGCGATTAAAGGATGCGACGGGGGTAAGGCCCAGGCCCCGACGGGTTCACCCTAAAATTTTTTAAGGTTTATTGGGAGGCTTTCAAACCTTTTTTCCTTATGGTTATGGAGGAATTTTACGTCTCGGGCAATATTTCGACTGGGTGTAACGCCTCCTTTATTGCCCTCATACCAAAGACTGTGGACCCGCAAGTGTTGAATGATTTCCGACCCATTTCTCTTATAGGCTCCATATATAAAGTGATATCCAAGACTTTGGTGAATCGGCTAAAGCCTGTGATGCCGACTCTTATTTCTCCCAACCAATCCGCGTTCATTAGTGAAAGGTACATTCTCGATAGCCCTTTAATAATTAGCGAAATGGTGTCATGGGCAAAGAAGTCGAAGCGGGAGATTCTTTTGTTCAAAGTGGACTTCCAAAAAGCCTATGATACGGTGAATTGGAAGTTCCTCATTCGAACCATGGGTTTTATGGGCTTTCCCGAGAAATGGCTGAATTGGACTAAAGGGTGTTTGGTCTCAGGGAGGGGTTCGGTTTTGATTAATGGAGCGCCTACCGATGAATTTCCTTTCAAACGGGGCCTAAGACAAGGCGACCCAATCTCCCCTTTTTTATTCATCCTAGCTATGGAGGTCATAAATATGTTTATGAGACGCGCCGTGGAATCCGGTTTCTTTCATGGGATTAAACTTCCGAATAACGGGCCGACTCTATCTCATATGTGTTACGCGGATGATGTGATTTTTATTGGCGAATGGTCCAAACAAAATGTCCGATGTCTCGTCCGATTGCTAAGATGGATTAATCTTGTCATGGGTCTCCAAGTTAATTATAATAAATGCCAACTCTTTGGTATTGGAGTTGATAGCCGTGAGGTGGGTAAAATGGCTAAGAGGCTGAATTGTAAAGCCGGTGCTCTTCCGTTTGTGTATTTGGGGGTTCCAATAGGCGCAAACATGAAAAAGGCTAAGATGTGGCAACCGGTTGTTGACAAGTTCAATAGGAAGCTATCATCTTGGAAAGCTAAACATTTGTCGCTAGCAGGTCGCGCAACTTTAGCCAAAGTAGTCCTTGGTAGTCTCCCCTCTTATTATCTTTCAATTTTTCAAGCTCCAAAATGTATCATCAATAAATTGGAAGGGCTGCGCCGGGACTTCGTTTGGGTAAAAATGGGAATACTAATAAGGTGAGATGGATCCGATGGAGTAAGATGATTAAACCAAGGAAGCTCGGGGGGTTCGGAATGGGCGGGATCGAAGAGTTTAACTTCGCCATGCTCACCAAATGGTGGTGGCGATTCAAAAACAATCCCGAGTTACTTTGGGCCAAAGTGGTGTCTGCTATACATTCTAACAGCTCCTGCAGCAAATTGGTGCCAATTAAAAAGGGAATCGCGGGTGTATGGAAAGATATTTGTAGTGTTGAAGAAAAATTGTTCAAGCGGGGCATTCGGATTCACGATTGTCTTAAGGTTAAATTGGGGGACGGCTCTAATACAAGCTTTTGGAAGGATGTTTGGCTGCTAAATTCGACATTGAAGGAGACTTTTCCGGATCTCTACGCCTATGCTGCGGATAAATCGGCTTCGGTCGCCGACTGCTATTCCAAACTTGGGGACCTGATCCATTGGGGCTGGGATTGGAAGGGTGGGTCTGTTCCAAACTCTCTCGCAGATCGCCGTTTGGAGTTGCAGCAGTTACTAAACCAGAAAACTGTGGGGAACGGTAAGGATGTTTGGTCGTGGTGTAACAACTCCGGAATGGGATTTTCAGTGAGTAGTCTGCGATGGGATTTAGCTGCTGCTGAGGACTCTAACCAGACCGAGTTTGAGCTAAAATGGAACTCTTGGGCACCTCCTAAATGTAACGTTTTGGTATGGAGAGCCGGGCTTGGAAGGGTTGCGGTCCGTGTTCATCTTAGAAAGATTGGGATACATATTGAGGATGTGACGTGTGCGAGATGCGGCATTGAAGACGAAGATACGGAGCACGTTTTTGTAAATTGTGTTACGGCTAAAAGCATTTGGTGGCAAATTTTCGTTTGGATGAGAATTCCGTTTCCTGTTGAGGTCAACACACTTAGAGGGCTGCTGGAAGCTTTGTTTGCCTGCCCAGGATCTAAAATTTGGAAACGAATTGTTCACACTGTTGCATGCGCTACTATTTGGAGGATTTGGGATGCTAGAAACACGAAGATTTTCGACGGCAAGTTTATTTCGATTAATAATTCGGTCCAACATATTAAAGAAGACGTCTATCTCTGGTTATCTCATCGTTCGAAGGTTCCGGTTCCAAGTTGGGATAGATGGTTAGATTTTGATATTCAGGAGTGTCTGTAATTTTTTTTTGTGTGTTGTGGGGTCTGTACGTTTTTTGTACTTTGGTGTTTTCAGCCTCTTGCTGGCTCTTTATATATATATATAAAGTGATTGTCGTTCGAAAAAAAAAATGATAGCGTGTTTTGAAAAGCAGATTGATTGGATGTGTGTAATGATCATGCAACTGGGTTGACAAATCAAATGAAAAGGCTGGATCAATCGATATATTATTATAGAGTACTCAATATTATTATACCTGTCCAGTCATGATTGTAATACTGAGATGAAATATCTTTGAGTCTGTTCATGCAAATCATTGTTGAAGATTCACTTGTATCATGGGAGGTGCTCAGGCTACTTGTATGCACAATCTAAATATTAAGGTAATTTATACCGGATGTGCATGAAAAAAAATACCATAAGAAAGACTTCTCTAAAAAATAATATTTACTTAACCTTGCAACATTATATTGAAGCCAGTTATATAAAGGAGGACGTGGCGCCTCGTGGGTAGGAGGTTGTGGGTTCGAATCCACACGGCTACACCGCAACCACCCTTTTTATCGTGGGTAGGAGGTTGTGATTTCATTATCTTAACCAACCAAACTTTTTCTTCATTCTCTCATGATGGTCTATTTCATTCCGTCTCTCATTCCTGCATATCAACACTACTTAAATAAATTATTTTTTCATATTTTAGACATACAATATGAATATATTTGTCTTACAATCAGTTAGGGGTGTTCAGAATTCGATTCGGATTCGAAAAATTCGAAATTCGACTTAGTTCGATTCGATTACCAAGAATTCGAGTCCAGTAAACCGAATACGAATCGAATGCGAATTTACGATTTTAAATTCGATTCGATTCGAAATTCGAATAAAAACTGTACTATTCCCGTGTTTGACATATTGTTGTTTATCAATTTTGTTGATTTGTATTTTATATGTCAAAAATAATGAGTTTGTATTAGTTTTAAAACTAAAAGTAAAACAATTTATTATTTATGGTGAATTTGAACTAAATCGAATTTATTCGAATTTGATTCGAATTCGAGTTTCTTATTCGAATCAAATAAATTGAATTTTAAACGAATACGAATTCATGTAAAAATATTAAAAATTCGAGAAATTCGATTCGAATAATTCGAAAATTCATTATTCGATTCGTTGAACACCCCTACAATCAGTAGCGAAGCTAAAGAATTCAGACGAGGGTCGGAAGTATATAACTAATATTTTTTTTCAAACGAGGGGTCGAAACAGTATATACCAAATAAATTTTATACGCATACTATATAATCGGAACTTCTGAGCGAAAATTCGGGGAAAGAGGGTTATCCTGCGCCCCTGCTTACAATAAGTGTCATAATTTTGAAAAGTTTAGCTAATTCACTGTGGCGCAGATTTATAGTTAGATTTTAATAATCTAAGAGTCTATAAGGTATGGGGTAATAGAATAAACAAGGAAATAAAATGGACGAAGTAATGGATTCGATCATTACCGTTAGTACATGTAATCTAGATGTCCCTAGCTTAGTATAGGTTTTCGTATGTTGTTTTATAATCGTATATATGTAATTTGTGTATTTTTATGGTGTTTAGGGATGTAGGGCCGACTATGATTGGATTACACGACTAGCGTTGCTAGTCGTGTGCTTTTCTGGGCGACTATGGCCATAGTCGTGCAAAATCTAGGCAACTATGGTTCATAGTCGCCTGACGTATTGCTAGTCGCGCCCTGGGCCGACTGGATTAGACTATAAATACATCCAATCATTGCCCTAATCATTCAGCTGTCATTTCACACATTCTCTAACACCTAGTACCTCGGTTTTAGTGTCTGTAGCTCCGTATTCTACACCTGCGCTCTTTTTTTAATACGAATACAACTTTGAACCTTTGTGTGTGTGTTTTGATATCTCGTGTGCGTGTTTGTTTGCGTTTTTGTTACTCAAACATCGTCTAGAGGATTCCGCACACTAGACGAACCAGCTCGTGATTGTCGGGTTGTCCGAAAACGATCCTACAACTACTATTACATTTCTTATTTAGTTACCATGTGGGAATGAAATGAATCATTACTTTGTGTTGTTTGGTAGGATAGAAAAGACAAAGTAATAAAATCGGTGGTGAATGGCGGTGGTAGATAGAACTCTAGCAGTAGTGGGTGGTCCTGATAATAGTGGGTGGTAGTGGAGGCGTGTGCAGCGGGTGGTGGTGATGAGTGGGTGGCAACGGCGGCGATGGGAGGTGTTCATGGATGGTTGGCAGTAATGGGAGGAAACGTCGGTGGGCGGTGTGGGTTTTGGTGGCAAGTGGTGCCGACATGGGTGGGTTGTGGTGTTGTTGATGATGGGTGAAAGCGGGAAAGGAATGACAATGGTGGGTTGTAGGGATGAGTTAGGGACATGATCGGTACCGTACTGATGCCGATCCTAGAAAAACCGATATCGAAAGTTTCAAAGTAACCAATCCCGAATGGAATAGATTTATTCAAAGGAAGGTAAATATTCATGTTTGGAAATTGCTTTTGGATCGTTTTTTGGATCGTCTTCAGACTAGACTAAATTTAAATAGAAGAGGTTTTGACATTCAACAAATTGGGTGTCCAATTTGTTCTAGTCCGGTTGAATCGTTGGATCTTATTTTTGGTGATTGGTATATTGCTATTAGAATTTGGAGTTGCATTGGTAGATGGTTGGATATTTCTCTTCCGGTTATCAAGTGCCCTAATTTGATTATCTTGTGGCTGGATTCGCTCAACATCATTTAGGAGAAGAAAGAGGTTATTAAGGCCATTATTTTTGTTGCTTGGTGGTGTATTTAGATGTTTCCTAATGGAGAAATTTTTGGTCATCCGGAAGATGATAAAAAAAATTTTGATTCCATTGTGGCATTGTCGTACTTATAGTATTTCTAGTCGTAATACTAAATTATCTGTTTGATTGCTTGAGTGGATTAAAATCCACTTTTTAGCATGTAATCGTTTTGTTTTTGTTTCCGATTAGTTATTGGCTAATCCGTGACCGTTTGTATAAAATTTTCTTTAGAAAAAAAATGGTCTCCAAATACATTCAACTTATTCAAAAGTCTCACTTAACACTTAACAAAGATCAACCCAACTTACATAAAACTAAAAGACCAACTTACATAAAAACTAAAATACCAAAGGTTGAAATTTGGATGTTCTATACTAATTATTATTTTATTCAATTGAAAAATAGGAGTTTTGTTTTGTCTTGTTTACTGACTTCTGTCGTTTAGAGTTTAGACTTTGAGACTACAAAAGTCTCTCACCCCATATCATTGCTATTATTTCTTCATTTTGTTTGTTAGCCTTAATTATTCAATCTACCAAGGCTTACTAGATTAACATGGTCTCCAAACAGGCAAATACATTAAGATTATACAGAATTCTCAATTATGATTTATGATTTAACAAAGATTGACCCAACTCACACAAAAGCTAAAAAGACCAAAGGTTGAAATTTGGATGTACCATACTTATTCTTATTTTATTAAATTGAAAAATGGTAGGAGTTTTCTTTTGTCTTGTTTACTTACTTCTGTCCTTAGACTTTGAGAGTACAAAAGTCTCCCACTCCATAAAAACCCACAAGACAAGATTGTCCATTTACACCCAAACACACACACACAAAAGAAAAAGGAAGAGATATTTCTACTTGGAAAAAGGTCAACCAAGAGAGAGAGAGAGATATGGGAAGAGCTCCTTGTTGTGACAAAGCAAATGTGAAGAAAGGACCATGGTCTCCTGAAGAAGATGCAAAGCTCAAAGACTTCATAGATAAACATGGTACTGGTGGTAATTGGATTGCTCTTCCTCACAAAGCTGGTATAATCTCTCTCTCTCTCTCTCTCTCATCATCATCATCATCATCATCATCATCATCAGTGTGTTTCTTGCAACAAAATAAAGGATTTTTTTTTCTTTTTTTTTTAATGAATGTGTGAACAGGTCTAAAAAGATGTGGGAAAAGTTGCAGGTTGAGATGGTTAAACTATCTTAGACCCAATATTAAACATGGTGAGTTTTCAGAAGAAGAAGATAGGATCATATGCACCTTGTATGCTAGCATTGGTAGCAGGTAAGTTATACATGACTAAACCACTTTGTTCCATTTGTACCCATGTATAGTTATTATTTATACTCTTTTTTGCAAAATTTTCCATCTTTGGTACTGCCCATATGTTCTTTCTATGTTAGGACAATCCTACATGAAACCCTAAATCTAACTTCAACAATTATAGGTTTATGATTCAAATTCATGCATGACAAAGTCAAACTCAACTCTCAAATCAACTTTTTTCTTTGTTCATATGTAAAGTTTCCAACTTTTTTATATAAATCTTGATTTCTTTCTATTTATATATTTAGATGGTCAATAATAGCAAGTCAACTACCAGGAAGAACTGACAATGATATCAAGAATTACTGGAACACAAAGCTTAGAAAGAAGCTTTTGGCTTTACTTCCTTCCTTCCAAAAGAAACCATCTTTTCTTCCATCTATACCCTTTCAACAACCACAACCTTCACTAATTCCAAATCATCAAAAAACAGACAGTTTCATGAATGCTTCTTCATCTTTTTACAACAACTTTAACTCTAATGTCATGAATGTTTACAACAACATCAACTCTCTCCATCTGTCAACCACAACAAGCACTAGCAGCCATAATGTTCAAAGCCACACTAACATTACTGATCTCTTTCCCAACTATAATACTAATAGTTTCATGAATGTAAGCAACAAGTACTACTGCCCTGAGATGAAAGAAAGGATGCTGATGTTTGGTTATGGAGGTAGTGTTGGTGGTGAAATGAGTACAACTTGTTCTTCTGAAGCTGGTGCTAGTTGCATGAGTCAGATAAGCTACAACAATGAACAATATCATAGGATAAAGCAAGAAGACCAAAATGCCCTTCAGGGTTTTGGAGATCATACCTATGTTGATCAGAAACAAAAAGGGTGTTTGATCAAGAATCTTGATGATGTGAAGCAACTGATGATAGGTATGAGTAGCAGTAGTAGCATCAATGTGGACATCAACAGCTATTTGATGAATGGTGATGATGAAAACAAGACAACACATGATATTATTACCGATGAGTTTTATAGGATGATTGATGGGGGTAATTAAATGACTGTTACTGATGTAATTAAGATAAGGTGTCAGGTTATAGATCTCTTTTGGATTCACAGTTTCTTGGGGTTTGTGTTGATCTGAAGTTGAAGGTGATCAAAAGCAATGTGAAATTACTTAGACAATTACATGGGAAAGGTTTATGTATTTGTTTAATTTAAGAGCTTATTGAAAATACTTTTCTATCTAGAAAATATATGCTTTCTTGAACACCATTTATTTATCTGTTTTAATAAAAAAATCATATAATTAAAAGAGTTAATTACATAATTGGTGTTGAAATATGAAATTGGTCCACATAATTTATTTATTAGGGAAATTGTTTTGATATGATTTTTTTTATATCAATTTATTTCCCTCTTGACATTACCTTTCACCCTTTTAGATTTGTTGAACACTTCTAACACGTAAGGGTATTTTAGTATTAACGAAAATAGATGACTTCATGTTAATGCAAGGAGATGACTTTATGTTTCTAATTTTGTTTTTAATTGTTATAATTTACTTAAAAGTTAACTAGAAAGCTATTACTATTGTAAGATATTCAAACAAATTATAATAAACTAAAGTAATCAAACATACTTCAAAACTCATAAGGCAAGATGGGATTCGCCTTCAACCAAATGTACTATAGATGAACAACCATGATGCCAAAAGTTTGCTTCGCGTCCAACTTAAATGACAAGGTATAAGAGAAAACTGAAGCATATGCTTACAAATTTTAGAGTGTGATGGTAGATCAAGCGTATGTGTTTGATCTACTTAAAGTGTTCCACAAGATCAAACCATGCGTGTTTCTCCACTTGAAACCAGTAGCAGACCGATGACATACTTTTCGGGGGCGATCAGGATTTTTGCCTGCAACTTACACTATTTTTTTAATTTTAAGAGGGATGACCACCCACCATAACTACTATGTGGGTCCACCAATGCTTGAAACGGGTCACGAAGCCAAGCCATTTTAATAAAATATTTCTCTAGTTAAATAGCTATCATTATTCATTAGCTATCTGTCTAATTCGTAAACTTAACTGAAGTTTAAGTATTTAACTAATTAAACTTGGAGCTTTACCTCCCATTGGTTTTATTTGAAGTTAACTGGCTTGAATTTTTGTTTCCTTAATTTGAATGTGTCGCGCGTACATAAGAAATATATATGAAGATGGTGACACACAGATATAAAAATTAATAATTTGGATGCGGTGGCCATTGAAGATGCTTGTAGAGGACAACAATAAATCAAACAATAGATTTAATTACATATAAAATCTCAGTACACTATCATTGGCCATAATATTATAAGTACATAATATAAAACGATAAACACCTACCAATGATTCAACGTTGAAATTCGAGCATCAAATTGACACTTGTTTGTTATATTATGTTTTATCATATAATATATTGGTGATAGAAAACTTTCAAGTAAACACAAACAACAATAATTCAAAGGTTTGAGGGGGCACATGCAAAATTATTTATAAAAAGTTTAAATCCTTTTGCGTTTTCTAAAAAGATAAATATATTATTAAGATTCATTAAAAACTTCATGATCATTAAAACTTTGTTCTAACTTCTATACAACTTCTAATGGCACCAAATTCAGGATTAAGTTTATATAGGGGATCAAATGAGAAAAAAACTTAAGGGCTGTTTGGTTGATTAAGTGCTGAATTATTAAGAGCTTTGAATGGTTAAGAGGTCTGAATAGTTAAGTGCTGAATCATTTAGTTGGACCTCTTAATGGTTAGTTTTCTTGTCCCACATTGGTATGAGAGTTTCAATAAGGTTCAGCCTATTCAGTGCTTAATGATTCAGTGCTTAACTATTCAGCAACATCTCAAGTCTTAATGATTCAGCCTTAACCATTCCATTCAGAGTCTGAAACAAACGCGCTGAATGCTGAATCATTCAGCACTTAATGGTTAAGAGTCTCATTAAGAGGCTACCAAACAGCCCCTTAATGTGAGAATAAAAAGAAGAAATAACATAATGATCTATAATACATTATAAAGGAGGAGTGATGGATGACATTGTAATTTTGTCTTGAGTACAAATTTTATACCTACAAATACAAGTTAATAAAGCTTATTAGATAAGGGTAAATTAGTCACTTAGGTGTACATTAAGACACTTGCAAGGTTATAATAGTAATTTTATGCTTTGTTTTTAGTTTACAACTCAAATGTCATTCCCTTACTACCCTCATTCCTTTCACCTTCTCTAACTTACGTTGCCACCATCAATGAATATTAACAGCCATGAATCAATGATCAATCATAAGGGTTTAAGTTACATGACTACCCTTCTTCCATCCCCTTCTTACAAAGAATTTTACATCAGTAAAGGACATTAATGGTGATTCAATGGGGCAGTTCAAGCGTTCCTTCTTCCTTGGCTGTGAAATTTGCACTTCCTGGTGATTCAATGCATCGACACCCACTATAAACCACACACCATCACTCTTCCTCAAGAACAAACACTTCTTCTTTGTTTTTTCTTCTTAGCGACTATTGATTCTCAATTTTGATTTGAGAAGAGAGTTTGGACTTTGTGGTTGAAAAGTCAAACAAGAGAATTTGTGGTGGAGGATTCTTGAGTAGTGTACGAAAAGAAAAAAAATAGAAAAAGGAGGCCACTTGAGGAAAGTTTTGGTGGCTGTACAAGATGGCAAAGAAAAAAAAAGTTTCTGTGTTAATCTTTGGAGATCCAATTATCCAAAAAGGGTGTTGTGTGTGAACGTGTTGTGTATAAACAAGTAGCAGAGACGAATCTTTGTGATTCATGGTGATGTTGTAGCAACTAGAAAGAAGCGAGATTCTTTGTGAATCTTAAAGAAAGAGCAGCGACTGACGATGGCGATCGTTCGGACCAGAAGCCGGGGCTGTGCGACTCAAAGTCATGTGAAGATTTGATTGAAGGCGAACAAGAGCAACAAATCTTTGTGGTTCGTAAGTTCGTAAGGATCAAGAGATAAAGTCCGAGTTTGAGACGACGGGTGACCGGTGATAAAACGGGTCAAGACATCAAGATTAAGGGGGTGAATGTTGGGTATAATCTTGATGTTCCGGGTTGGTTCAGATTGTGTACGGGTCATGAAACGGGTCAGCAGGTTTATTTAGTTTAATGCGTCAAGTTGTTAGCTTAAAGCCATGTGGTTAATGGTTTAGAAAGGTTAGTTTGAATAAGTAAAAGTCAATGTGAACGTTGGGTTTGTTAAAGTGTGCGGTTCTTTAGGCTAGATATTAGAATAGGTAGTATGGACTATTTCTTTTGAGTCAGGTGTCTTGTATGCCTATATAAGGCATTTGTATGCATGGAATAATATACAGTTTTCTTTGCAAGCAACAGAACATCTTTTCTTTTAGTCTCATATAGACATACTAAAGGTTGATAGTGCAGTGAGTTTTGTAGTGTGTTCTTTTGGGGCATGAACCAACAGTTAAGTAGGTCATTCCCAGTGTGACATGTTTATTGAAACATATTTTGGGTTGCATCCCTATTAGGTATCGCCTTAGACATGTTACGTTATAAATATAAACATATTTTGTGTGAAGGTTAGGATTAATTATATCATTATTATTGTTAGTAAATTACTGAAAGTGCATGTTCTGGTCATACTTCACTTTCTAAGTACTTGATTTATGTAGGGATGTACTGAATCTATAAATGGCATTTCACTGACCAATCTATCTAAAATTAGAACAATCTTTTGATATTTTTGGTTCCCATATTAGCAAAAAAATTTTTTTTAAATTTCAACCCACCTGCTGCACAAAGTTTATTGAAGCGAAGCGTTCATGTTCTATCTGGAACTTGTAAAGACCAAGCGTTCTTTGCCACACATAACAAGGTGTGTTTTCACTTCATACTTCTCTTAGCTGTAACAAAATTTTGATATATTTAATTGTCTAACAAAAGACACCTAACAACCATATATCAATATCTTTAATTTGCTATATTTAATTGTTTTTTTTAAAAGTGCATTTTTACTGCAAAATAAAATGTAGTTCCAACATTTTGTTATTTTCAAATATATATTTTTAATGCATTTTGTCGTTGTCAAAAGAGCATGTTTTATATGTCTTAATGCTTTACTTTTGTTCTTCATCATGGTTTTATTAGTTTCTACTTCATTCAATGGTTTAGTTAAATTTTATTTAATATGCCGTCATTTTCATAACGTTTGCGCATATATGATTGTGAGACAAGTACTACAGTAACTAATACTATAAGTTGCTTAAGCTTTATGTGCAATGCTTTGTTGCATGTTTCCCCTCTTTTGCCATGTTTCTGGCCTGCTTGGTGTTTTCTTCTCCTTTTCTACAATAGCAACATTAGTATTAATTCAATTTATGAAGGTGACACATGAAGATGACCTAATTATGCCTTATATATTTACTAAAAATAAATTACATTTAATCCGTCACGTACGCCACGCGACGTGAGCCTAAAAAGCATAGCTACCCGCGACAACGCGCGAGCATTTCTACCTTAAATTATTAAGTCAATTTATGATTAATTAGTAGACTCAAATGCCTGTTACTGAATAGTGAAACGCGTATAAAAAGATTTTGTAACCCAATTCAACATCGGTATTTTTAAGTCTCCTTCATTCTCATTTTTCTTCAATATACCCACATGGACGGAAAAACAAACTATGGCAGCACAACACAACTTGCACTTCCACTTCTATCAAACTCATATTACTCTTAGTCCTTACCATACGAGTCTATGTACAAAATTTGTTTTGTGCTCAAGGGGTATTACTCCTTACCATACGGCTCATTTGATTATATATTTGTTTCGTATTAGTTATATTTGTTTATTCGTATGGTTATTTTATTTAGTTCATTATGATTTGTTTGTATCCGTTTTGTTTATGATGATTCCAACCATATTGCTTCCGTCCATAATACTTCGTGTGTTATTTTATTGCATCAATGATTATTGAAGTACTTGATAAATGTGACACTTATGACGTATGTCCACGATTATGATGCTACCGACCTAAAACCTTTCGGAAAAAGAACCATAAATAGACTTTTGTAAAAGTATTATACGAATGCGAAAACTACCATAAACAAGTACCGCAGTACAAAGTATCGCCCCCGCAGCAACGCGCGGGCCAACCCACTAGTATAGTATTAAATACTTTAACTCTTCATTCATTAATTATTATCTCTTTAATTAATGAGATAATAAAATTTTACCCTACACATTATCAAAATTTATCCTACACAAATCAAAATTCATCCTACATATACCGAAATTAACATACGTTTATCCTACACATTTCGAGATTATAATACGCTAATTCCACGCATATAGAAATTCATCCTACTATATCATACACATATCGAAATTGTCCTACATGATAAACTAGGTTTGCTCGAAAGAATATATATTAAAAATAATTTATGAGTTTCATTTATTTAACTAGTTTAGGGGGGTGGATACAACAAATTAATCATTTATTTAACATTAAAGAGAATTATTAAATGAAGGATTTCTATTGATTTAAATTTGTTCTTTTTCTTCTTAGAAAACAATTTCTTTCATTAATTTGAACTCTCCCTTATATATAGGATTGGGCTAATTTAAAAACCCTCTTGAGTTGAGAAAACCCTATGTAAAAACGTTTTTTTTTTCTTGATTTTTTCAGAATAGTTTTTATATTCAATTTTATTTGTTTTGGCATAAAAAAATAAAAAAAGCGCCGAGCAGATTATTTTGTTAAACATATGTTACACAAACTCGTCTTTTATCATACATCAGCATTGTTACATATGTAACATGTCTGTTACGTAATTTAAAAAAAAAATCTATTTGGTGCTTTTTTTGATTTTTTGGCCAAAACTAATAAAATTAAATATACAAGCTATTCTAAAAAAATTAGGAAAAAATGTTGTTACATAGATTTTTTGCGGGTTTTCTCAACTCAAGAAAATTTTCACTGGATACTTAGCCTATATATATCATGTCCTTGCAGGTCTCTCTGTATTTTGGAAGCAGTGCATGCAAAAAAAAAAAATCGAGCAATGGATCAAAGAAGCATTCCTGTTTTTCAGCAGGACTCTTTCTATTTCCACGCTGACAGTTGAGTTGTCTCTCCTCTTTCTTTCAATTGACGCAGTCGACGTAGATAATCGTATATAAAAATTCATAATATAACAATAATTGTTATGACAATCATCACAACAAAAGTATTGTAGCAAAATAATTTCAACTGTGTGTTTTTGGAAGCCAATCTTTCGATCAAGTCTTCATAATCTATAGTCCGACTGATCGATGTGTTGGTGTGTCGATGTCGCTGTTCGTTATTAAACTTGGATTAAATGTAATGTATTAAACTTGTTCGTTTAAACTTTATTTTAAACTGTTTTTAGTATGCATGAAACCTAATTTAGTTGTGTTTTGGATTAAATGTAATATATTAAACTTGTTCGTTTATGTCTGTTCATTCATATTCATTTATGTTTGTTTGTGTTTATTCACTTATGTTCATTTAAGGTTTTTTATGCTCGTTTATATTCATGAACTGTTCATTTAGGTTTTAAACGAACGAACACGAATTCGTCAATTTTTTTAATGAACAAATACGAACAAAAAAATATGTTTATTTTTAAATGAACAAACATGAACATGCCTTTGTTCGTGTCGTTTTATTCATTTACAAGCCTAATTATCTGTTTTGTTGAAGTGTTAATATATTTTTATAATCCCTCATTTTTTTTCCAACTCGTATTGTATCCCCTAAAAAAAATTCTATATCAACCGCTGCGCACCTTCCAGAGGATGCCCAAAAGCATGCTCATAGAAATGAAAATTGGGGAGCATTCGGCAACATAGGAGAATAGGAGATTAGCTACGATTGAGAGATCCAACCTATTACCTAATGGGAATCACTGAAGTGATTTTAAAATATTTTGGGTCCAAAATTACACGATTCCTACCACAAGATCCTTGTCAGGGTATGATGCCGTCTTCCCACTTGCCTGCTCAATTTTATAATTACTACATCTCTGTGTCATTTTTTTAATATCTTAAAATATTTTGGACCAACCACACAGTTAATAAATAACCAAGTTTAATTAGAAAACAAATAGATAATCATAATCAACGTAAGGCATGGAAGATTGGAAGGTAACCAAATATAGCATGAGAGAGACACTTATAAAAGGATTTTTATGTGTCACATCTAAAAAAATACATTGGGAATGTGAATATATCTTATAAGATAACTTGAAATGATACTGATACTTAAACGTCTTTAAAGAAACAAGATCATGTTCGATATAGACACTTGATTAGCTTAGTTCCAATTCAACCCGAGAACCTTGGTTTTCACATCAATCATATTTCAAATTAAGGTTTGGCCCATTTTCACTAAATCAATATAAACATTAAAAAGAAGTTACAAAGAGAAATTAACCAAATGGTATAAAAGTGTTAGCATTGGTATCTCTCTTTCAGTGAGAGTTTTAAGTCGTATGACAAACAAATGATACAGATTGGAGAAGTGTGTATATTTTGCGGTTGAAAGCAAACGAAGAGAAATGAGTCAAACTTGGACATGTTAAAATTAGAGGCGAGTTGATACATAAACTAACTTGTTAAATCATAACCAAAATAATAAAACCAATTAAGATGGTGTTTGGGATCGAGTCTGGAAATTACTTAAAAAGCCAATAAGTTAAAGACCAGAGTAATGGATTTAAAAAATCTCAGCTATTAGCTATTAGTTGTTGACAGTCCCAACTAACGACAAACATATCCAACTTATACATTAAAACTAAAACATTAACTACTAAAAACTTAAACACTAGACACTTAGAAAATCGATAATAATAAGCAAACGCCTCTTAAAAATATCAAATGTCTCTTGAAACATCTTTAATCTCCGCCCGAACCCGAGTTGTTTCGAAGGTACTCATCAAGTTCGGCTTCTTCATCGGTCATTGGTTCAATCAAGTTGCCATTCACCTCGTCCTCGTACAATTCGGCTTTGTACTCCAATTCTCCCTCAAGTGAGTGTTTATCTTGTACTCTTTCCGCCGCATCCAAGTGTTCAAGCAAATGGATATCTCAACCACCTTAGGAGTTAGCCTCGTTCTCATTATCAATAAGACCCTGCCACTAGTAGAAAAAGCGGATTCCGAATCTACTGTAGAAGCTTGGACAATTAGTACATCTTGGGCCATGGCCGCTAGAATCGGAAATTATTCTTCATTTTCTTTCCACCAAGCCAACAAATCAAAGTTTTTAAATTGTTGTGGAGTGGTGTTTTGTAAAAAGTTTGAACCACTATACCTCCCGAGTTCACTACTTGGTGTGTTAGTAGCTTGCTCTTGAGTATTTACATTCCATAAATGGCTATAAATAGCGAAATCGGAATCACTTGAATTTTGATCCAAAACGTTTCTCATTGAATCATGAATTAGTGAGCTTGAACTATACTTTGTTTGACAAAAAGCATACATAGCATTAAGATGAGTGTTAAATTTATTTCTTAAACCTTGGTTAAAAAATGGGTCTTCGACACAATTTAAACCCAACTCGTCCGTAATTTTATCAAACTAAGCAAGATGAGTGTGTAAAAACCGGTGGTATCTCTCTAAAATATTTTTTTAAGTGTTTCTTTCATTTGTTTTACCATATCCAAATACGGTTGCCAATACACACTCATCTTGCTTAGTTTCGATGTTATTAAAAATATTTTGTGAATTGCTTAGGGACTTGTGGGATAATAAACAGCGGATAAAGCGGTTGTCGAGGTTTTGAAAACATGTAGCATTTCGGATATAAACTCAATACTTTCCCAATTTCTTGGATGGTAAGAGTTAACCTTACCATGACTCGACAAGATATCATGAAAAAGCTATTAAAGTTTCTTTTTTGTAAAATCGCCTTTTCGAACATATTACAAGTAGAACTCCATCTTATTGGGCAATCCCAATTCGGACCCAAACATGTTTTTTCGCCTCCGCACAAAACTTTATATATTTACTATAGGGCTGTTTGGTAGCCACTTAATGACCATTCAGAGGCTACCTCTTAATGGTCCATAACTTTTAATGGTTAAGAGGTAACCTTAAGTCTGAATGGTTAAGAGACAACCATTAAGATGCCACCTCTTTAACTATTAATACTTAAGATTACATTTTAACCATTAAGATACTATGAACCATTCAGATGTAGCCTCTTAATGACCATTCAGAGGCTACCAAACAGCCCGTATGTCTTTGTACGTTGCTAAAAATATCACGTAACATTCTTTTAAAACCCTCTTTTTGTGATTCAACCGTTTGTAAACCGTCTTGAACGGCTTAATTTATGATGTGTGCAACACATCGACTATGAAAAAAACACCTTCACAAATGAGTTTATATTTTATGTTTAATTGTGTTATTGCAACGTTATTGTTGGAGGCGTTATCAAAAGATATTGAAAAAATTTTGCCCTCCAATTTATAAGTTTTACTAACATTGTCAATAACCTTATATGTATTTTCACCCGTGTGAGGATAATCGAATAGTTGAAACGCAATCATACGTTTCATCATTTGCCATGAATCGGGTTGAATCCAATGTGCGGTGACACAAATATAAGAGTCGGGTACACCATGAGGTGTCGACCACACATCACTAGTAAGGTTAACATCGGTTTGTAAATTTTCAAAAAAAAAAAAAAGATATTAATTCATTTTTAGCTTTTTCCACATTTTTAAACAATCCCTTCTAAGTGTAGCACAACTTACATGAGTGTAACGTGGTTTGAGAGTTTTTTGAACAATGCGCATATAACGTTGGTTGTCGAAATGGTTGAGTGGCAAACTTTCTTGAATGACAAAACATGCCATTTCCTCACGAACCGCGTTAGTGGAGTAAGCAAAGATGTCTACTTCACTTGTCATTGTAGGTTGATCCTTCGAAGCTTGTGATTTCAAAGCCTTGCAAAATGGCTTTGTGATGTGCGTTTTAAAAGAGGTGTTTGCATCTGGTGCGTAAAACCCTTTACAATATTTGCAACGAGCCATTTTTTCACCCGAAGCCATTTCACACATATTGTAGTTTTGCCAAACTTCTCGATTTCGCTTGGTAGGAACAACCTGAATCACCACGTCACTAGTTAAAACACCAAGGCTAACCGAATCTTGATGGCTAGAGGTAGCCATTTGAGACTTTTGAGAGTTTTTTTGTTTTGCAAACAATAAGCGTTTTTTTGAGATTTTAGAGATTGTTGAGGGTGTTTTAGACTTGCGTAATCAACCATAAACATCATCGGTTATTTATAGGACTCAAAAATGAAAAAAAAATCGGGGGAAAACATAAAAACTGGTAAGATTTTGGGTTCTAACGGTCATATGACTGTTTGTAGTGCAACAACGTTTTTAAACCGGTTTAACCGTTTTTAGCCGGTTTTGAACCCGAAGGGCTGGTTGAAAGCTACAACTGGTACAAAACTGATGGGTCGGGCGGTTGTAAAAAACGGGTTTCGGTTTTTATAAGAGGTTAACAAAACCGATTTTTTGTACACCTCTACTCCGATCTGTATACGCCATTTCTCATGTTGGCCATTGTTTCGTTTAATGAGACACCCATAGATGTGAAGAAGAAGCTTGTGTTATATGCGTGGATCAAAGAAACCATGACATTTGATCAAAGAAACCATGGCATTGCTCTTGATTAACACAATAACAATGACGTTGATTTTGATTAACACAATATTTGTAATTTTTAACCGTAAACTTTTTATTACACATACAATAACTATAAAACTAAAAGTCATCTTGTACTCTTGTCTGATATTTATTTTGGTTTTGCTAATGATCGGGTCAGTCACGAATGAGACGATGTCTATTCCTTTTATTTGAGGTTGAATATGTTAGTCAAATTTTTATGTATTATTTTTAGTATAAGTTAATAAGTTATTTAATTGTTTTATTAAATGTGTCTTGCAAATTTAATGAAACTACATTAAGGTATTTATCATAATTTGTTTGATTTCAAGTGCATAAGTTATTTAATTGTGGTATTAAATTTGTCTTGTAAATTTAATGAAATTACAATTTTACCCTTATAAGTGAATATGAAATGACATTTTTACCCATTAAGAACTCATTATATAGTATATATAATAATAATATAGATAAGGCTACGTGCGATTCACTATATAAATCAAGCAACCACCCTCACATTAACTAACCCGGCCTGAATGTATTAGATAGGTTCAACTTGGTCTGAGGTTGAGCCCAGTTCTCAGTAGAACCGGCCGGTTCTTTGTAAAACGGTCTGTCCCCTCAAAATGGACACGTGACCTTGCCGGTTAAATTAAATCCGTTTTTATGTTGTGTAGGTTTTAATAAATTGTAATTAATTACCATTGGGGTTGGTGGTCCAATGGCAAGGCAAAGTCTTTTAATACACTAAAAATGTGAGGTCTTGAGTTCAAATCTCACAAGGAGCAAGAAATTTACGTTAAAAAAAAAAAACATAGATAAAGCTAGTTGACTAAATGAGGTTATTATTACGATAACAATGGATTAAAATAAGTTGGAATTGGATAGGCTTTGTTAGTGCTTTGATCCAATTCAGTGTGTTTTATTTTATACAGGTTAAATTAAATGCATATAGAGAATTTGCAAGTGAGCCATCAAATCAACTTAAAAATCAAGTGTACTTCGGTTTAAAAGCTTGTTGGATTTCAACTAAAAGATGACACGGGCTTTGCAAACAATTTTATTGGGCTTAAAATTTAATTGAAGTAGCAGAGCCCAGGTGAAAACTTCGATGGCAGCAGCTTTGGGGTACGCAACAGGCTGCCACATTCCTTTGGATCAATATAGGTGTAGGGCCATGCGATATCATATGTATAAACTTGGTTTAACTAGGTAGTACATGATTTTTAGTTTTTTTTTTTTTAATGGAGACGAACGTCGCAACCACCGTGATACCGGTCGTGGTTGTCAAGGTCGACTACTCGATCGGTGCCAGCCCCTTGGCTATCCCAGATGGGTGGAAACCTGGCCTCCACCCGCTCAAATGCATGGCAGAGGAATAACCAGTTAAACCTCGCCTCCCATCCAAGTCGAACCGGCACCACCTCTATTCATTTTTCACCTAGATGCCACAGAAAATAATGGGGGGAGTGGGAATCAAACCTGAATTATAAGGAACACCAAATCTTTCCCTAACCACTTCACCACTAACTCATTAGCATACATGATTTTTAGTTAATTGTAATCTATAATGGTTAATTAAGTTTTTTTTATTATTTTTTAATTAATTTGTCTTTGTTGAATTTATTACAACTATGAGTTATTGGTTATTAACAATCAGTTACGGTTACGTGTAATGTCAACGCGGCCAGATTCCTTTGGCTTTGGCTTGCATTGTTTTGAAAACCGGACCGGACCGGCCGTCGGTCGGACCGGGCTTCGGGGCCTGGACCGGTCCGGTTCGGGCAGGGCCGGTCCTGAGAATTCAGGGGCCCGGGCCGAGCCGCAAAAAATGGGCCCTTTAGCTTTAAGGCTTAACGAAATAAATAACGTAAACTATTTTTTTTGTACGACGATTAAAGTAACATCAATAAACATATCAATAATCAAAATAACATAAGCATAGTATTCCAGTGAGTTAATGCAAATGAAACCATAATTCTAAATTTCTATGTTCTAACAATTAATAATTAGTCAATTGCCCATTAAACAATTATGGATTAACATAATAATACTAAATAAAACTTGCAAAACACATAAATTCAACAACTAGTGTTTATGTTTTATAAAATCAGATATTTAGGCAAATTAAAACTTAAAACATAATCTATAGATGTTAAAATAGAATAATAATTTGGGTTAAAGATGAACTGATGCTATTAACTTACCATATGTGGATTCAACACAATGTCAATGTTTATAAACTTGTCATCCTAAATGGGCTCCTTACATTATGGGTAATTGGGTATTGGACCATTCACTAGTTGGGTAACAGGCCTAACATATATAAAGGATTAGAAAAAAATGGACCCTCCTAGAATTTGGGCCCGGGCCACAGGTCCTCCTTGCACCCCCCATGGGCCGGCCCTGGGTTCGGGTAGTCGGACCGTTTTTGCAGCGAACCGGGTTGAACCGGTGAACCGGCCGGTCGGACCAGAAAACCGGCCGGTCGGACCGGATTTTTTAGTTTTTTTTAATTTTTTATTTTTTTTTTTTGTTTTTTGGGCCGGTTCGTCGAACCGGTCGGACCGGTCGAACCGGTGAACCGGCCGGGGGTCCGGTTCGACGTCCGGTCCGGTTCTAAAAACCTTGTTGGCTTGTATTTATCCTTCACAACACTTGTTTATCAAACTATGTCTGTAAATTCCGCTTGCAATTGAACTAAAGTTACTCATGTTTAGCACAACCTAAAACTCGAGGTGATCATATTTCTCACTAGCTGATTACCCCGGAAAGGTCCCGGGGTTGAAAAATTTAATATGATTTAATAAAAAATGATAAAAAAATAATAAAAGAAGAAAACTCAAATCACGAAAAGTGTAAATAACTTAAACATAATCAATCTTAGTTAAAAAAACATTTATTTAAAAAGTTAAAAAAAATAAAAAGCATAAACCATATTAAACATAATACAGTATTAAAAGGATAACCTTCAACATATAATCATCTTCACGTAATTTTAAATATGTTACAATTTGACTTTGACTTATATAGATGTAGAATTCATGATGGGGGTTGAAAAATATAACAATTCTAATAATATTAATACTAATAGTAATAATTATTACTCTTGTAATTAAATAAATAAAATAATAACCTTGTTATAAGGTGACACCATGTGTTGCAGTGTTGCGTGATTCGTTCTCCTAACTTCTCTTGATGAAGTATACCTATCCATCTTTAGAAGAGTAAAATTCCAATGATAGCATGACGATTGGGCTGAATTTTAACATCGTAGATAAGAACCTGGTTTAAAAGAAAAAACATGATTAATGAATAACCTGAACACTTTGTGTTTTTTTTTCTGTATGAACATAACCCCACAAAAAATAGTCGTTTTTTTCTCCGTTTTTTTATATAGCACTATGGTACTCGTTGGAAAGATAATAAAACGCTCGTTAATTTGGTGTGATTTTTTTATTTAAAAAATCTCGAATATAAAAGATATTAACGTTTATAAATAATGGGAGGAACATAAGAGAGAAAAATTTAAATTTGTTTTTAAATTCTTTTTTTCCTAAAATAACTCAATTTAATTTTAGTAATTGAGAATTGAGAGATAGAGAGATAAATTTAGGGTTTTATGTTTATCTTTTTTTTTAATTAAAAAAGGAAATAATTCAAAAAACATTAAAATCTTTCAATAATGATGCCACGTGGCAGTTTCATGGAGAGGATGAAGGCACCATTACACGTCACGTCAGCAATGTTCAATTCTTTTATATATATTAATAGATTATTTACAAATCAACTAGTTTTAGTTTTAGACTTTTAGTAATTTTCAATCAAACCAAATCAAAGTCCAGATTAAATTATAATTTAGATTTAATATTAATCAAATGAATGTGTGATGCAGACTACGTGCTATCTACGAATACAATTCCTAACTTGCCCTAAATAAATAGTTAAGTTGGGCTGTTTGGTTGATTAAGTGTTGAATAATTAAGATGGTCTGAATGGTTAAGATGCTCTGAATGGTTAAGAGCTGAATCATTCAGCATCCCTTATTAGATTAATGGTTCAACACTTAATCATTTCATTCAGATGCTGAAACAAACAGTCTGAATGCTGAATGATTCAGATCTGAATGATTAAGAAGCTGATTAACAGGCTACCAAACAACACCTTAGATAGGTTTTTGCATGACACAACGACAAGTAATCACAACTTTTTATAAATAATATAGTAGTTGCCTCATCTGTTATAAATTAACATTATTGTTTTTTTTTAACAAAACCTGAATTGGATTTATTAACTGACATGGATAGATGTTTAACCCAAAATAACTTAAACACGAATTCTAAAAAATGTTTAGGTTTGACAAATAACCAAACTCTGCTTGCCTTAGTCAAAACTTACATAAAACGTAATTACTTGTAAAAAAAAAAAAAATTCACACGTCACAACTATCCAACTTGACCCTTTTGACTCGTTACCAACCCGCCCATTTTACCACTTTTGTTAATCACCCACGAGATTTAAATCATACCAATAATGCTTGTACCTTCATCCTAATTCTTTTTTACTTCCATATGTATCCAGAATTCAAGACATAGCACCAAATACCAACTTTAATACAACATTTTGGTTACATAAGACCACTTGCTACCAACACTTCAGTTTATTATAACAAGCCACATATCCTGCAAAACCCAAGTAGCAGGCACATATATGTATAAAGTTCCCCATGTCTTATCTACTTTATCTTCTAATTTATTTTTATAGTCCGCGCAACGATCCATCTTGGCATGTATTCATCCCTACAATTACATGTATATTAGTAAGAGCGATTAACAAACCTTAAATTTACAAATGCTTTGAAATATATTTGCTTCCATGACATAATTTTTCAACAAAAAAAATAAAAAAATACTACTTTTTAACTAAAATTTAAATCATGAAACAAAGGAGAAAGAATTACCTTTGTGGGTTGTGAACCAGCAGCATTGGCTACATTAGAAATGTTTTCAGTGTCAAATATCTCAATCCAGTAGCCATCAGGATCTTTAATGAATGCAATCCCTTTCATTTTCCCTACAAATATCAAAATTATAAATACCACTTGTTCATTATATATTTATTTTTTCATTTTACTACCAATAGGTTATGTTATAAAAACCAAGTTACATCTGGATAATGGGTAAGCGAGCAATAAGCTGCGCCGCTATCCCTTTTTGAATCGCAAAACCTATTCCACTAAATTCAAACCCTTGGTTCCTCAGGCTTTGCGAATCACTGTGGTCTCAAGTGTTATACCGCTATAAATCAGCCAAAGTCTAGTATTGGTCTCAAGTGTTATACTGTTATATTAACATACTCTACACAGTGTCAAATCGCGTAAAGATATATAATTTCTAGGCAAAGTTACCTTCATCAGGCTTTTTGATAAATGAAATGCCAAGATTCTCAAATCTTTTACATGCCTTGTGTATATTATCAACTGTTATACCAATATGTCCTAGAGGCACAAAAACGCGCGTTATCTTTATATTATATGTATCATAACAAAATACACAAGGTGCATGTTAGAGTCACCCTTACCAAATCCACGAGGTTCCGAATTCCCATTGTGGTACCCTTGGAATCTACGATCTTTTTCACTACCCCAGTTGCTAGAAAAAATGTTAGAAGATGTTAGATTTAGAGATGAGGTGCAACGATTTGGAAAATATGGAATGTTTTCGTACTGTGTAAGCTCAATGGTGGCCTTTTGTTTAAATGTCCATTGAGTACGCTCGACTGGATCAGTAGGAGCAGATGAAGTGTTCTGTCCGCGAGAATTCATGAAGACTTTAATTATCAAAACAAATATACTCAGAAATATATGCTTATTTTGGTTTCAAAAGGCACGAGGCGTTTTCAAGCAGGGTATGTAGAAAGCTCATATGTAATATACTAAAAACAACCAAACGGTTAAGAAATTTTAAAAGGTTTACTTGATGAAAATGTGAATATGTAAAATAGATGAGAGACAAAGTTTGGTTGTAAATGAAGCTTATTTGTCATATATAGAGTAGCGCCTCGCGTACTTGATGACTGAGCACATGCCTTGCGCCTTAGTTTTTTAGAATTGAAACGCCTCGAAGCACCTCGCTTATTTGTTATATATGTGGAGTGTGGATAGCACTAGCTAGGGGATTAACCACTTACCTCATAGCCCAAAAAATACAAGCTAAATTTCATATCAGGGAATTCCAGTTTTTTAAGCAATCTGAAATTAGAGGATGATACTCAAGTCATTTCTCAAACATGAATGCCCAAGACCAAATTAAATGAACAAACATTATATTTATGAAAGTTTGTTTATGCTAGTTCTTTAAGGTTCTTTTTATGTTTGTTCGCTTACACCCATCTACATGTTAAATTAAAATAAATAAAATAATAATAGTTCTAACAAAGCGGCCGCAAGCCCGTTTGAGAGCCATAAACCCATTTCAGCTATGTTAGAAAGCTTCAATTTATCAACTACCTTTATAGATTAGAAAACTTATGCTCGTATTCAAATTATCATTGGTTGCGTTTGTATATTAATTTTGTTTGCGACATAAACGAATAGAACAAGTTCATTTTCCTAACGAACAAAAATGAACAAAGAAGTATGTTAGTTTTATGTGTATGTGTTTGTTTATTAGTTATGTGAAGGTTAAACGAATACATGCATGAACGTGTACATGTTCGTTCGGTTGGTCTACAACCTTGATAAGTAGATAAAACAATATTATGACTTACGACATTCCGAGCTTCTCCGTGTAGAACTGAAGACTGACTTTTGGATCTTTAATTCGGTACATCTAAAAGAAGAAAGTACATATATAGTTAGTGCTTCCACTGAATATGATTCAATTTTGATTCATGATAATACATATGGCTTACCTAAATACTTATCATTGAAATCAAAATGTTGATTTTTCATCATTCAATAAATCACACAAAAAATTTACTCCGATAATCATATGGTATGTTCATATTACAATTTTGGTCCAAGGTTTGAAAAATTACACCTTTGTGTAAGTTAATATTATGGCTTTGGGCCCTAATTCCCTTAGCGCCCAAAAGTTCTAGAAAAGTTATAATAAAATAATTTTAGCTTTGGAATTATTGGTCGTGAGGTGTGTGATCTAATATTATACACAGATGATCTAATAATAAGATGTAAAGCAAAATATATATTTTTTTTTACAAAATGAGCTTGGGTTTTATTATCCACTATAATTACGAATACACACAAGTTTAGGGCCGGAAACGAATCGAAGGGACACGAACTAGGTAATGGACACAAACGAATGTACGTCAGAAATGAACACACACGTCGGTCGTGATGATAAATTTCTAAAGGCTATGATTTGCGAAGGTTGTCAACCCTAAATTATTAAAAGGCATCTAATATATAATGCATCCTAATGAACTATTGACACACGAATATATAAACGAGCATAAAGAGAACGGAAACTAACAAACATAAAGGAATAGATTACCGAACGTTTACGAACATAAATGAACAAATGCGACATATGCTTATGTTCGTTGCTTTAATTAAACGGACAAAATTTCTTGTTCATGTTCATTCATTTATTAAACAAACAGACACAAAAAATACTTTCGGCCAAAAGGTTAACGAAATCATTTTGGTTCATTTGCAGCCCGATGAAATATGAATCTAAGATGTAAAGAAAATAATATTTTTTTAAGAAATTTATCATCTACATCCTAAAAAGCTTAAGGGTATGTTTGGCAATGAGCTTTTAAGAGCTTTTAGGAGCTTCAAGCTTCAAGCTTTTAAAAAAAAAAAAACTTCTACTTAATAAAAAGTCTTGTTTGGTTGAAGGGGCTGGAAGCTTTTAGGTTAGAGAAAAAGCTCTACAGTAAAAAGCTACTAGTAGTAGCTTTTAAGAAAAAACTCTACTAGCTACAAATTTTTAGTTAGTAAATGACACAAATACCCATTCTATTTTAAAAATAAAATAAAAGCTTTCTTTACAATCTTTTAATTATGATCATTTTGATCATTTTATACATTTTATTAAAAGCTCCAGCTACTCTGTCAAACACCAAAATATATTTAAAAAAACTTCCAGCTAACAGCTTCCAGCTACCAGCTTGCAGCTTCCAGCTACCAGCCTCCAGCTAGTTTTACCAAACATACCCTAAAACTTAAAAGCAAAGCTATATATGTGAAATCATTTTGATAATCAAGTACCGTTTGTTGCACGAAGTAATCCTTTGTTTCTTCAGGTTGTGGACCTTTGCGGAGTCCTGGATTCTTCTCCAGCGATTCACTATCGGTAGCCATTGACGATGATACTTTGTCGGAAAATTAGGCTCAATAGAGAGGACTAGAGGTGCATTATAATAGGGTTTGCTAGTTGCGAATCTAAGTGAATGAACGAGATAAGGCATGAGTGGCTACAAAAAACCGCCATTAAAGAAAGAGAATAAAGCTTAATGTGGGAATATATAGAGACGACAGTGACGTAGGTGCATGGGATGTTTATCTTGATAACGGTTGCTGGCTATTAAGGGTGATGTTATTTGCACCGGAGGCTTTTTTAAGGTTTTAGACAACTCTACTGCTCGTAGAGGCCTCTACGAGCGGTAGAGGAAACTCTGCTGCTCGTAGAGGTCTCTACTGCTCGTAGAGAACTATGTCAGATGTGGTCCACACTTGCCAATCATTGACAATCATTTAATGATACCTCTACTGCTCGTAGAGGCCTATACGAGCAGTAGAGTTTCCTTGAATTTTTTTTCCATCGTGCATGGAACTGAATGCTTTTTAAACTTTTTAATGTCCTCTACAGCTAGTATTGGTCTATACGAGCAGTAGAGTTAATATAATTCAGTAAAAAACTAGCTTGTAGAGGAGCTCTATGACTCGTAGAAGTATCCTCTACGACTAGTAGAGGTCTCTACTGGTTGTAGAGAAACAAATATTAAAAAAATAATTATTTTTATTATTATTATAAATTATACTATTAGAAAAAAAATAAAAAATAAAATAAAATAAAAATGTGTGTTATTCTACGACTAGTAGAGGCCTCTACTGGTAGTAGAGAAAACCTTCACGAGCCATAGAGCTCATCTACGAGCTCCCAACATTGTTTCTCTACGAGTGGTAGAGGCCTCTACGCTCGTATCTGTTCCACCCTCTACCACTAGTAGAGACCCATACCACTCGTATATAAATACTCTACAGCCTGCAGAGGCCCATACGAGTGGTAGAAAACCTTTTTTTTTTTTTTGTTTGTTAATTTTATGTATGTTATTTGAGGTTTTATAAAAAAAAATTCCACTACTTGTTATATATTATAAAAAGCGTGTGCCGATTTAGATTTCCCGTCTTAAGCCCCACCTCGGTAGCTCAGCGGTAGAGCGGCCTCTTTTATAGTTCAACAGGTAGTCGGACGTGGGTTCAAATCCCGCTCGAAGGAAAAAACAGAGAGAGAAGCGAAGGGGCCTTTCCTCGCTTCTGTCTTTTTTTATAGATCAGTTCAGTCTGTAAACAAGCGGGTGATTTTTAGCCGGGAAACTGTAAACTTTCGAAAGCAAGCTCACCCACTCTCCCCCAGTGGTTAAACTCTAGGATCTGATTTGAATTCCATATTAAAGAAAAGTAGACATCTGCGGCCTAAAACTACACGAGTGGATAGATTTACGGCTACTACTTCCCGATCTTTGTGAACGTTCACTTCAATAGGATATCTCGTTTTACTAGCTCGACTATAGAGAGAGGAACTAATGGTAACAAGCCAGACCAGATGATCTTCAAAGACATACATATAACAAGTAGTGGAATTTTTTTATAAAACCTCAAATAACATACATAAAATTAACAAACAAAACTAAGAAAAAAAAAAAGGTTTTCTACCACTCGTATGGGCCTCTGCAGGCAGTAGAGTATTTATATACGAGTAGTATGGGTCTCTACTAGTGGTAGAGGGTGGAACAGATACGAGCGTAGAGGCCTCTACCACTCGTAGAGAAACAATGTTGGGAGCTCGTAGATGAGCTCTATGGCTCGTGGAGGTTTTCTCTACTACCAGTAGAGGCCTCTACTAGTCGTAGAATAACACACATTTTTATTTTATTTTATTTTTTATTTTTTTCTAATAGTATAATTTATAATAATAATAAAAATAATTATTTTTTTAATATTTGTTTCTCTACAACTAGTAGAGACCTCTACTAGTCGTAGAGGATACTTCTACGAGTCATAGAGCTCCTCTACAAGCTAGTTTTTTACTGAATTATATTAACTCTACTGCTCGTATAGACCAATACTAGCTGTAGAGGACATTAAAAAGTTTAAAAAGTATTCAGTTCCATGCACGATGGAAAAAAATTCAAGGAAACTCTACTGCTCGTATAGGCCTCTACGAGCAGTAGAGGTATCATTAAATGATTGTCAATGATTGGCAAGTGTGGACCACATCTGACATAGTTCTCTACGAGCAGTAGAGACCTCTACGAGCAGCAGAGTTTCCTCTACAGCTCGTAGAGGCCTCTACGAGCTGTAGATAGGTGCAAATAAGTTTTAATCCGGTGCAAATAAGAGGCGCCGCTATTAAACTGTTAGCCGGAAAAGGTGATATGTTGCATTTACACCCCTATGCATGTAAATGAAGAGAAAAATAGGCTCTTGTTTTCATCATCCTCATTTGATGAGAAAAGAAGGAAAAAGAGAGAAAGAAAAGAAAAGGATGGAAAAGTCTTTTCCTTTCTTTTATTTTCGTTAAGTAAACTCGAGAACACACAAATTATAAAATGCTTGAACGTTCATTGGGGTCTTTTTGAATTAGAAAATTAAATTAAAATTAACATAATGGTAATATTTGAGGATGCATAACAACCATTTTATTTGTAAGATGGTAAAAGACTAAATGATTTTCATTTAATAGAGGGTTACATTATATAGAGATAAAATAGGCCCGTGGGCTTAATACTATATTACAATACACCCCAGCAGCAGTGGCGAATCTAGAAATGTTTTTCAGTAGTAACGTTTTTCATTTTTTTTTTTCATTTTAGTAGCAACGTTTTTCAAATTTCATAAAAAAAACAAATTTTCCACTAATTTTCCACTACGCGCGCGAAGTTGAGCTGCAACGCCCGCACCCCCTGGTTGTATGCTGGATCCGCCCCTGCCCGGCAGTCAGAACGGTAGAGCATCGGACACTTATAATCTTATTATTTTTAAGCAACTATTATTGCTTAAAACACTACTTTGGAATAGCTTCAAATTTCTTATATAATCATATCTAAGCTATTCGAAGCATAGTTTTTGGTATCGTGTTAAATATCTACATCTAGCAATTTCTCAAGAGAAGATCACCTTGAAGCCTTGAACAATGATGCTTCCATGTATTGCTTTAAACCTTACTTCTCACTAGAGGTGCACAAAAAAAAAACGGAATCGGAATTGGAATCGGAAAAAAACCCAGAACCGGGTATTAAAAAAAAGCGGAACCGACCCTACCCGGAACCGGAACCGACCCTACCCGTCAGGTATGGATAGGGTATAGATTTCTATGTAAAAAACCGTACCCAGAACCGGACCCCTTTTGTACCCGGTTGTACCCGATTTTTTTAAATACCCGGAACCGGGTTTTCCTAATACCCGGTTCATGACCCAAAAAAGTATATGTCAAGCGACGTGACTATTTGGCATTTTGATGTTGAGGCGGTCCGGGAAGGAATGGGTCACTTTGTGATTCAAGAAGGGTTACCATTTGACCACTTCGACAACCCAAGATTGACCCGTCTTATCCAAAGAATTCTATAACCACGTTATAATTTTCTAAGTCGCACTACCCTTCGACGTGATTGTATAAAAAGAATTCAATATCCAGCATAGCCGGGTTTTTTCAATACCCAGTGTACCCGTTTTTTTCAATACCCGGTATACCGGGAACCAGTTCCATACCCGAAACCGGGTATTGAAAGAACCGGAACCGAGTATTGAAAAACCGGAACCGGTATACCGGGTATAGTTTTTTACGCTAGGAACCGGAACCGGATCTGGAACCGGTTCTTCTAATACCCGGTCGAAGTAATACCCGACACTACCCGGAACCGGTTCCATACCCAGAACCGGATATTGAAAAAACCCAATTTATGCACCTCTACTTCTCACTTGATTCCACTGATCTTTGGGAAAGCTTGAAGTTACCTCTTGGACCTTATGAAAGCCACACGTTAACACTTTTATATATTCTTGCAAAATTGGTCCAAAAACTCACAAATATTCCTTTAGTGACAGATTTTAACCCACAATATTTGCCCCTTTAACATCTTTTTCCTTCATTGGACCTTATAAAGACACTATTTATAAGTTTTTTATTCATTTTGGTCATGACATAACTTGGAATTTCACAACTTCTTCCAACACAATACCAATCAATTAAATGGTCGAATATATGACGCACCTTTCCCTAACTTCCAACTCTCACTTAGCGTCGAGCTCTTCTTAATGCGCTCCTTACACTTGCACTAAGCATCTAATAGAATATCTTGCTAAAGGAGAGGGTCACATACACTGAGTCACTGATACACCCAATCTTAATCTCCACTTTGGTTAAAGCAACAGTGAACCTGGTAATTGATGTTGGGAATTGAACTTGCACCACACAGGTTGGGGTGTTACTTACCACTAGGGCGGGATCCCAGTACTCTCAAAATTCATATCCATAACATAATTATTAAAGATGGTGACGGTACTATTCATACCGACCATCATCTTTAATGATATATATAATATCCCTAATAGAATATAATTAATGAATGTAGAGATGTTACGGTATAATTAAGGGAAGTATTAAGTTTTTGCATCCTAAAAGTATTTTTTTTTTTTTGGAAACTTCACTTTCATTCAAACACCTACCGGGTCACAAAACGTGAGCCGGAGGCAAAACAAACACTTACACCATATATAACGGATATATACACCACTCTTTCCAAATTAAGTTACTAGCCCAAGTTCTATTTTTGAACCAAAAAAACGTGAGAGACTTAACACTAGCAATAAGATCCGCAACCTTATCTTGTACGCCTTTAAATCTTTTATCATTTCTCGCCTTCCAAATGGACCACAAAGTAACAATGACGACTCACTGAATTATCTTCTTGCCCAACTTACCTCCATTAGCCAACTTATAAATCTTTAACAAATCGGACACACTAAAGGCGAATATTGGTTCTAACCTGCACCATCTCCCAATAACCATCCATACAGTATCCGAAAATCTGCAGGCGGTAAACAGATGTATCCCAGATTCATCCCCAGCTTCACACATATCGCAGACTTTATTCTCAATGTACACATGTCGTTTTTTCCAATTCCAGAATTGTAGGAAGTCTCTCCATTTCAGCACGCCAAGCCATAACGTTGCATTTCAAAGGCACCCATGAAACCCACTTCATAACAAACTGATTCCCATCATCTCTGCAGGCTCACAACACTTTTTTCACCTCTTGAACAGAGAACTCTGCATTCGCAGACCCCAGCCAAACCCATCTGTCCGCTGCATCAGTAAACAACGTCCCTTGCAATTGCACTTGTAACTGTTGCAAATCAATCTCAGCGGCTACATCTCTAATGACCTGCACCCAATCAGCGTGCAGATAGATACCTGCATTAACAGTCCTCACTCTATCTGCTACACAACACTGTTTACTCGTCTCAAGCTGAAAAAGTCTCGGCCACTTCTCTTTAAGAGTAATCTCCCCTAACCACACATCAGCCCAAAACCTCACATCTTTCCCATTTCCAATCTTAGGTTTAATCAATTTGTGCACAAACATATCATTAGACTTCAGCGTCTCTGCCACCTTTACTATTGATTTCCAACACCCAGTCGCATTTTTATTAACCGGAAGTGTATTCCAGACTGCTCTAGTTGAATGACAAGCCTCGATCACGCATCGCCATAAGCTACCTTTCTGATTATTAAATCTCCACTTCCATTTAAACATCAAAGCTTCATTCGTATCTTTTAGGTGACTAATCCCCAACCCACCCTTCTTTTTAGGCATAGTAACTTTTTCCCACGGAACCCAGTGAATTTTATTCCCCTCGGTTGTACCCGTCCACAAATTTTTTTTCATTTTTCGTTCAAGCTCCTGAATAACTTTAACCGGAGCCCTATACAAGGAAAAGTAGTATACCGGATGACTCTCCATAACCGCTCTAATGAGTGTAATTCTCCCACCAATAGACAAAGTCTTAGCTTTCCAACTTGAGAGCCGAGCATCAAAAACCTCCAAAACCTTCTTCCAATTGCTATATCTATTCATGTTCGCGCCAACCTTTATCCCCAAGTACTCAAACGGAATCTCCCCACGTGTACACCCCATAACCAAAGCTGTATTATCCACTTCCTGATTAGACGTCCCAATCCCATACAAATTGGATTTGTGAGTATTAATCTTTAAACCCGAACATATGTGAAAACACCTCAATATTCTAGCCACCTTATCCACGTTACTACCTGACCACTCACCCAAAATCAAAGCATCGTTGGCGTAAAACAAGTGTGTTACACCTTCGAACTCTCCTATTTTCGTCGCCTTATTAATCACACTAGACAATGCCTCCATCACAATCAAAAATAGAAACGGGGAAAGCGGTTCCCCTTGTCACCCACCTACACAAAATATTCGGAAAGCCCATTTGATCCATTATAGAGAGCAAGAAGTTCCCGTTGACGTTATCATAAGCCTTTTCAAAGTCGATCTTAAGTAAAAAAGCTTTCTTAGATCGCCTTTTCAGCCAAGAAATCACTTCATTCACCATTAACGGCCCATCCAAAATATACCGATCATTTATAAAAGCCGTTTGCGAATCCGAAATAACATCCCCCATAACTTTCTTAATACGAAAAGCCAAGACTTTAGAAATAACTTTGCTAATGATGCCAATTAAATTAATAGGGCGATAATCTTTCTGTGTTACAGGATTATTCTTTTTAGGAATCAAAGTAATATGTGAGGGCACTACACCCATTACTTATAACTCCTGTATTATAAAAGTTCTCCATGATACGAAAGAAATCCTCCTCCAATAAATCCCAAAACTTCTGCACAAACCTGAAGTTAAAACCGTCTAGCCCAGGCGCTTTATCCGGACCACAATCAAAAACCGCATTTTTTATCTCTTCTTTAGAAAAATGCGCGATCAAGTCTTCTCTTTTCAGAATCGACACCGTTTTTAGCTCCTCACACACCATTTGGGGCCTAATTTTATGGGCTTCAGTGAAATGTTTTCTGAAAAAAAATTAACACCTCTTTTTTCACTAGATTCGGTTTATTAACCCAAACCCCATCAATCTCAATCCCTGGAATGGCATTAATAGCTTTCCTTCCATTAATAATACCGTGGAAAAATGTCGTATTATCATCTCCCATCTTGGCCCATTTAACTCTCGCCCGTTGTTTAAGGTATTTATTGGTCGCTTGATTAATCTCTTCAATATCTTTCTTGCATTCATCCCACACCCAAAGTTCTTCCTCATTTAAATCTCTTGTCTCCATCTCTACTGCCAGATTAGCTATTTCTTTTTGGCAAGACTCCAACTGATCCTTCTCTCGATCTTTCGTACTATCTCTCCAACTTCTTAAATTACCCCTTAGAACTTTCAGTTTTGGCATCAGCGTTATATCAGGAGGGTCATCACTAACGAACTCTGTCAAAGAACCTTTAACCACCTCAACACACCCTTCCTTATCAAAGGCCTATGATCAGAATAACCCCTCGACAACGACCTTAAGTAACCATTAGGCCATAAATAAAAAACGTCTGAGCTCACCATCAATCTATCAATTTTACTTTGTTTGTTTCCTTTCCCCTTCCCCGCAAGAAACGTGTATTTATACCCCTTCATGCTATACTCTAACAGCCCCATATCATCGATAAATCTATTAAAATCTTGAGCACTGACCGCATTAAAATCTCCAAATAACATCCAATCCCCAACCCTGGCTCTCATAGCATCCGAAATATCCTCCCAAAGCAGCCTCTTTTGAGCCACCTTCTGAGGCGCATATATATTCTTCATATTAATCAAATAATCCTTTTCTTTCACCCACCCTGTAGTAATCAAAAAATTCTGATGTTTCGTCGTCTTGACTTTTGAGAAAATCTTCGGATCCCACTTATTAACAAGACCCCCTGACCTCCCATTAGAATCCACCACATCAAATTCAACATCATCCCTACCCCAAAACCTACCCCAATCCACACTGTCCAAATTACTGTTCTGCGTCTCCTGCATCCCCAAAACCTAAAAGTATGGATTGAAGATCCGTTTCTCCTTCACAAATTTAAAGTATTTTTTATGTCTTATGCTAGTAATTGTGTTGCTCGTAAGTTGTATACAACAATGGCTGGCAACTTGGAGAATTATCTAGGTTTCTAACATCGAGTTTTCATTTATCTTGCCTATTTTTGACACATATTGTATAAGAAAACATTTTTGCATAAACACAAGAAGATCAACTCATATTATAGTTTGACACACAAAGTCAAAATACCATGTTCTTGTGGCACGTAAATATTTTATTATTAACAAAAATTCCTGCAAAACTGATGAATTTATTATTTTATGTGATATGTTCCAAGATTAACAAACTTCTACTTCTTTCAGCAACGATAATCGTAACTCTTTCCTGAAACTACAGGACCAAATTAGGTAACTAGGTTAGTTAGTTTACCTATTAATATATCGAAAATATGACAATTGGATGTTATAACATTAAGCCCAATGGACTACGAAATTAAATGTATAAATGGATTTCTACTAATGGGCTTGCATCATAAATTTAATCGAGGAAACAACTAAGAACTAAAAAAGGTGCATACAAATTTTGCTATGTATATGAGTTCCTAAGACCTAAGGGACATGGTTTGATAGTAATCTATAATCTATGCTTGAGGTAAAGGATTCAAATCCTACAAAATGCGAGTATTGGTGGTTAGATTATGAGCAAATTATTTGCCGTTAAAAAGTCTCATTTGACTTGAAAAGTCAATGTTGTAACTCTTGATATCTAGCGAATATAGTGTTTTGGAAAGTTTTCAAAATTGATGTTGAAATCTTTTATAAACTAAACTCCCTAATTTGGTCCTTAAATCTAGTTACAAAACTGTTGACGGGTCAAAAGGTGTCAAAAATCTGATTTTAAGTTAAAAGATATTTGAGGAATCCGTATTAGTATATAAGTTTGGGAGGTGTCAATTAGTTAGAATAGATAAAGAGGTATTACAAATGAAGGTGGAATTAAGGGTGTTAAAAAGGTTTGCCGTTAAAAGAGGTCTTACATTATTCATTAATGATCAAATGGTGATTTTAACCTGTATGTGCATAATACACTTATGATGATTATATTCCTCGGATCATATGATGCAATTGGATTGTTCAAATATAATTGAGATTAGGATTCAACCGGAATTTTACTTAATAAATCTCATGTGAGTACATAGGGTGTGTGTGTGTGTTTTTCCATATGAATGCTTACATCAACATTCCTATTAATTCAAGTAGTCACTAGTTTATCTAAAGTACACTATTTATATGGATACATAAATCTACATTATTGATGATATGATTATGTAGTTAACACTAAGTAGTTTAATTGTGTATTTCAACCTAAAGAGTTCAAAATGTTTTGTTGTTTGGAGGCCATGTACGAATGCAGTTGAATTATTTGGTATGTTGTAATAGAGGTGACCTGCTAAATAATCTTTAACTAGATTTGTGACCCGCCGTGCGTTGCCCTGGCAGTCGGATGCAACATCATAAAGTATAAACTACAATCGACCAAGCTCATTTTAAAACTAAATTTATATGGAAATATATAGTAAGTTGCTTTACAATTAACTTATCTATTATTAACTCTTGGCATTTTATAATTCACGTGCTCCTATTCGAATCTTTATCATCAGCCACCCGAGCTCTAAAAATCGTATAATTCTAAAGAACCAAAAAAAAAGTAGAGCATAAACTCGTAATTATATAAGGATGCTTGAACAACCTACTGTTATTATGATTAGCTATACCTGTCAATATGTTAACTTTTTTGTTAGATTCTTGTGAATGCTTGAAATACCTTATATGTACATGTACATACTGTGTTATAGGTCTCCATGACCTGGAATCAGAGGCACCACAACTCACCAACACCACTTAAAACAAAAAGAGTACAACATACTCTAGTAAGTGCTACATAAATTGAAAAACTAAAAAATAATTAAGAAAAATAAAGAAATATCACCTTCTAACCATTGAGGATTTCTTACTATCTCCCTTCTATATTTCGATTAGTGATTTTTCTAAAGCTTATGCAAAACAACAGAAGATGGCGCTCATAGTTCCCGAAAACATTTGGGTGTAAGGTGGTTGTCACTCAACATAGCCATCAAGTAACCTAAAAGCATCTAAACAATATGAAAACAAAGTTAAATAATTCGTTAAACCCACAATAACGTGAATAAACCAAACAAAGGCATTTGCAGGATCAATTGAAACTTACTAATCCCCAAACAGTTGTATGGCTGCTTGTGGGGTTGCAGGTGTAAACCCAACATCAACCAACCTCGCCACGCCATCGTCATCATTTGTCATTTGAAATTATACACTCATCATTGCCAGCACCACAATCAATCCAAACCCTATATTTTAAAGACAAACCATTCAGCAACATATACACGAAAATGATAGCAACAGGAGACATGGGATAAAGGCAAAGATAAGCATGTGTTTTATAAAACCATCAAGAATAAACACAACAAACGACCATAAATCCATTAGTCAATATTAAAAGTCAGTGACCAAGACACCTTTTAATGTTCCGAAGGGCAACATGGGTGCAACTAAGATTACCAAGCCAATCATAGTCAATACGCATATCCATTGCAATCAAGCTTAAATGATCATAAAATCATCTTTCGCGAGACCCAATTGTCAAATATCACAATTACCAACTAACACTTGATCTAGGCATAATATACAACAAAGCATTTTCAACTACAACGCATGTACTCACAGCCTTAACCAAGTAAAGAAGACAGCAGGGGGACATTGGTTTTAGACGGTGGTAAAAAACGCGTACACATCAAACAAAGGCAGCATAGGGTCGGGTGATGTGTATTGGTCACCGATCATTCAAAACAATGGCAACATCAACGTAAGTCAGCCATGAAACCACAAAATATTATGCTAAAACTCGAACTACACAACCAAAAACGTCTGTCGTCGCCGTAGACAACTTGAAAGTCGCGACAACAATATAACAACTTATGACAATTGGTATAAGTACCCCCATGAAAGTTAACAATCACAATAACAATTATACCACAATCTTACACAAAATGCCACTTTTGATTAAAAAAGTCTTAAATTCCTCAAGTAAACTGATATATTACCGTTAGATTTATTAAAAAAAATGTTGGGTTAAAAAACGAACACTTAAATAGATGATGAAATGAAGTTTCAGCTACGTATATGAACTGTTTTTTTCAACCAGAAACTCAAAACTTCCTAAATCGGCTTTTCACATTTCTTACTCCCCAAAACAAAATAATTTAAACCCTAATTCCAAACGCAATTTCCAAGAACCTTCAAGATCCACACAAAAAGAAAAAAAAAAACAATCGCCAATGACGTAGCCTAAGGTTACCACTTTCAAGCCAAAACATTCAATACATCAAGACTCTAGCGATTATACCAAAGGATGAACTATTGAAATACATAAACCTTAAACAATAAGAACTTACCTCAATCAACGATGAGCCCAACATGCAATGAAGGGTGGCTTCGACGGAACCCTAATCTCCTATCCGAATTTGATCTCAACCTCGGTTAAGTGAACGTAGAACCGTCACGGCGTCCGTCTTCGCCGTAGGCGGCTCAAATTCCGTCGGCAACATCATTCTTTTAAGGTACGACCGTCACCACGGCAACGGCCGTCCTCGCCGTAGGCGTCATGAAAGCAGCAGGCAACAACAAACAACATCCATCGCCAGGTGAGGAAGGTTGAGAGAGAGGGGGAAAGCTTTGGGGGAAAAGAAGAGATCAGGGAGACTGTGGCTTTTAAAGCCAAGAGCAGAAAATAATCACAACAATAGGAGTTTGTACCAGAGGAGAAACCCTGCATTATAGTGTTGTACCGTACAACTTGCATGCATTTCAAAAAAGTTTTAAATGTGGCTACTGTAGCGCTACAGTGCTCACAATCTCCACTTGGTAAATATAGGATGTTGGAATGGGTATAGGTAAGATTTGACCCCATTTAATAATCACAACTGAGTGACAGAAGTATGTGAGTCATGTAGTCCATGTAAAAAATATTGATTTGGCGTGTTAAAAAAAGAAAATATGGATAAAGTACACACAAATAGGCTGATAGCAATACCAGCAAAATTGTTGGGCTCAAAACTGAATTTCATGGGCTGGAGTAAATTAGCCCACGAGAAAAAAAAACGTCGAATCATTAAAAAGAAAAAAAAAAGTTGGTAACTTTTTTTTTTGTATTTAAATTCGAAGTCGGTAATTTTCGAAGGATCATCTAACTACAACAATTTCTACGGCTGCTGGAAAACAATTTTATTTTTCTTATTGTGTATTGGAGTTCAGCACAATTAATTTCGGGTTCGTAAGTGAAGGGATACGGTATCAAAAACTGACAATACCATATCACAAATTACCCACAAAGTAGCGCCTAGCAAAATCCATGAATAAAGTCTATTTTATGTCAGCGGGTCAGCTTGCGTCCATTAGACAGTGGACGCACGGTCTACCGCCCGTTTTACGTTAGTAGGGCAGACGCACTACGAAGCTTCTTCAACAAGATTGACAGGACTACGTCGATACGACTGAAAGATACCTTTCATGGCAGCATCGAGACACACACCCGAGGGCAGTTCTGCCCTAGACAACTGTTCCTGACGCAGCAGACTGCCCGTCAGAGTGCTCGACCAATCAAGAACTGCGCTCAGCCTGACACTTGAAAAGGACGACGACGTGGCAACTCCCCAGCCAAGATATCTCTGGCAGGAGACTTTCTCAACCACAACTGGCCTCAACTTCTAGATAACGAATCATTGTCCACCGCCCTGGAGTAGCCAATAGGCGGACGCCATGTGTCCGCCGCCCACCAGCATCCACTAAATGGACGCCACGTGTATTATCGACAGGACGGTAACATCTCCTCTTTCTCATCTATTTTATCAAAGCCTCCTTCCTAGCAAACGTCAACGCCGACAACTTACAAAACACCCTCCAGGGCAAAGATGGCATCCCAGATTCTTGGGAGGAGGTCGTCCGGATCTCTAAACTATACGCTGGAAACCAAAAAACAATCCGCCAAAATTAGCGCGGAAACGCCAGCAGTAACCTCAATATCTGGCTAAATCAATTTAATTCCAACACTTGGGTTTGTTTTCTTGGCTTTATTCGAACATTTATGTGAAACTATTATGAGATTTTATTATTGAATGGTTTGTTTGTGTATTTTCTTGATCTTAAATCCAGCTCTTTTTTGGGATATACGTTAGACTGTTAATAAACCGGGCACTTTGTTAATTATTCTAAGAAATTGTTTCAAGTTTTAAAACCCTAACCAATTTTGATTTTTGATAAGAAGGAACAGTTAGCGGTTTAAGTTTGTCTATGAACTTGAATTCGTTATAGAATCACACAATCTGGTTAAACATTTCAAACAAGGTGAGTATTTATTTATAATCCATACTTTTCTCACTACAATCCACACGCTAACAAGGTGAGTAAAAAAATACAAACTACTCGTCACCAACATCATCGACCCGAAAATTGTTCCAAATATGGTCGATTAGATCCGTGCAAAGATTGTTGCTATATAAGTTCACGACATCTTCGCAAAACCGATACAAGCACTCCCGACTCATTCTAGCAGACATCCTCAAGTATTCATCCCATGAATCACTAGCAGTCCCGTACGCCAACTGACGAATCGCAGAAGTAAATTTTTGTAGAGTCGTAAAACCTCGTTTTCCTCTAGCATCATATCGTAGTGTGAAAAACTCATCATAATTAGCCAAGTCATTGGCAATTCGTTGAAACAATCGGCGACTCATTCTAAAGCGACGCTTAAATAGCTCGTCTGGGTATACGCAGTCCTCAGCAAAGTAGGCAGCAACCAAACGTTCGTGTGCACCTTTAGATAAAAATAAAGAATATAAGAAATAAAATATAATAACAAAAATCTATTTTTAAAATATAAGATATGAAATACAATAAAAAAGTAGTAAAAAAAATTAACAAAATATAACAAAATAAAAGAAATTTAAAAAGTATAAGAAATAAAATATACCCTCACGATCTCTGTTTAATGCGGCGCGTCTTGTTCTTGGTTCCGAATTTGTTTCCTCGTCACTACTGTCGTTTACGAACTCCAACAATATCTTTGCCGTTTCAACCATCGTGCTCGCAAAAAAATTGGCAACGTTTGCCTCTTCTGACGACGAACTCATGCTTGTATAAAATTAGGTGAAAAAGGCTAGAAATTATTATGTGGTTTTATAAAAAAATTAGGGTGTAAAGTTTATAAAATATGGAGTGTTGTGTGAAGTAGGTTTGAATTGGTTTGAATTGGTGGTAGGATTTTGAAGTTTTATAATATATTATATATAAAAAAACGTTTTTTTTTTTTTTTTTTTTTTTTTCAAACGGTCAATTTCCAACGTTTTAAAAATTCCAACGGTCAAAAATTCATTGGGAAAAGGGACGGGGTGGACGGGGGAATTCTCCCGAGTTCACCGAAGCTTCTTCGGGGGGGGGGGGGGGGGCGGTGTTCCCCTTCGGGGAAAATGCCAAATCATCCTTCCCGAGCCTTTCCCCACCCCACACCCCACAGTCTTACTAAGTACTATAGGTGCAAGGTGATATTTAAATAGCTAAGTTAGCTGTAGATTTAGTTATTTTGTTAATTAACCAACTTTTTTATATTTAAATACCATATATTATTGTAATTGAGATTTTTAACCAACATCACATTATTTTGGTGAGATACAAACACCATATCACTATGTCACAATCTATAATATGTGGTTAAATATAAATACATAACATCGTTAGTCAACTTAGAAGGGTTATATTAAGCTTTATCGTGAAATTAAGAATTTAAACTGAGTATTACTCCAAGTCGTAACAAACAAAATGTTATGAGAGGGATCATTAGCCAACTCAGATCTTCACTCTATCGGTTAAAGCTAGAGTACATTCTATACAAGTTGCTAATTCAAACAAATATCAATTCTTTGAGTAAATAGCCAAAACCGTCCCAATGGTTTGATGGATTTTGCCAATCCAACCCAAAATAAAATTAACTGCCTTAACAATCCAGTAGTTTGATGAAATGCGCAAAAACAGTATAATTATTTAACAGGGTGAACGGTGGTGAAGGTGCAGTAGTGATGGATGTTGAAAGTCAGATGGTGGTGGGTGCTGCTTCACAAGAAAAGATGGTGGGGGCGGTGCTTCACCGGAAGAGAAGGCCGGTGAGGCAGATGCGGTTTTCAAGGTCGCCATGACATGTGGTAGAAAGTGGCGGTGACAGGGGTTAAGATGGTGAGAGACACAAAGTGTTTAGAGTAGAAAAATATGGGCAAGTGGTGGTGGTCGAGTGGCGGATGGAGCTTGGTGGTAGGGTAGTATATGGAGACAAAGTGAGAAAGAGAGAGGATAGGGTGTGGTGATGAAGGTGTGGTGGTGGTGGTGGGTGTAGATGATGAATAGTAGAAAAAATAGTGTTAACATTTTGGTCTGGATTGATGGTGGTAATGGTATGGTGATGGTGATAATGGGGAGAAATAGAAGGTAAATGGATAATTTTACCCCTAACTTAACTTGACTGAGTTAACCCCGTTAAATAACTAGAATGTTTTAAAGCATTTCGTCAAACTACTGGATTATTCAGGTAATTAGTTTCATTTTGAGCTGGAATGGCAAAACCTACCAAACTACAGGGACGGTTTTGACTATTTACTCATTCTTTTAAAAGTGATGAGACTTCAACAATTTAAAGAGCTTTATATCACTATGCATATGGATGGCAAGAAAAGCTATCAAAATCCAATTGTGTGTGATGTTACTTGGCGTTTACCCCCGCACTAATAAATAAAGTACCAAATTATTTCAATAGTATTCAAAATCAATCATTTAGTTAACTATTAATTTTATGATTACAAAACCACCATACTTCACTTTCCATATATCATCCGAAAGATAATACGAATAATTTAGATACGAGTCTACAAAATTCCCAAAACGTTTTATAAACGTATATACATCTTTTCGTTTCCACTTCTACCCTTCCCTTTTACATAACAACACAAGCATTCGGATTCTCGTCGCTAAACAACTGAGGGGCATGTACGTAATCTACATAACCCGGCCCGTATGCGTATTGAGGATACGGATACACCATCGGGCCACCGTAACTTTCCATTTTATACATCTCCGGATTACCAACACCACCATCACCGCCACCATTTCCCTCTCCACCTTTGTTTTTCCCCTTATTCTCACCACCACCACCGCCGTCTTTACCCTCACCGCCATTCTTCCCCTTTTTATCACCACCACCGCCTTTTTTCTCACCATCGCCATCTTTTTTCGATGGAACAACCTCCACCGCCCTCTTCAACTTCTCTTGCAAAGCCTCCGCCAATAACTTCATGTCAATCGCTCCTTTCACCGTTACCAAATCCTTGTTCTTATCGAAAGACATCTCTATATACCCTATAACAACAATGTCCTATCAAAATCCTTCTTCTTATAAAAAAACATCAATATTCCAAAATTATAAACTTCATAAAAATATAAAAAAATTAAAATATGAAAAGTCAAAATTACCCTTTGTTTTGGTCACAAGTTTATGAATCTTCCGTATGCAGCCTTGACAATGCAATGGAACCTTCAACACCCCTGTTGTTACCGGTATCTGATTAACCAAAAAAAATGATTAAACCGCATCGTTAGCAATAAAAGAATTATTTTAACTTTAGGTGTTCTTAGCAAAATCACAAGTGTTTCTACAAGGTTTTGAGGGAGGACAGGGCGGCCTCGGTAACGCCACCTCGGCTTACTAGCCTATTCAGCTACACCAGCCCGCCTTGGTCGGCAAACATTTTCGGCTATGGGTTGCCGATTTCCAACTCTCTTCCACTTCTCTCTCTTCTATTTTTTTAAAAAAATGTTTAGGCTAGACGTTTCCAGTGTTTAAGCTACTTTATGCTAGTTTTGGTTAAAATGACGTGACACAGTGAAACTGGTGCCCTCTCTCCCTCCATGAACGTGTTTTTAGGTGACAAGCAAACTCCTCGTGAACTAACTTTAAAAATCCTTGGAAACCAAAGAGTGATGATATTCAAACATCCCTCTATACGAAGCTTAGAGGTCTCTACCCGTCGTATAGGGTTAAAATACATTAAATGCATGTACCTATACGACGTATAGACACCTCTACGCATCGTATAGGTACAATGTAAGGTCCGTGACTTTGCAGGGTGTGAGTCTGAAAAAAGCACATCCTATACGCGTGGTACTGTGGTACCGTCTCAATAACCAAAATCCAAACCAATAGTTCAAAAACCTTCTAGAAACACTTGTAAATTTTCAATAACACCTTCTAGAAAATATAAAAAGTTCCTAGTAGATAATAAACATAGAGATGCTAAAAACGAACCTCTTTCGGTTTATTATTTTCGTGTTTTCCGGCGGTTTTCGGTTTATCAAGAGGCGGTTTTTGGTCCTTTTCCGGTGGCTTCTGCTGTTTCTTTTTACTCTCTCCGTCTCCATCGGTTTTCTTAACCGCCGGAGAAATAACCTCCACTTTTTTCTTAGTTTTTTCCTCAACCTTTTGCCGGAGTTTCACCGGATCTAAATTACCGATCACCGTCAGTTTGTTCAACTCACTGTCACCAATCCTCACTGACTCTACACCTATACACACAACCCATATAATAATAATAATAATAATAATAATAATAATAATAATAATAATAATAATAATAATAATAATAATAATAATAATAAGATTGGTAGTTACCATCGAGTGTACGGACAGCTTTAACTACTCTACCAGCACAACCTTCACAATGCAGGTCGATTTTCAGAACCACCTTATTAATATCCGAAGCTTTTTGTTTCTTTGCAACATCTAGACCATCAGCACCGTTGCCACCTTCGTTGTTCTCATTGTTGACTTGGGACTTCTTCTACAAAACCAACAAATATTAAGCAAACCCCACATAATAAAAACGCTGAATAAAGCAAGATAATAATTACCTTTGACATTGCTGGAGAAAGGTGGGAATGTAGACGGAGATAGATGGGAAGGTTATAAAGTAGTGTGTGTGAATTATTGTTATTATTATATGAAGGAAGAGATTTGATGTGATGTGAAATAAATTAAATGAATGATTGAAGATTGGATGGGAGTGACTTCGGAGATGATGATGAGGATGGAAGAAAATGAAACGGCGGTTATTGGGGAACTTATTTTCTCCGAAGTGGTGGGGAGGATATGCGTGTGAACGGCTTTTATATGACCATTTCAAGTAGAGATTAGGAAAAGGTATAGTGTACTGCTACCATATCAGTCGGTATTGGTACACTGTACGGGTTTTACTGCAGTTGGCTTTCTGGCGGCGGTTTTTCTCTGAACTAGTGTGAAATTATTGGTAGACCCGGGTTTCTCTCAGAGTACTCCTTGTTCAGTGGATACTTCGAGGGCGCTCAGGATTGATTTGTTGGCCGTTAAAAAAAATACTAGTATTTAAAGATTTTTATATTTAAATACTTGTATTTATTAATTTTGGTATCGGTACTGGATTGATATCATGCTCATCCCTAATTTCAAGGGTTATTATCGTAAAGATAATTTAAATATTTTTTTTGAGAACTATTATAAAGAGAATTTAGGAGTTACAAGTGCAACTTATTGCAATTTGTAAAGAGTTTTAGGATTCATACACCCTGTGATGTCACGGTGTGACATCATATTTTGGGGTATGTGACAGCCTACTATTGGTAAATGATGTGGGTCAGGGTGTATAAATCCTAAATAAAGGGTGTATGAATCCTAATTACCTTTGTAAATGCTTCTTAATTGAAACATCCGACTGCAAATTTTTATGGAAAATATATTAAAAAAATCAGGGGTAATAATATCGTAAATAAGTTAAACACTAAAGTATACGGTAAAAGTTAGATAAATAATTTTATGAAGTAATATTGTATAACGCCACTTGGGGCACCAAGTGAGATGGTGTCGGGTATGAATCAATCGCAACTCACCAACTGGACTATCCGCACGTCACCACCCGATAACCCCTCCTATTAGCGGCACCACCTAACAACCCCTCTCTCCTCTTCATCTCTCTCTCTCTCTCTCTCTCTCTCTCTCTCTCTCTCTCTCTCTCTCTCTCTCTCTCTCTCTCTCTCTCTCTCTCTCTCTCTCTCTCTCTCTCTCTCTCTCTCTCTTCTGAACACACATTTGTAGGCTTGCAGCTCTATCTCACTCTCTCTCTCATTTCCTCCCTCTGTTGCCAAGCAACCGTAAACCTTACCCGTCCCCACTACCCTTGCCAATGGTAGTGGTATCGTCATGGGGTAGTGAGATACCCATGATCTGGGGCGGATCTAGAGTATAAGCAGGGGTAATGTCCGTTACCCCTCAACTTTTTTGGCGTAGTGTATTTTTAATTTTTTTTACGTGTTTTGTATTACGTTACCCCTGAAATCTTGGTCTAGATCCGACACGGCCATAATCAAATTGGGTGACGCTCCAACCCCCTAATAAGTGAGATTTTAATAATGTAACTTATGCATTGGTGAAGTTGATTATGCATTTATTGTATTAAGCTTTTTTTTAATCTGTAACACTATCTTGATGTGATTTTTTGCGATTATATTGTTTATAAAAAATAAAAAGGCATTCATAATAAAAAGAAAAAAAAATCTGTAACGAGAAGTGGGTTTTACAAAAGGAAAATCTAGCAAAAAGCTAAAAATCTGGAGAAAACAATTGCGAACGTTGCATAATTATCATGTCATCCAATATTTTAATTTTATATCTTTTGAATTTGTTGTAGTTTGATTGTAAATTTTGTTGGATTTGAGTATTATTGGAACTAGGTTTGTACGTGTGAAAAAGAAGAAAAAAAACATCTATCAATGACATGTGTAATTAAGCACGGGTAGTGTTACATTCAATGTTAGAAAAGAAAAAAAACGAGAGCTGTTTCGTAGGATCTAATTGATTAAGTGCTGAATTATTAATATGGGTTTAACATCCTTTATTAGTTGAATGGTTAAGAGTTTAATAGGTTAATTCAGATGTTTTTTTAGTTGAAAAAAAAAACACTATTAATGCTGAATGTTTAAGAAATTTATAAAGAGGCTAACAAGCACCCTGTTATTCTTGCTCGAAAGAAACACTAACATATAGTTCACATAAATGCGATTAATTTAATAAGTGAGAATGTAAGATACATTCCTACACAAAGGAAATGAAATATTTATATAATATAACTTGATCTTTAATTAATTATATAGTACATGCATTTTGGAAATGAAATATATCTATTAAAACCTTCTTGAGTATCTTTTCACAAGGCTTTGTGCAATAATTGCTAATATTGTGCAATAAGCCAATAATTGCTAACACTGTGCAATACATACATACAGTTACACACTTCATAATATAATATTACTAAAAAATATTTTAAGATATGCATAATTATTATTTTTTACTTTATTTTTCATTGTTTGTTAAATTCTCCTATCATTAACATGCTTTTTATATCAACATAATCAACTTTTATTTATAGACAACCGTTTATAGAGTACAAGTTTTAAATAGATTTACACGTGATACATAAAACGATTACGTAACTACATGGGTAGGGTAAAACCCGTGTTTCTTTTGGGCTAATTTAAGAAATTTGGTTAATAGCTTTAGGGCTATATGAAAGGAGAAGGCATCCCGTGATATCTAAATCAACGCCTCAAAGGCACGAATTCTGAAGGATATTATAATCTCCCATGTCAAAGATTTTTCCTAAAAGATGATAAACCGGAAAGAGAAGACACCTATGAGGAAGACCAAAAACTATTTCCATTCATGAAATTAAATTTATAATATAATTCTAGGTATGCCAATATCAATAACAACTAAATATGATTAAATCCAAATATTACGAAAAAAAAAAAAAAAGCTTTATGGTTACTTTACCTTTTTTTTTATTGGGAAGTTTGCAGTTTTGCACTTTCGCATACATATCCTTCAAAAGTCAATCCCACGTGTGCCCCACATTCATAATTATTTTTGCAATCACCGTTAATTTGTTTAATATTGTACAAAATATATGAAAGAAACTCCAACATATAAAAATACTAAATAACTAATAGAAAACAAAATTACAAAGAGGTCGTGTGACAAACTGCTCCATATTCATTTTAAAAATGTGATTTCTTATAATTTCCTATCCTATATTTATTGATTTTATTATCATTATTTTTCATTATCATTCAATTTTACTCAATAAAGAATTAAATTAGTTATTTATCTTTACGCATGAGAATATGGTCATGATGAATGGTGGTGGCGATCAGGCGATGCCGTACTCCGGCGTGGTGGCGCAGCCACAATTGGTGTATAAGCTATTGAGCTGGACTGAAGTTTTGACACAATTGCATTCGGCCACGTGTCATTCCCTTCATAAATTTAGTAATTAAAATATGTACGTAATAATAATCTTTGTTTTGTAGGATGCAATGAGAATGACATGAGCAATGGCTGCAATGTTATTGTTATATTTTATCTAAAAAATTACAGAAATCAATCTTTATGTTTAGTCAAAATTGCAGGTTTCAATCTTTATGTTTCATTTGCACACCAATTAACTTTTACCTATTGATTTTGCTACAGGTTTCAACCTTTGTGACTAACTCATTTAATTTTCCTGGTTAAATCCCCTCACATGCAAGTCATGTGATAGTATATTCGTCATTTTACCTCTTTCTTCAACCTCTCAAAACCTATCTTCTTCAACCCATCTTCTTCAACATCTCAAAACCCTACAACCTCTCAAAACCCTGCAACCACATCGACCTCCACTCGACCCAACCTCTCAATCAACATTTGAAATCTCCAGACGGACCCATTATTAACAATCATGTATTTGGTAAGCATGCCATAAATTGCTGGTTAATAATCGAAATATCACATTAGTATAAACAAAATATCAAACTCATTATCAACAATCAAATATCTCCTAAACATATGCTCTGACTCACAATTAATAGTGAACTGGGTATGTATAATTAAGATCTTTATGGGAAAAATCTAATCTTTATGTAATGAACAATCAAACAAGATTCAAACACTCAATTAACAATCAAACATCCAAATCTGTAATATACCTCACCAACCCAGAAAACCACCATCGGACACCCACCTCGGACACCATAACCACCTCGGACACACCTCCACTTGGACACACAACTCCAACTCAGACACCCGAACACCAACCTCGGTCACTACGTCACTTCAAAAACCACCAACAAAACTCAACTTCCCAACATCACCACCCCGACCTCCATGCTCCACAGACCCGACCCAACCTGTCACCATCCTTAGATCGACCTTTGTCCGATTTGATCCAAAGATTTGCTGGGTGTTCTTCGATAGGACTGGGAGAGAGGGCAATTAAAAGGATTCGGATTAAGGGAAGTAGTGTTTGGCTCAAGTACACCGTTTGCGCTAGAGAAACGATTCCATAAGCTTGTTCAAAGATTTGATCTGTTTGTTTAAGCAAAAGGTTTGTTGAAGGGGAAACACACTTTCTTTGATGATAGCTGTTATTTGACATTTGGTGGCCATCATCGAAAATAATAATAATAATGGAGGTGAAAAGACCAAACTGCCCTCACATGACTTGCATGTGAGGGGACTTAACCAAGAAAATTAACTGAGTTAGTTACAAAGTTTGGAACATGTAGCAAAATCAATAGGTAAATGTTGATTTGGGTACAAATGAAATATAAAGGTTGGAACTTGCAATTTTGACCAAACATAAAGGTTGATTTCTGTAATTTTTTCTATTTTATATACACTCAAGAAAAAAAAATACGTGTAAATTTTTATAGAAAAAAAAGAGAAGTAGAATGTAAAAAATTAAAAGTTGTCTAATGAAAATTTTCTCCTTTTTTATTTTAGTTTTATTTTATTTACTTTATGATGTAAAGTTAAAGGTATGTTTTTACACATTGCCTCACTTTCCTTCCTCTTTCTGCGAATATTCTCTGCTTTTTCTTGCTCTCTTCTTTTCTTTTCTTTTTTTCTTTTTTTTCTTTTTTACTTTGTATTGAAAAGTTAAATACTTTATCTAATAGTTATGGGAAATAATATGTATGTTTTTCTTACAATTACCATTGTTTGACAGAAAGATATATAAATTTGATTATGGCCATAAAGTTAGTTCTTTCTAGTTTGTGAGTCAATGTTACAAAGTCAACTAACGGAAACGGAACTAGCCTAAAACTTTATTATAACTTTGAATGTGAATCCAATGATTTTTTTTTTTTTTTTTTTTGAAAGTTAAACTTCATTAAAACAAAACTGGCCGTAAAAATCCCCAAGGCGAGGATTGAGACGGCCTAATTACATCACATCACAAGTACACCATTCATCCCAAGTACATTTAACGTTTCTATTTCTATTGTTAAACCATAAGTAACCATAAGTCTTCACGTCCGAAAAAACCTCATCTATCTTTGTAATCCTGTTGTTGAAAATACGATCGTTTCTAGCCTTCCAAATCCTCCAACACCCAATGATCATCAACCCATGTACCATATTCTTCAAAGTCGCGTTTAACCTCATATTTTTGTACATATGAACTAGATCTTGCAGGTCGTGTGCATAGAAAACCGGAAAATGGCACCAATTTGCTATAGCTTGCCATAGGAATGATGAAAAAACACAACCTGTAAATATATGCTCTGCGGTCTCTGCTCTGTCTTCACAAAAAACACAAAAATTATCCTCGACATGAATATTCCTTCTTGACAAAGCTTCTTTAGTCGGTAGTCTCTCCATAATCGCCCGCCATATAAAGATGTTGCATTTTTTAGGGAGCCACTTGCACCAATCAAACATAGCCGTCGATGTTGTTGCCTCACTCGATGAAATCCATGCCTTAAGATTTGCCACTGTGAATTCGGAACCGGTACCATGCCATGCCCATGAGTCTTTCTTTTCAGAAAGCCTCACAGTCGATAGCATATTAAAACAAGCCGTCAATTCCAAAGTTTCATCTAAAGATGTCGGATCATGTCTCCACCGCCAAGCAAAACTACTCGCACCTCCAATTTTCAAAACTCTATCCGACACCTTACAATGTTTTTCAATTTCGATTCTGTAAAGATTTGGAAACCGCACCTTTAATGGTTTATCACTAATCCAAGGGTCGAGCCAAAAACGAATAGTCTCACCACGACCAACTTCTGCTCTAATCTGAGAGTTAAAACTCTCGTCATGCACCCTCACTGACCGACCTAACTTCACAATGTTGAACCACGTCCCATTTGATCTTCCTTGAACCGGATAAAGATCCCATGCGCGAGCCGATAAATGTATGGAATCAACCACCTTCTTCCATAAAGCATTATTTTCACACCTATAACGCCACAGCCATTTCAACAAAAGACATTGGTTTGAGAGTTCCAATCTATTCACGCCTAAACCCCCCTTATTAATAGGGGTCGTCACCTTTTCCCAACCCACCCAATGAAGTTTTTTAACCCCATCACTACCACCCCACAGGAACTTCTTCATTATCGCCTCTAGGTCGACGATGATCTTCTTTGGAGCCTTATATAAAGAGAAGTAATAACATGGTAAACTCTCTAAAACCGACTTTATTAAAGTTAGTCTTCCACCGATTGAGAGCACATGAGATTTCCACCTAGAAAGTCGCGTCTGGAAAACCTCTTTCACCTTAGACCAACTTCCAATTCGGTTCATGTTTGCCCCTACTTTAATGCCAAGGTAATCGAATGGGATACGACCCGCCTTGCACCCAAATTCTTCTGCTCTAGAATTAAGAACCTCATCTTGCACCCCAAAACCATAAAGAGTCGACTTGTGGATATTAATTCTAAGCCCCGAGCAAAGAAAAAATATCCTCAACATCCGTTTCAAGTTATTAAAATTAAATGTCGACCATTCTCCCAATATCATGGCATCATCGGCATAAAGAAAGTGATTCACCTCTAAACCGCCATTAGGGAGGCGAATGCCATTAAAAGCGCCAATATCTCTAGCTTTCCTGAATAAACTCGATAAAGCCTCCATAACCACTATAAATAAAAAAGGTGATAAAGGATCCCCTTGGCGTATACCTTTTTTACAATCGAACTCGAATGTAGGAGCGCCATTAACAAGAACCGACGTCCTCGATGAGTTAAGAATACCCTCCACCCAACAACACCATCTTGTGGGAAAGCCCATTTGCCGAAGCATTTCTAACAAAAAACCCCAATGAACATTATCGTAGGCTTTTTGAAAATCAATTTTAAAAATAAACATCTCCTTTCCCATTCGTTTAGCCCAATTTATAATCTCATTAATCATCATCGGCCCATCCAGAATAAATCTACCACTTAAAAACGCGGACTGTGTTTCTGAAGTGATGCTTCCCATAATCTTTCTCATCCGATTAGCTAAAAGCTTAGAAATTACTTTACTCGTCACTCCAATGAGGGTTATTGGTCGGTAATCTCCTAAACCCGAGGGGGCTGTGGATTTAGGAATAAGAGTTATAAAAGAAGATCCAACACCATGGCTTATTTTACCAGTTTCATGAAACTCCTTTGCAATATTCATAAAGTCGGCCGAAAAATGACTCCAAAATTTCTTGATAAATTTAAAATTAAAACCGTCAGGTCCCGGCGCCTTATCATTCCCACAACCAAATACAGCCTCTTTAACCTCAGCTTCTAGAAACGGGGCTTCTAATAAATTCGCTTCTTCGTTACTCAACATCTTCAAGTTATATCCCTTCAAAAGCGGTCTTCTTTTCATGTCTTCCACATATTTTTCTTTGAAAAAACGAAACACTTCTTTTTTTACTTTAGAAGGTTTCGTTTCCCAAAGCCCATTGATCATCAAACCGGGAATGCTATTAGACGCTTTCCTTTTATTAATTAAGCCATGAAAGTATTTTGTATTATCGTCCCCGTCAGTTGCCCATTTACATCTTGATTTTTGTTGGACGTCTTTGATGTGCAGATCTTCTAACTCCTTTAGTCTATTACGCGATTCCTCCCAAACCCATAATTCGACTTCGGATAAATCACGCTCCTCCCTAACCTCATCAAGAACTTCCATATCATGCTTTAAAATACTAACCTCTTCCATTTCTTTTTTCTTAGTAACATTCTTCCAATTCAGAATACGACTTCGAATAAATTTGAATTTCTGCAGAAGTAAAATATCCGGTGGGCCTTCACCAAGAAAGTCCTTAACGGCCAAGTCAACCACGCTTTCAAAATCGTCTCTTTCAAGCCACGAGTTAAAAAACCTGAAAGGTTTCGGTCCGAAATTGGCATCGTATGTCTTCAATACTAGAGGACAATGATCGGGAAGACCTTTCGGTAGAACCCGATATTCAGCCGAAGACCACCTGCAAAAAAAATCCCAACACACAAGAAATCTATCAATTCGGCTACATTTATTGCCGACAGAGAACGTAAATTTCCTCCCACGCAATGCCAATTCATGAAGGCCCGCATCTTCAATAAATTCATTGAACTCTCTAGCCGCGGTTGCATTAAACGTGGAATTACGCCTTTCTGATTCATGACGGACTGAATTAAAATCTCCTCCCACTACCCATAAGCCATTCGTTTCCAGAATTATGTTCGTCAAGGTCGCCCACAATTGTCGCTTCTCCACTTCTACCTGAGGCGCATAAATATTAAGGATATTTATGACGTCGCCGCTACCTTTAATACTACCCGAACACACAACAAAGTTCCTGTTCGTCGTCGTAACCTTTAGATCGAAAATGGACGTATCCCACATCGTAATCAAGCCCCCAGATCTACCTGTCGGTTCAACATACCCAAAGTCAAAAGCACCACTGCCCCAAAAACCTTCCAGATTTCTAGCAAGAACATTAGAACATAATGTTTCTTGTAACAAGACACACCCAATTTGTTGTTCGATCCGCATATTTCTAAACCACGCTCTCTTTGCTTGAACACCCAATCCGCGAACATTTAAAGTTAAAAAATTCATACTTGAACCTGTTGTAAACCTTCATCGGAAATAGACATAACTACCTTGTGTGCAAAGTCACCAATATTTTCTGCACCTAACCGATTACCGAGCTCCACCGTAGCCATGGCCTCTTCCTCAATTCGCTGATCTACATTTTCCATAGCCGAAGAAGAATAGCCTTGGGGCTTTTTATTAAGATCAGGCGTGCAAAAATCCTCTAGCTCGTTAAGCTCCTGTTGTTGGTGTTCCACATTAATTCTAATATTAGTTGAAGAAACTTCTTGAGATGAGCCCAAACTATCCTCCTCAATACCCAATAGTGCATTTAAACCAAAAATGTCATCACCCCTGGCCCGTTTCTTAGGCCTGGCCCGATCTGGAGGTGATTTGGACTGATGCCTACCCTTGCGGTCCAACTTTTTGAATTTCTTTATAGGCCCACACTTATCCCCCACTTTTGTTTGACCAAATTTATAACCGAAAAAATTGTCTTTAGTAACATATTTACTCCTCCCCTCATTACCAAAAGGAGCAGCATCCTGATTAGGCAAGGTACCACTAATTGGTTGACTCTCATAATTATGATTAACACCGTCATTAATGTTTTCCAAAACTGCCTCAGTTGCCTGATTTCTAGGCTCAGCCTCGTCCATGGTCGCCGGAGATACAACGTCATCGGAAGTTTGCTTGGACTCCTCTTCAACCTTATCTTCCTCCATAACTTTTGATTCCGATTGGACGTCTAAATCAGCAACCCTCTCATGATGTTCTTCCATCTCCGACATACTTTCGCTATCTTCTTCCTCGTCTAAACAATCTGGCCTCCAATCTCTCGCTTCCTCCTCAATCCAAACCCGAATCGTCTTATCCTGCCATTTTAGCGATATTGTTCTTTTGATACGAGTTCCTTCACCACATAGAACTCCTAAACATACATAAGATAGATCATCGTCTTCTTCCGATATCTCAGCCGGGTGAACGATCGTACCAATTCTTCCACCGATTACATTAAACACCGGATTTATAGCAAGGTTCAAAGGTACACCATAGATTTTGATCCATGCTATACGTTCAAACGCAAGCATCTGCCCTTTCCACAAATTCACCTTCAAAAAACACTCCTTCCATCGACTCTCATTACCCAAAAAATCCAATGTCATCTCAGCACTTTCAAACAGAAGTAACACTGATGTTCCTCCAATATACTTAATTTTTACCGACCCGAACTCCTTTTCACGCAGCCATCTTCTTAGATTAATCAACTTCTGTAGATCACAAACTCTTCCCACACATGCTTTATCATGCCAAACATTGAAAGCATTGATATTAGGTGCCAATTCAATTACATCAGTGTTCTTAAAAGGCAGATTCTTCGTAAGAGTGTCCCGAAAAGAAATCCCGATACCCGGATCAACATCATCTGCCTCTGCCGTATTCTTCAAATCTTGATCCGGCTTCTCGAACTGTTCCGGTGGATCGCTTTTGTTGACATGCTTTGGTGGATCAATTTTCACAACTTCGCCATCAACAAACTTCGCTATACTTACGAATAGTTTGTTGTCCCCAATCTTGATGTTACGTAGATTAGACTGTAACTCAAACTTGTCCGTTACCTTGGCGAACGACACAAACGCAAATCTCTGCCCCATCTTATTTCTTTTCCTTGCCATATAGATGCCTTCAATCTCCCTCGCACTAACGAGTAACTTAAAATTAGGGTATATAAAAGTTTACAAGCGTGTTAATATTGTCAACTAAATTGGTGGTGATAAGAATCTCTTAAATATACCGACGGGCATTTGGCTTAGTGATATCAATGTGTTCAATAAGGTTTGTCTTTTCAAGTGGTGAATGGTTAAATCCCATGAGTGATAAAAAGTTTAGTTGTTAAAAAAAAAAAAAAATCCCTTAAATTAATACTTAACGTTTAGGAAGACTAAGGAGCTGTTTGGTAGCCTCTGAATAGTCATTAAGAGGCTACATCTGAATGATTTATAGTCTCTTAATGGTTAAGATGTAATCTTAAGTATGAATAGTTATGAGATAACATCTTAATGGTTGCCTCTTAACCATTCAGACTCAATGTTATCTCTTAACCATTCAGAGGTTAGGGACCATTAAGAGGTAGCCTCTGAATGATCATTAAGAGGCTACCAAACAGCCCCTAAAAACTAAAATCAGAAATACAAAAGGACAAGAGATTCAAGTTTATACTTACCATGATGTTAATGTATTTGGTAATTGAAATATACAAATTAATTGTGGAGTATGAAAATTTGTATTCTCTTTTTGGTTTGATAGGAAAACAATTTGCTAAATAGAAAACCTTTTGATTAATATGTTCTTCTCCTTTAAAAAAATATGTTCTTGCAATCATTGATGACCAAAACTTGGTAATATATCAAGTAGATTTTAGCTCACGAAAAATTGCAAGATAAATGTGGGAAGGTTTGAGAAAAATGAGAGAAATATGAATCTGAACCCTAGATTAATCCGTATCCATATCCTTGTCACTCCATGGTAAAACCCTGAAGAAGACACATCTATGTACGGAAGGGGGCCACATGCCACAACAAGGGTGTCATGCGAATGAGAGCAGTAGTTATCAGATAGGTCATGAGTGTGCACACGTACTTGACAGCGTCAACGATGGTTGTTTGGGATCCAAAGTGACATTCCAGATGAGTTGACCCTCATTACTTTATTCTCTAAGAAATCATACTTATTTAGACACTAGAAAGCGGTTACGGGAAGAACCACCATGTTCTCCTTCCCGTAACGAGCGTCCGTAAAAAGGAACGTTAGGAGACTAATTATTGTTTTAAAAGCCTTAAATTTTTGTTTTACTTTAGGCATTACAAGATGTTGGGCCCCTACATATACAAATATACATAAGAGAAAGATGAATATGAGTATGTCAAATGTCTCAACTTAAATAAAAAACTCTATAAAACTCCACTATCAATACACGTCTTCTTCGGTTGCAATATTATGTTACTTATGTAGAACCGCCTTCCTCCATTTTTGGTAATATCAGATTATCAATATGTTTTGTACACTATTATTCAAATTAGAACTCATGGGTAATGGATACTTCATCAGTCTTTTAATGGAGAAGTGATTGTAACATAAGTATTTAAATTTTAGATAATAGATGTTACGTGGAAGTTATTGGAAAACAACGTAAGTGAAACATAAACGGTGAATGAACATGTAAAAGCCCATGTCATTATTTTATTTCAATTTAAATAAATAACACACTTTTACGGAATTTTGCATATAAGCTTCAATGTTTAACATCCTCATATTCACTTTCGTACGTATGTGTCAAATTTAATGTAGTTTTCCTAGCTATAATATTAGAGTAGTTTATTTATTAATAATTTGAATCAAGAATATTGGATATTTGAGACAATGCATATGTATTCATCAACACAAGCTCATGCTAATTTTCATTTTTTTGGCAGAGGCTTTTGCCTTTTATTCACTTTTTTACTTGTGTGTCAAAGTTAAATTCAAAAGGTAAGAGGCTCTTGTCATGTGAGGCTAGTTCACTTGGTAAAGAATCTTGCCTCGAGAGATCTTGGTTTTAGTCCCTCCCAAGCAAAGGATGTATTATTTGTAGATATAAGAGTTTAAAGATGGTAACATTTTGCCGTTAAAAAAACCTCATGCTAATTTTCATTTTCTTCATTTTCCTTTCTTGAATCCTGCCTATAAAGCTTCGCAGTGTTTATAATAATAGTGCCCCTTTATGTCCTGACATACTTTCTACACCACCAAGTGAATGCAATGTTGGTAAGGAAAACCAGGAAAATTTGGTGGATACTCTTCGATCATACTTAGAAAGACAAGTCTTACCCTAGTGACGTTATAACTAAACATGATCAAAGGGCTTGTAGTCTTGTGGTACCATACAGTGTAGTAAAGTGTTGTTCTCAACGTAGTGTGGCCGGATTCTAGTCTCGTGGTGAATGTGGTGTAAAATTTAGAACTAAATTTTGTAGGTGTGTGAGTTTGCCGTCATACAAGGAAAAAATTATAGTCAAGTTGTTGTCACAAAGGAGCATAGACTAATTAATGACTCTAAAATTTAAGTGATAAAGATTAATTAATGCACATCTATAATCTATAATACATTATAAAGGAAGAGTTATGTACAACATAGTAATTTTGTACATCATCCAACTATTATAGCAACATGTACAAGTAAATTAAGCTTATATCAGAAGGGTATAATTGGAACTTTGTGGAACATTAAGACACATGGAAGGGTAGAATAGTAAATCTACTCCAATCTCATACTCACATCCTCAAAAATTATTCCCTCCCTGCCCTTCATGAACCTAATCGCCTGATATCTTTAATTCCTCCAACCCTCTTGAAAAATGAATCGACATTTAACCTACGAATTCTTCAATTCTCTATTCCATTCAAACGATCAGAGGAGGCAACAAAGATATAACCCCAATCGCTTTAAATGCTGGTCTTCAATTCATCCTCTCAATCAGTTGTGGGTTTATTTATAATGAACCCATTATTATTTTAAATGGATATCAGGAAGTGGGGATGAAAACGATCACAGCCAGCGACGGCTATGGATGTGTCATATTATAGTTGTTCATCCTTGCTTACTGTCGTGGTTGGAACCCTATATCGCCTTTATCACATGGGTTTGTCAATCGAACCCTAACTTTCATCGCCTTCGTCTTTGTTAACCTATTAAGGTGACTGACCGCAGGTAACCAACGATTATGGTCAGTTTTTTTTTTGTTTATCACAATATTAGTACTGATTCTAATGGACTTATTCTTATTTCTCTCCCATGTTTAATCTATTTATGTCAATTGCGAGGTTCTCATTATTAACTAACTCATGTTTTGGTTAGTGTTCAGATGTCTATTACAACTAATAAGGGGATACACATTTTTGCCTCCATTCCCAGGTGATTCCATTTTGTATATTTAATTGATTACTATGTGTGATTTATCTATTGTTTTTATTTTTGTGTTTGTTTAATTATGGTGTTAATGTCCCAAATTTACATTGCAGAACAGAACATGAGGTGTTTTTTATTTGATATGCACATACATATGGTTTGATCTAGACTTAGTGGATGTATTTTGTGCTTGCAGATGGTTAATTATAACCCTTGAGTTGCTAACGGACCATGGTAGCTTCAAATGTATGCTACAAACCACTTGTTAATTAGTTATTTTAGATGATTTGTTACACTAGGTGTAAATGTAATTGTGTGTTCTATTTATAGGCATGTAATATTTATTCACTATATATTCTTTTATGCTTTCCAGCTTCTTGGGTTTATTTGTTTAATTGTTCTTTATGAAAGATGAAGAACTTGTCTTCATTGCTTCTTATATGATCTTCTTTCTGTTGGGTGAAATTAACCTGTTTTATGATGCCCTATCTGCCAGAAATATTTGATTTTAGTAAAACTTCCAGTATCAGATCCAGGCTATTGGTTTGTTGCAATTCGTGTATAATTGTATGTATCTTTATATATTAATTTGCTGATTTGTCCGTATTGATTGAACTTACTCTTTTTGGTTCTACTGTATTCACGGATTTTGGTTTATTCATAACATAAATACGTACTATCCTTTCATCTCTCAAAGTGAAATTTGATTGGCATATAGATGGTTGTCTGATTATGATATAGGAACACAATTATAACCATGTAGTCTTATGTGAAAATCAAGGAAATGGTGCTAAAGCTTAAAGTTTTTCCCCAACATTTGCGACTTAAGTCTCGATCTAAAGTTCCTCTAACAATGCAACAACTTTGCCTTTCTGCTGCTTTTGTTCTGATCTAAGCTGAATAAGTTGTAGAGAATTAGCTAAAAGTTTGGTCCCTATGTTTTGGACAATTGTGAGCAATTATGGTCTATGATGTTTAAATCAATTAATACTACTTTTAGAAAAATTACCATGTTTCCAATAATAGTTGCGGGAAAAGAACCATTGTAATTTATTGTCCTTTTAATTTGTTAGGGTCGCCATCTGAGGGGATGATTGGTAGGCAACATTTTTTCCTTTAACTTGATTGATCTCTTGAAAAATTTGGATCTATAATTTCAAGCACCTCCAGTAGTATAAAAGCTTTATAATTTTAGTTTTGTTAGTGTCTCAGTTTTACTAAACTTCATACAACTTGTATGGAACAGGATGAACAATTCAAGAGGCTGGACTGGAGCATTCTTGCAGAATTTTTGCTTGATGCGATAGTTGATTCATATAGTTTCGGAGTAAAATATAAGCAAATGGATCGACGGGATACCTCAGGTTTTGTCAGCAGTGGTGCAATGTACTCGGTAGTGTTCGATTACGTGTTCGGTTAAAGTTAAATGAACAAACACGAACATACTTGTGATCGTGTCCGTTCGGTCCGTTTTCAGGCCTATATGCCACTGAGTGAGTGGTTCATCTACTAGCTTCCTAATCCAAAATACAAACAATCCGGCTTCAAAGAAGGGGAAAAAAGTAAAAGTTAGGCACAAATTCGATATATAGACAGGCTCAATATTAAAAAGCCTAAAAGTAGCCAACTGGTATATATGGTGTTGGGTGCCTTAATAATGAAGGTTAGCATACCATTTGCCGCCAATGTTAATAAAAGAAAAGTTGAAGCATATTATAAACGGGGTTATCTTATGCCTTGTGTAGTGTTGAAGATGCCGTGTGTAGTAGTGAAGGTGGTATTTATGGTACAGTGAAGGTGGTATTTTATGGAATGCCATGCTCTACAACAAAGGATCTTGCAGCAAGAGAGGTTTCAACTTTCAAGATATATAACCAAGGATGTCCATGAAGGTCGTGGTGTAGGCATGTTTAAAAACTAACTTCATCTTAGCTGCCAAAAGTAGTTATTCATTTGCTCATGTTAGTCTTAATATAGATTATAGAACAAATGAGAGCTATCTTAGTTGTTTATTTCTTTTTTGGTTTTCGTTCTGTATATACTTATTAATCAATAAAATGATGCTATTTTTTATGTTTTAGTTATGAGATTTTTTTTATTTTTTATTTATTATTTTTTTTTTTGCCATAGTTGTTTTGAAGTTACATGTTGGTGTTTGTGTTCTTGGAGTGATACGTTGTTAGATTCAGTAATTAGACGCTTGTGTGTTAGGATAATTATCAATTATCATTATTTACCACATTCTTTTATTAGGAAGCCGTAGAGAAGCTCAGTAAATCATCTTGATGGAGATTTCCCTATGTGTTCATCGCTTTTGCTTGAAGAGGGCACCCTCTGTGTTTATCTCCTTTTCTTGAAGAGGTTGCATTGAATAATGGTCAACATTTATGAAAATAATGTCATGTTTGCATGCTTTCCATTGGTAATTACCATTGTGTCTTGTGAAATTCACAAGTGATAACAGTGTTCTTGAGCTTAGATGTTGATAATGAAGTTTACTTCTTCTTTTTATTATTCTAATTTTTAGTTAACATGAATGCAGTGAATGTATAATAAGGTGTTGGAATTGGCACCAGATGCATAAAGAAATCAACCATTCATTCTAATGTGGTCGCCACGAGATTAAAACCCAACCATGTGATATTTCAATTCAAGAATTAAATGTCCCAAAATCTTGCGCAGGTAATATTAAAAAAACAAACATTCTTATTTTGCACAAAAGAAATTCTTCAACATTGGTATATTTAAGCCCGTAACTTGTTAAAAAGACATGCTCTTTTGAAAACATTCGCATAAGTATCGGTCAAATTTGATGAAGTGATGTTCGAAGTGTGTAGAAGTGTTTCTTTCGCTGATACCCTTTTTTAGCATAAACATCATAACAGAATCTGATATTAGTCGAGACACCCGCCGCAACGCGCGGGCATTTCCACTAGTCTTAACTAAAATGACAGATATAAGATCACTTTATTTTGAATTTATAACTATCAACACTTTTTATTCTTGCCACTTTCTTCTCAACACACATCGACACGCACAGAGGCAGATGAAGGAGATGGAGAGAGCTACATACAGGAAGCGGGAGAGGCTCCCGTCACTGATGACCTTGTCATCCGAGGTCACGCAAAACCTAAATAACCTAGGTAGCTAGGATAAGTAGGGTATTGAATCCACGATGAGCATGTGGTTAGCGTCACACTAGTTGTTTGTTTGTCTAAGCTATTTACAAAATAAGTATGCAAAACAATTATAAAGTTTATAGCTTTTGATCATTTAAGAATTTATTTTGAAAGTTTTGTGAACCAACAAGTGATCCAAGATGATGATTGAAATAATAAAAATGATTACTCTGATTAATATGTTTTAGAATACACTACACATGTCAGTGATGTCTCATTATGTGTTTTGGAGAGCCCAACTAACACGTGTTATCTTTTTTTATAGGAAATTACAGTATACAATAGTTCTAAAGCGTCAAATCTAACTAAAATACAATAAAGTCAAAGCTTAAATATAAATCCAAAAGCTAAAAAGAAGCGTCGCAAAATAACCTGAAACATGTACGAAAATAGTATATGTCAATACAAAAATGTATTGGTGAGCATACCCTGATTTGAATACATATAGTAAGAAAAGTGTTTAGCAATTCATGTGCGGTACCGTTTGCAATTATGTAATAAGTAGTATCAGTCAAAACCAAGCCTATGAATGAGACTAACACATGAATAACCAAATGAATAATGAATTAACAAGACAATGACCAAGATTCTCTCAACAGAGTCTCAAGGGGGTATACCATAGTACTATTCATTGAAATGCTAGGCTGCCCAGCGGTTAATGATTTTGACAAGCATAAATACACACCAAATCACATAAGGCAAACACACATGAGAATTGCATTAAGTATAAGAATAACATTTGATAATAGTGTACATGAGTAGCCCCAAAATAGTAAACATGAAAAAGGGGAAAGATATACTCACATGTAAGCGAAAAGCAAACGCAATCATATAGCAACCATGTAGCAAAGTCTGAAGATGCATATGTGCATCGCGCTACCCATGCCTTAAAGTATACATTATCACTTTAAGATGCATGTTGGTTACGTATCCTATTCACCTAACTAAACTGATCATGATTTACTAGTTATGTTTCCAAATGTTTTAACTCAACGACTGTTGAAATATAGTGTAAAACTTCTTGGAAATATATATATTTATATGGAATATGTATATATATATATATATATATATATATATATATATACACGATTGTATGGTAAAATGTCATAACACAAACTTGTACTCTTATATGTGAATCATGTTTGGGGTTTATTTATTTATTTAACAACTAATAATATTTATTTTAACCCGAGTCATAACTCGAATAAAAGACATCAAGGTTTCTTCGTTTTCTTTAACTTTTAAAATCATGGTTTACAAATAAAAGTTTATAGAAAATGAAGAACTTATTTTTATAAATTTGACCTTGCATGAATAAATAAAACAATTAATCCATATGCCAAGACTTTTGTAGTTTGTCTAAAATCATGTATAATGTTTATATATATACCAAAAAAATGGATAAGTGTAGTGAACCAATATCTAGTTCCTGTGAAAAATTAACATCGTGTGTATGTATATATATTTTGACATCAAAAGTAATTATTATTGTGTGTACATATGTTTGAAAAAATCCTGGATGAAAGATTAGCCTTTATGTATTGTTATAACAAAACATTTACTATATAAATGTGTTGGGTGACAAAGATTTGTTGTAGAAAATGTATATAAAATATAAACAAAAGTATAAATGAAAACCATACCAAAAACTAGTAGAAAACAAAGGTTTAAGACTTGATACTTGAGGGCTTTGAGCTTGAACTTGTGAACATAAAACTTGAACTAGAAATGGTGAGAGAGACAGGTTCGGTTAAATCGTGATTGTATATAGATAGGCGATGAGGTGCAAGGGTTAAAAAAATGAAGGTTTGTAGTGTTTGTGTGGAAACTTGCAAGACTTGAAAAAAAAAAGTTGTCTTCTATTACTATAATGAATGACATTTATAAACAAAATTAAAGGAAATGAATAACATTAACACTCCTAATTGGAAGTTACTAAGAAAAATAATAATATGATGGTTCCATTCAAATTCCTAATAAAACAACAATCAATTAATTTAGAATTTTCAATTTGTCCCTTTTGTTTAAAGATAGCTAACATTTTAGGCCAGACGATTTATTTTGACTTAAAAATAATAACCCAAAGTTATAATGAAATTAGTTTCATTTAGTGAATAAAAAGAATTAAAAAAAATATGTTTGCTAAATATCGATCGATTATACAACCAATTAAGATTGTTCATTCCATATTATACAATCAAAATATATACATTATATATATATATATATATATATATATATATATGAAAACGAGTCTTCGGATCAAACAAAAGAGTAAAAAAAATAAATGAAGTGTGACGATTAAATAATGACTTTTGCTGTTAAATAAATAATTTGATTTATAAGGTCTCAAAGTGCAAAATAAAAAAATTTAAGGACTAAAATTGTATATATAAAATAAAATTGAGGGTGATGGATGTCACAAGAGATGTTTTTGCGTTAAAGATGAAGATGGGTATCAAGAACGAAGCATAGCTAGATCATTTTTATGTTGTTATGATAGTTTGTTATCATTCGCAAATAATTATGTTTGTATGAAAAGTTTTTTTGATACATTTTTAGTATTGATTGTAATGATCGTTTTTATCATTTCTTAATTAAACATACATTTTATGTGTTCTTTTTATTTTGTTCTTTTTAGTATATGTCTGTTAACACATGTTAGCGATGTGTCACACGAGGTCAGAATTTTTTTATGACAACACTAATGTACGTTAATATTTGGTGCTGAAAAAGTGCCATAAAGTAGGAGATTGATGATTTGACAAGTGCCAAATCAACCTTTTTAAACCTAGGATTCAGAAAATTTAAGTGACCCACTTGCTTATTTAAGATTACCATATTGCCTTGATCTCAATAATAACCACACAATGCAAGTTGCTTTTGATTATTAAATACAATTAATTATGGACCATTGATCAAACTTGATCAATGGTCACCATAGAGTTTGCAAGGTTTTTCTAAAAGATGGGGTTTCGATATTATCCACCCCTATATATATAGTTTGATGATACATGAAAGATAGAATATGAAACTAACAAGTCGTTTGATTAGTTGTTGAGCCAATTTTGATTATTTGTTAGTTTCTTTAGATACATTATTATTTTGTTGAAATTTAATAATGATAATGATAATGATAATGATAATGATGATGCTATATTTTTTGAAGTTATATTTTATCTAAATTATACTTATATCTAACTACTTGTCATATGAAATTGTCATACGGTGCACCACACGAGTTCCCTCTAATTTTTGTTAATATACATCACATCAAAAGAATTTAGTGTACTTCATATCTATAGCTACCACGACTTAACAAATTGAGTTATTTGGGCCTGGGAGGATTGGCTGCGCGAATTGCTACTTTTTCAATACGAGATATTCATCCTAGTCACTGTGGGCGTATTTGCCCAATTGACACATCTGAAGGAATAAATGTTAGACTTATTGGATCCTTAGCAATTCATGCGAGGATTGGCTTTTGGGTGTCTCTAGAAAGTCATAAAATGGAATAAACGTAGAATCTATATTATCTTATTAAGGAAGAGTGATATACCATATTGTAATTTTGTCATTGGTACACGTTAACAAGCAACATGTACAATTTATTTAAGCAAAAAAATTAAGGGTATTATTGGCATAGTTGTGACAATTAAGACACTTAGGAGGGTAGATTAGTAAATTAAATATAATCCAATACCTCACATCCTAAAATGTTATCTCAATTATGCCCTTATGTCCAACTTTTAAAACACAAAATACAACCTAACCTATGATGCATCTTAAATGTGAGACCTTTCAACCCCTCATCTATATTATTATATATACTTAATTATAATCAATTTCTTGAATGCTAATAGTCTTTTCATAACCCCAAACAAAATCTTAGAGCTAATTTCATAATTTGAAACATTGTTTTGTCCAAAAAATTCATGTCTTCATTAGATGAGAAGAGAAAAAAATCAATGAGAAGTTAATACGCTTGCAAGATATGGTTCCCGAATGCTACAAGGTATAAAGATATGAGTTAATCTTTATATACATATATCATTTTTTTCTATTTGTTCATATCTTCTTTGACAATTACAAAAATGTATCTTCATAATATATCATTGTTTTGCTCCATTTAAATTTAGTTATTTGCTATAGACAATGGGAATGCCAATGATGTTGGATGTAATAATCAACTATGTTGGATCGTCGCAGAATCAAATTGATGTAATTTAATTATGCAACTAACCATTAAAACAATAAATAAACAATATTCAGAATTATTGATGAGAAAATATTTTTCAAAATTAATTAGTACAGTTTTTTCTCTTCTTTATGCATTTTTAGTTTCTCTCAATGAAGCTTTTAGAAGCCAGCATGTTCTATTACCTATTGATCTCAACTCTACTGAATTAGATGATATGGTCCCTATGAAGGTGACAGATGGCCCTTATGAAGGTGACAGATGGCTTTCCTAACTATCCTTGTTAATAAGTTGTGTATCTTGAATCATATATATTGTTAACTAAATAAAACGGACAAAATTATAAATATAACATTCTAGATTTGCTAATGCGTTTCTAATGTATTATAAATATTACTTCCACTTACTGCATGGGATGAAAACTGATGTTGCAGGGAACAAATGGACATGAAGGACAGATGATGGAGAGGATGGTTGGAGAAGGGTATGGAGACTTTCCTCAATTTCAATCAACATGGACTCCTTGAACGCCATGAAATAGTTAACTCTATAAATCTATATATGCATGCTCAAATATAACTTTATACGCTAACTATATTTGTTCTAAGACTTTTAAGATATTTGTTTATCTGTTTAATGCTCTTGTTAAACGTTGTATGAAGTGTGGTTCACAATATTATTTTGCTTTCGGCAATTGTATATTGTTTAAGTTCTAATTCTAATAAATAAAATAAATTAAACATTACCATAAAGAGAAAACAAAAACTTAACTATGTGTTAATTACTTATGTTATTTGTGTTAAGAAATAAGAAATCGAAAAGCCATAAATTCATGCTCAAGCTAATGAATCAACCCGAATCTTTATCTTCTATACTGTATTATAAAGCATTAGTGAAGGATACCTGCAAAATTTAAGTAAATACAACTTTATTGCTTATAGTACAATGCTTATTGAAGTCATTTAAGGGGTAAAATTGTCTTTCTACCTAAATATTAAATTGTTGAAGAAATTAATTTAAACATAATTATAAAATTGATGAGGAAATTAACAATAATGTGGTGACTCTTTACATTCATAACCGCCATGTCTTTCATAAATCGATATTTATATTATTTACACATGTTGGTCATAAATGCAAAGAATATATGGTGGTTAAATCTTGGGTAACAACCCATTTTTCACAAATTAAATAGATATTTATTTAAAAACTAAAAACCACTTAATTTGTTTGTTTAATTAAAAGCTACTCATAAAGTTTTATAAAACATATAAAACCAATATTACCGGTAATGACAACATGACATAATTTTTAGTCATGTTCTCAACTAAGTTTAGTAGTTGTTACCTAAATTAATAGTTTGTTTATATTTATTTTCTACAAGTTCAAGAACTATCTTAAAAATAAAATCCATTAACAATATATTTACTAGATCTAGCACGCCTTTAAAATCAATTATACTACACAAGATATCATGAGATGATCGATAAACTAAGAATAACATGTATCGTGCTATAAATTGTCTCTCCGCAGCAACGCGCAGGGTTCCCCACTAGTATGAAAAAATGCATGAAAACTTAACTAAGTTCATATAAGGTATCATTTTATATGACTATAAAACTTATATTTTGATGTAGCAACTTTACTTTTATTATGATTTTTTTGTAAAAGATAACACCTTCGACAAATTATTAGTAATACTGATTGCAAGCAAGATACTGTGTATTTTTAAATAATATAAAAAAAAATCAGTGAACCAGTTTAGCGAGGTGAGCATTCTTATTCTTCTCAATTATTAAGGTAACAACAATTATTGTAGGTTCTCCGAAAATGCTAGGACAACTCAAAGCATAAACGAAGCTTGCACCACAAATATGAACAATGCAGCTCAAAAGGTGAATTGTATGCCAACATAGATTTATTTTTGCTACACTATTGTTTGAAGTATGTAATATATATATTACTTTCAAGGGATTAAACCGTTGCATGATTTGAATTTGAAATATTCCACATTTGTAAAATAGTGTTATGCCAACTAATTTTGAGAGGATATTTGTTCTAATCTATGATTGCTTAAACTATCTCACATGTCACAAGTCACAACCTCTCGGCTATTTTCCACTCAAATATTTTGGTAATTTTGAGCCTGTTCATTATTTTGGTTTTTCTATTAATTTTAGAAAACTAAATAGTAATTTTGTAAATGCAACACTTGGAACAGTATTTTTGTTCATTGATTTTTGGTATTTGTAAATTTTTATATATTTTAGAAAATTTTGAGAAGGGTTTATGATGTCATTTGATATTTAAAGGGGACGGGGCGCCACCTGAATTGTTCACGGGTACCCATTATCAGCACGGTAATACCGCCGCCACCCATGCTAGTAGTGGTCCTGTGGACCGTTTTACTGGTTGTATTTACCGTGCTGGTACCGATGTGTATTTTATTTTTGACTTTTATAAATGCTAATTTATTTGTTTTAACAGTTTGTTTTTAGTGTTGTTTTAATATTTTTACCGTTTGTTTTATAAATTTTTTAATTATTTTGTTTGTTTTAAAATGTAATTAAATAAAAAACATAAATAAGAACATTACATTAAAACATAAAATTAAAACATATATTAAACATAATAATATTAAACATAAAAAATACATTAAAACAAAGAATTTTTTTTTAAAGTTGGCGCAACAATCGTCATGCCTCGACATGGTCGAAATCGTTGCCGTATCGAGCCTGTCAAAAACTGTAAATCTAATCTAGAAACGACCACAAACACAACCAACATAGATGAACAAGAGAGAAGCGACAAAACGGTGACCAAAATCTTATTATTAAACCAACCCTAAAAACTCCCCCCAAATACCCAGAGATTCAACAATAGAAGAATCTCAGAAAGAACAATGAACAGCTGATGACAACTGATGGTTTAGATCAGTTGACACAGCTAGATAAGAACAATACAAACACTTACAGTGCTTAATACGAATACAGAAGACAAAGACCTAGATGATTTACAGAGAAACCCTAAGACAAAAAAAGAAGAAAATAAAATAAAATGAACGAATAATAATAATTTCAGTCGAGACAAAAGCTTATATAGCTCTGATCACGATCCGTGTGATGTATCATCTTAGTCGTTCACAATCTCCCAAATGCAATCTAAACCGTTCAGAGAAAACACAATATTAGTGGGCCAAACTCAACGATTTATAACTGCATCATCTGTTGTGTCTCTTAAGCCCAATAAGCCCAATAGCAATACCTGCATAAGAATAAGAACTGGCCCACCTATAATAGCCCACATACATGATTTGAATTATATTATTTTAACATTCCCCCTTAATTCAAATCTTCTTAAACATATCCACCATTCCAAGTTTTTCACACAACACATCATGTTGTGTTCCATTTAAACCTTTGGTAAATATGTCAGCAACTTGACATTCAGAACTTATTTTGATAGTCTTAATCAGTCCATCAGAGATTTTTTCTCTAACAAAATGTAAGTCTATCTCAAAGTGTTTAGTCTTCTCATGGAAGACTGGATTGGCTGCTATAGAGATAGCAGCTTTACTATCATTATATACAGGTACAGGTAAATCACATGAAACATATAGTTCTTTTAAAAGATTTAAAACCCATATAATCTCACAAGTCCCAGAACATAAAGCACGATACTCAGACTCAGCTGATGATCTTGAAACCGTGCTTTGTTTCTTACTCTTCCAAGACACTAAAGACTCTCCAAGAAATAAACAATACCCAGTCACTGATTTCCTTGTGACTAAGCATTTTGCCCAATCAGCATCAGTATAAGCTTTTAGATTAAAGCGACTAGACTTTTTAAACTGAATACCTTTTCCTGGAGCAGACTTTAAGTATCTTAAAAGTCTTAAAGCAGTTTGCAAATGCCCAAAGGTAGGCTTATGCATGAACTGACTTAAAAACTGAACAGAATAGCTTATATCTGGTCTAGTTAAAGAGAGATATATAAGCTTTCCTATTAGTTTTTGATACCCAGTAATGTTATCCAATAACTCCTCATTTTTACCAGTTTTATTAGACACAATATAGCTTAACTCAATAGGTGTAGTTACAGGCTTACAACCTAAGTATCCAAACTCAGACAACAACTCAAGACAATACTTTCTTTGGGTCAAATATAATCCAGAATCATTATAAATAACCTCTATACCAAGAAAATACCTTAACTTCCCTAAGTCTTTGATCTGAAAATTTTGACTTAGAAACTGTTTTATTCTATTAATTCACTCTCATTATTTCCAGTAACAATAATATCATCAACATACACAAGTAAAACAACAAAAACATCTTTTTCAGATTTTATAAACAAAGAAAAATCACACACACTTTGTTTGAACCCAAACTGAATCAATACACTGGTAAGTTTCTCATTCCATTTTCTGGTAGCTTGTTTAAGTCCATACAAAGACTTAATCAGCTTACAGGCCTTGCCATCAGACTTAGTACTATAACCCTCAGGAGGGATCATATAAACATCCTCACTAATTGACCCATACAAAAAAGCATTATTAATATCCAATTGATATAAAGACCAGTTATTCTGAACAGCTAATGCTAATACACATCTAATAGTGACCATTTTCACAACAGGTGAAAAAGTCTCACTAAAATCTAAACCTTCTCTCTGATTAAAACATTTGGCAACAAGTCTTGCCTTATACCTTTCTATTTCACCATTTGCTTTATATTTTACCTTATACACCCACTTGCACCCTATAGGTTTTCTACCTTTTGGTAACTCAGTTAGTTCCCAGGTATTATTCCTATAGAGTGCTTCCATTTCATTATTCATAGCTTTAACCCATTTAGGGTCCTTTGAAGCATCAGAATAAGAAGTGGGTTCTAAAGTTTTATTTAAACTAGAAGCAAAGCAAAGATTATCAATAGACAAGTTTGAGTAGTTAACTACTCTTTCCACACCATACTTAACCTTTCCCTCAACAATATAATCATTAAACTTCCTAGGAACACTAGGTATTCTATCAGACCTCCTAATAGTTCCCTCAGATGGGTTATACTCATCATTTGAGGGATCAACATCATGGTCAGCCATGCCAGTTGTCCTACTACTAGAACTACCAGGCTGCTGACCTAGATCTACCCCCCAGCAGTCCTGGGAGGAGTCCCTGGTTGCTGACTAGTTGATTCCCCCTGAGTAACATTGTTTCCCCCTTCATCATCGGGCAACTTATCTTTCCCAGTCACACTAAAAGTTTCAGACTTATTTGACTCATATTTATCAAAAAAATTAACACTAGTTACATCTTGATCATCAACTGAATTGGTTGATGAGTTTTCAGAAAGTTGTGTAAATGGAAATATTTGCTCATAAAACCTTACATCCCTTGAGTATTCAACAGTTTTAGACTCAATACACCAAAGTTTGTATCCTTTTTTAAAGTTTGAATATCCAATTAAGACACTTTTTTCAGACCTAGAAGATAGTTTATCAGAATTGTTTAAAAGAGTATTAAAACAAAGACATCCAAAATTTTTAATGTGACTGAGTTTGGGGGGAAACCCATAGACAACTTCATATGGACTTTTTCCTAAAAGGACAAAAGAGGGAATCCTGTTGATTAAGTAAGTAGCAGTTAGCACACAATCACTCCAAAATTTAAGTGGTAAACCACTCTGAAATAGCAAGGCCCTAGCAGTGTTAAGAAGATGCCTGTGCTTTCTCTCAGCAACACCATTTTGCTGAGGTGTATAAGCACAGGTTGTTTGGTGCATTATACCATTAGTATTACAAAACATTTGAAACTGTTTATTAACAAATTCAGTTCCATTATCACTTCTGAAAACTTTAACCCTTTTCTTAAACTGAGTTTTAACTAACTCATAAAAAATTACCAAGTTTTCAAAGACTTCAGTTTTATATTTCAATAAATAACACCAAACAGTCCTACTAAAGTCATCAACCACAGTCAAAAAATATTTGTACCCTTCCCTACTAGTGACCCTATATGGACCCCAAACATCAAGATGAACCAGATCACCAAGCTGTTTAGTTTGATGATCACTTATAGGAAATGGTATCCTTACTTGTTTAGCCTTGTGACATACCTCACAAGGCTGTTGTGAGTCCCAATGACCTATACTTAACTCATTTCTTAACACAGCTAAGACTTGATCAGAAGGATGACCAAGTCTACTATGCCACAAATTGGCATCTTCAATACTATTAAAACAACTGCTGTTAACACTTACATTTTTACCTACAAAGTACAGACCATCACTCTGTTTACCAGTCACCAGGATTCTCTTGGACTTGGAATCCTGAATGAAACAGTTATTCTCATCAAACAAGACACTTAACCTATTATCTCTAGCAAGTTTATGTACAGACATTAGGTTAACACAATAATCAGGGACAAGGAAAACATCATACAGAATAACTCCTTCTGCAAATTTTATGTCCCCAATTTTAGTGACTTTAGCACTAGTCCCATTAGGGTGTTTAACTAAAATATCATAGTCTGAGACCGCTATACAGTTAAACATTTCCTTATCACTACTAGTCATATGTTGGTTGGCACCAGAATCAGTAATCCAACCAAGACTAATAGCTGCTTTTACAAAACTTGAACAGTTTGAAAAATTTTTGAAAATGTTTTCTAAGTTAGAGATCCTAGACAGACAAGAAAAACCATTTATAATAACACTCTTACCTCCTATATTATTAGTTTGAGGCTCATTTCCACCTTTCTCACTGATCAGATTCATGAGCTTTGAGATCTGCTCAGATGAAAAAGGCAAGCCAGAAGAACTAGACATAGATTGCTTATCATTAGAAACATTAGAAGACATATTAGATCTAACATTTTGATTAAAACTTCTTCTTTTAACACCTGGAGGGTAACCCACAAGCTCATAGCATCTATCCACTGTATGCCCAAGCATGTTATAGTGTGTGCATTTGAGATTAGGATTAGGACCTCTGTTACTAGTGTTTTGAAAACTAGAACTAGAACTAGAACCTCTATTACCAACCCTTCTATTTGTGTTCCCATTACTAATTCTGGTAAAAAAGGATACATTAGTGTCCTTTGTATTACCGGTACCAGCCTTCCTATGTGACTCTTCTCTAGACACAATAGAGAAAGCATGCTTAACACTAGGTAATGGATCTTGCATCAACAAATTTGTTCTAACAGGTTGATAAATTTCATCTAAACCCATTAAAAATTGCATAAGTTTTATTAATCCATTAAAACTGTTAAACTCCTTTGAAGCCTCACAAGTACAAGGTGGTAACTGAACAATGGAATCAAACTGTTTCCACATTGTGTTTAATTTGTGATAGTATTCAGAGACTGAACTTCCATTTTGACTCATAGAACAGATTTGTTGATGTAAGTTAAAAACTATAGACCCATCAACCTTATCATATGTCTCTCTTAAGTCTAACCAAACATCTCTAGCTAACTTAGAGAAGACCTGTCCTAGATATAACTCTTCATTAACAGAATTTAACAACCAAGACAACACCGCAGAATTACATCTATCCCATTGTTTCCCCAATACATCATCATCCACAGGTCTGACAACAGTTCCATCAATAAAACCAAACTTGTTTTTAGTTTCAAGTGCAAGTTTCATAGCATTAGACCAGACTTTATAGTTTTTTGTTCCTTTAAGTTTTATCCCAATAATAGTCAAGGAACTGGTGTCACTGGGATGAATGTATAAGGGGTCACCTATGTCCAACTTACTAATAAGAGTCCCAGCAGGAGGAGCATTACCTCCTCCACTAGGATTAACAATAACATCACCCATACTAACACAGACAAGGAACACAGAAAGATAAACAAGAAATCAACACACAAAAGACCTAGAAGAACGAAGCTGAGTCAGTGTACAGATAGTGGGTTCATCACTCAAGGGTGCCTACCCAGTTCTTAACTCAGGAGTCCTTTATACCTAATATATGTATAATAGACAGACAATACCAGACCAGACAATAGCACCACAGACAAACAATCAAACAGACAAACAGAACAAATCACAATACCGGTCCACCCTAACCCGGTCAAGACACCTAGACACACAAAATAATACAGAGAATAAGAAGGAACGATCTCACAGTGAGGGGAACCCAAGTTAGGGTTTCGCCAACCCCACAACCAACACCTTCATTTAGGGTGTTGAGTTATGGGAGCAATTGTAGCAACCTTCCAAAGCTACAATCCAAGTAAGATCCAGATCAACAAGCTCAATCCAATGATCAAGAGTATCAGGCCAACAATCGTTGACAAACACTCCAGATCTACACAAATACAAGACTAAAAAAATAATAGACCAGATCTAGAAAGATCAGATCTACTATAGATCTAAGAACAAGGTGATCTATGAAGAAGATCAAAACCCTAATCAGACACAGACCAAGATTAATAAAAAACAAACAATGCAAGACAGACAGCGGAAGACGAATAACACCAGAATCAAGAGCCTAATGGCTCTGATACCATGTCAAAAACTGTAAATCTAATCTAGAAACAACCACAAACACAACCAACATAGATGAACAAAAGAGAAGCGACAAAACGGTGACCAAAATCTTATTATTAAACCAACCCTAAAAACTCCCCCCAAATACCCAGAGATTCAACAATAGAAGAATCTCAGAAAGAACAATGAACAGCTGATGACAACTGATGGTTTAGATCAGTTGACACAGCTAGATAAGAACAATACAAACACTTACAGTGCTTAATACGAATACAGAAGACAAAGACCTAGATGATTTACAGAGAAATCCTAAGACAAACAAAGAAGAAAAGAAAATAAAATGAACGAATAATAATAATTTCAGTCGAGACAAAAGCTTATATAGCTCTGATCACGATCCGTGTGATGTATCATCTTAGCCGTTCACAATCTCCCAAATGCAATCTAAACCGTTCAGAGAAAACACAATATTAGTGGGCCAAACTCAACGTTTTATAACTGCATCATCTGTTGTGTCTCTTAAGCCCAATAAGCCCAATAGCAATACCTGCATAAGAATAAGAACTGGCCCAACTATAATAGCCCACATACATGATTTGAATTATATTATTTTAACAGAGCCTCATACTCATAGTGAGTGAAGCTGATAGCCAACTCGTCTTCGAGGTCCGGATCGTCCTTCATCGTTTGCTCGTAGAGGGTGGTCCAGCTCTCACACTTGATATTGAGATCAACCCACTTGAATTGGATGTCTTGGAGGGTCTTGGTGTTGGTGCTAACGTGTTGGATGAAGTCGCTAAACACGCGAGCCCAAAACCCCTCCGGGGGGTGGGCCGACCCTTCGTCCATCGGGAGTTGTTGAATCTCTGGGTCGTTTGTGGCGTTCTTGTGGCACACCACTAGTGCCATCTATTCTTCATCGGTCCATGGATTCATCTTGGTGGGTAAGTGGTTTTTTTTTTTTTTTTTTTTTTTTTTTTTTTTTTTGTGTGTGTGTGTGGCTTTTAACCCCACGGTTTCTTCTATTTATATACAAAAATTTTGAACGGTAACAAGTGGTAAAATTAAAGGTCTGACCGTTTAAGTGATAACAATTAAATTCATTCGACGGTTTTCAAGAATTACTAATTAATTTTGCTGACCGTTTGGTGGGACGGTTGTAATAGTATGAATAACATTTTTTAGGACCGATTTAAAAATTTTAAAACCGTGTGAAAATAAAAAAAAAAAGGTTTGGGTTTTAAATGAAAATAAAATAGAAGAATCAGTGGAGTGTCGCCTTCAAAAAAAGTGTTTCAGTGAATTAAATTAGTGAAGTGATAGATACAGGATTAATTAAAATCATTTAAATGAAAAAAAAAAAAGTGCCCCTTCTCCCTAAGACCGTTTAAACCAGTCTAACACCACTAATAGCATTCATACCATGAAAGTTGGGGAAAACCTTTGTAAGGTATTCCATGAAGTATATAGAGTTGTGATGTGTATAAGGCTTTACAGAATCCCTAATGGGTTAGCCCAGTGAAGAATTGGATTTAACCAATATATTGATAAATATATTATTAGAGTTAAGGGTTTATTTATTTTTTATTTTTTTAACGTCTAACAAAGCTCGGCCGCCTAGGTGCATTCATTGGCAAAAGACCAGTACCGCCGTCCGCGCTCACAGATAGCAGTGGTGACCCGGCCCGTCACTACTCACAAATTCCAGGAGAAACCCACCGACCGAAGATTCATTGAGGTGAAGCTCCCGGCTCACACATGACATTTTGTCATGAAGGAGACTTCAATCGATAACCTCCTTTAGAAAAAATCATCTAGATATCGCTAGATCACTTCCTCTTTGGTTATTAGAGTTATAAGAACTTTGATTCTGTACATATCTAACATGTTTAATAAACCACCCTGTGTTTGGGTGCTGTTGTATATAAATGGGCCGGTCGTGAACCAATATATACTAATTTCATAATTAGACCCATTTGATTTACATCTTCACTAAAAAAATCGGTCAAATTGAATGCATAGAAAATGTCATTATTTAGTTATTTATTTATCAAAGATCTTGTATTTACCAGCTTTCGTGCCAATTTAGGATGATGGAATTCACGGTGTGGGCTCATACTAACAAACCCTAATACTCTAATAATACTATCTAAACCCTACACATACATTTATTACTAGTTTATCAAATGAAGTAGTTTTACAAATTATTACATATTACATATATTATAATTAAATACAGATTGTAAATTTTGGTAACTTTTATTATTGTATTGTTAGTTATGTCTCACTATTTTTTACATGTGTTTATGCAGTCATATCAATAATCGTGTTAAGCGTGTTACGTGTTGTGTCATGTCATTCGTGCAATTGAACTATTTTTATTTAATTGTGTCAATATGTTGTGTTGTGTCACTTATGTTATTGAGTTGGTTAATATAATTGCGCTGAATGGGTCATGTCATTCAACCCGGTTACTAAACAAGTAAACATATATGTGCTAGTGTTATAATAACATGTTTAATTAATCGTGTCATGTTCGGTTATGATAGTTGTGTGTCAGACATGACCCGTTTGATACATTTTACAAGCTACTAGCAGGAACTCGCGCGTTGCTGCGAGGCTGTACTGTGTTTGACGGTTGCGTTTGGTTAATCATGTTGTTGGTGTTGTACATTATACAAACATATTGATAACGTGTAATATATGATCGGATGGTGTACAATTTTAGTAGAAAATAGGTGTAGACATTGTAGTACAGTAAGTTGAAGCTTGTAATAAACGAGTTAACGTGAACCCGCGCGTTGCGGCGGGATGTTGATTATGAATGTGTTTAGTATAACTATATGAGATACCAAAAGTGTTTAAATTTTGCAAATCATACTTTTTATTTTTGTTTTATCCATGTCATATCACACTAAAGCATTTTACAATAAGATCGTGTTTTAAAGAATGGCTTTCAACTTTGCTGGCATAAGTTTGAACCAAATTAATAGATTTAGAATAAATAATATTTAGAATCAACCTCAATAGACAATGATTTAATACCAAAATAAATGAATTCGTTTACTTAAATTCTGAATGGTTTTGTTAATTCATTTGGTAGATTTTTTTGTGATAAATTTTTTTAATTCTTTTTTTTTTTTCCAGTTTTCTAGTCACTTCGTCTTCTCCCCGCTCTTTCTTCTTCTTCGTCTTTATACAGATCCATCATCTTTCACATCCGTCATCATATTGAAATATAGAATCGTATGACCATGAAATCTTTTGAACGGTATAATGTGACTTTAGTTTTGCTATTGGTGGGATTAACAAACTATGAGTATGATGATGATAATAATGTTACCAACCTTTTTATCCAAACCGTTGTGTCCCTTAGATTAAACGGTCGAGACTCATTAATGGAACCGAAATGGAATTGAGTCGCAACCGTGAACCAAGTGACATTCTTCGTGATCGTTATTGTCCGGCGAATGAAACACGTCGTCGTTGGTTCGCTTCACTCACAAAAACCCATCAGATCTGGTTACGCCGATTCTAGGGTTGGTGATCAACATGTGTTTGCAAAGAGGACTGATAGAGATAGTATGTTTTAACCCAATGGGATGGTCGCAGGGTTAACCGGGTTTTTTTGGTGTTGATTAGGAAGCCGGTGAAAAAATTGATGCGGCCCAAAAAGTTTATGAAATAAATTAAATAGAGGGGTTTCCGTTTATAGTTCAAAACCTTTTCACTAAGGCTGTGGGGTGTGCAGACATGAGAATGTTCATGTCTCAATGCCACCTAGGATGACTCTCATGTTCTCTTGGCTGAGACATGGCAAGGGTGTGGAGACACCACAATGTTATGTCTCAAATGCTCTAAACCATCCAATAAAAACAAAAAGACCTAGTAGTTCAAATCAAAAAAAAAAAGGAAAAAAGGGGATTGGACCGTCCTTTATGTCCCAAGCAAGACATTTGAGACGGGGGGAAGAAGGGACGGGGGGAGGACATGGAAGGAGGGCGGTGTTTGTGTCTGGGACATGACAAAAAATATGGGACGGGGGGTTGGGGCGTCTGTGCACGTGATGGCCTAAACCATCAGGACTCTTTGTGAATTTAACACCCCCATTCCCATTTATATATGAACCAACGTGTATTGAAGCAGTATAACATTCATGCGACATGTCAGTTTAACTAATATGTATGCAACTCTTCATTAATTATCTCTATCTCTACTACTTTATTAAAGAGGAGAGATGGGTAAGAATGTAATTTCACCATCATTTTAAGATGACATACAAAAGGTCTCATGCATAAATCTATAACTTTTACCATTTTCTTCTATCTATGCCCTTATGTACAAGTCACTAATACAAATCAATTGCACCATTCAATACATTTAATTCATGTATTAACTTTTTGTTACCTAGAACTATTAGACTATTTGGTGTGCCCCCCTTTTCCCCCAACTTCCACATCAGCGCCATGTCATTTCCCCCATTTTCTCCCCCAAACTTTGGAAATGGTTTCCCCCAACTCCCCCATTCCCCCTTCCTTTTTTATTCTTTTTCCTTTTTTTAATTATATATTTTATATTTCATAATAATTTTTTTATAAAAAATGTATAAAAAACATATAATTTATTTTTTTTAAACGGCAATAGTTAAAAAAAATAAAAATAAAACCGTAAATAAAAAACTAAAGATAAAGTTCATTAAATTAAAAAAAATTACAACCTACAATGCATGGAAATTTAAAAAATAACAAGAAAATTACATAAAAAAAACATCTAAAGCATATCTTTTCCAAGCCACTTGTTCGCGATCATGTTTCTCTTCGCCGCCCACCCCGCTCTTTCTTGCTCGGGAAGATCGTCGATATTTTTGTCTTTTTTAGATGTTGGTTGAGTTTCGGGTATAACGTCGTCATCGACGCCTAAGGATATAAAGTCGTGTTCGGGTTCGGATTGTGATTGAGGTCTAGCGGGGACGGTTGGCATTTGGTTCGGGGGTGGCATTTGCATATGAAAGTGTTGTTGGTGATGCATTTGCATTTGCCAAGGATTTTGTGGTTGAGTAAAACCGCCAAATCCGTATGTGTTAGGGTCGAGCGGTGTAGCGGGGAAGGGAAAGTTTGGAGCTTGTGTCGAAGGAGTAGCGGGGTTGTTCGGGTAAAAGGGTTGTGGGTTTGAACGCCTTGGATCCATTGGTGGTTTGCTTAAAAAATTTGAAGGAGTAATTTTATAAAATGTGGTGGTTTGGTTATAAAAGTTGAGTGAGTTGTGTGAAATGTGAGGTAAATTTTTATATATATATATATATATATAAGTTAAATGTTTGATTTTTTTTTACAACGGCTAAACAATTTACTAGGTGGGTCCCCCATTTCAACGTTCAAAAAAATGGACCAATCAGAGCCTTCGGTTCCAAAGGGCATTTCACCCCGTTTTCTCCCAAAAAAAGCTAAAGGCTCTTTGGTTCATGTGTGTAACTAAATGTTACAAATAAAAATCAAGCACGGATCGGATTGGATAAATGACAATATGGTGTATAAAGTTTTGGCAATTTAAAATGTGAATAAAGATACATACCCGCGGCAACGCGCGGGCATTCCACTAGTACTTAGTATACGTGAGATAACAAATAAAAGGATGTGTCGTTTAGTTTGCCATGCTTTGTTATACAATTAATTACTATATGTACCGACGTGAGATTTGAACGATTCCGTCAACCGCTTTTCCTTTCACCACGGGAGAAAACAGAATGCGTCCTTTCGGTTCGAATTTTTCTTCTGATTCTTTGATTTTTAGGCGTTAGAGAAAGATCTTGTACTCGGTTTTTGACGTTTTGTGTACTCGAGGAGGCGATAATCGAATGTTTTTACTATCATAGATGTTAATATTCTGAAGATTTACCGGCACTGCGAACCGAAGAGAAAGAAGCGGAGGTTGCTGACGATGGTGCAGGAAAATCTCCGGTGACCAGAAACCTAAAATGGCCAGCGGTTACGATTGAGATAGAGACACTAAGGCGCCTTCGGCGGAGTGACCGCTGGAGAGAAAACTAAAATCATTAGATCTATATGAATACAAATTAAGTTAGAAAGATTTACGCTACTTGTAATCATTATCAAAATCCAATGCATAATTCCAAATACGAAGCGTAAACATGAACCACATGTCTTGTTAATGAAGAGAATTTATATGAACAGAGGAAAATGGAGGCGATAATGGGAGAAAGGAAAAAGGAAAACGTTGGAAAAATTGGCAGGGTTACGGTACTTTTTAAGTATAGAGGCTGTATTTGATCTTGTTGTTCCAATCACCGTTAAATTGCGGTTAAAGTGGTAAAGAGAAGTTAAGTTGGGGTTAAGTTACTTTTTGTATAGTATATATAATACCATGTGATGTAAAAGTAACTTAAAGAGTGAAACGTAGATAATACCGTAGAGATTTCTAAACACAAAAAAACATAAGTGAAGAATAGTGACTAAAAGAAATATTCCTGAACACAATTTGTGTGTCCCCCACCACGAAGCGTGGTGGGTCACTTCTATTTGCATTAATTGTAGTATAGATAAGATAAAATAATCAAATAGTTACTCTATGTAAAGTAACTTTTGAGGTGTAGACATATCAACCAAATTTATTAAAAACTTTAATGACTTGAAGCACCAACTATTCGTCTACCCTAATTTACTCTTTGATTTTTTTACTCTTTCAATAATCTACTCACACACACACACACACACACACACAATACACACATACATGCAGTACTCACACACGCAATATACAAATCACATAACTGTACCGACATCAAGAGAAGCAAGGTTGTGCGGCTATGACAAAGCTTATCTATTAGGCAAAGTATGGCGATAGTTCATTGTTGTGTGGACTGTACAAAGAACTTTGGGAGACCTAACTGTTTAAGAATACCTTATCATATATTATCGGTTACGAAGACAAATGATTATTGATGTGATCATCAATTCTAATCATGGTCGTCGGATACAAAACGGGGAATGCGGACGATTTCATCGCCAAACTTGCTTCTGGTGTAGGTTATGAACCAGCAGTGAGAGTGATGAGCTGCTCTTTCGATTATTAGTGGACTTAAAAAAACCTAATGTCCCAAAGTTAAACTAATCAATTCTAATCATGGTCGTCGGATACAAAATGGGGAATGCAGACGATATTTCATCGCCAAACTTGCTTCTGGAGTAGGTTATGAACCAGCAGTGAGAGTGATGAGCTGTTCTTTCGATTATTAATGGACTTAAAAAACCCAATGTCCCAAAGTTAAATCAGTCTTCGAAAGAATTGATATTAAGCGTCCAATTCTGTCTTTTTTTTTTCTAACTTATTTTGGAAACTATAAGTACTTTCAAAAATCTTATAGGATTTTTATTTGATTTAACATCTTATAAATTTACAATAATTTGCATGTCTAATTTTGTACACATATCACTTGAATTTATTATAATTACATCCTTTGAATTATTAACATAATTTATTAAACTTAAAAATCATAAGTTAATTATTGTATTTAATTACCACAAAATTATTTAATAGTTGCATTAAATTTGGCTTGTTAATATAATAAAATTACAATTTTACCCATATAGATGATTATGAAATGACTTCCTTACCCGTCCAGAACCCACTATATAGTAGTATAGATAAGCGTTTTCCAGGTGTGACTGTTCACTGTTGTATAGATACTCTGGTGGATATTTGGATCTTTTGTTTCACCATGGCCGATCCAGATCGGCTTTCCGACTTGACTTTTATGGGCCTAATTTTGAACCAGGATTGGGCCAACTTGGTGTTTGGACTTGGTAGTGGTCTGGTCTATTTGCATGAGTTTGTTTGTTTTTTTTTTTTTTTTTTTTTTTTTAGGAGACAAAAAGAGATAATCCGTATATAATTACAAAAAAGACTTTACTAAACTAAAGGAAAAAATATCATTATAGAAAATAAAACAGGAATTAGTTATCCAAGAAGGGTCATCTTTCTATCTTTATACTTTCTTATGTAAACCATTTCTTAATCTTTATAATTAATATTTGAATGGACATTGACATTGTCACTAATTCACAGTATTTTGCACGATAATATATAACACAAGATTTTTGTAAAGCAGGTAAGATTTTAGTAACTTTTGATGTTGCAATAGTCACATAAACTCTTAATTAAATTTCATATGCAAAAATTACCTTGGAAATATTTAAACAAGGAATAAAAAAATTAGAGTATTGGATTTAAATAATCATAATTATCAATCAGTTATTGGCTGTTACAAGTTCAAACTTTAAGAATTACTGTTGATGTTCTCAACTTTTGACCTATTTTCTTTCAGAGGACACATAATGTCTAAAAGTTAACTCAGTTAGTTTGTGCTTACGTGGACAGCCACATAAGCAGTCCATGTCGTCAAAACTGTGACGCATAAACAGTCCATGTCATCAAAGTTTGACTTTTTTTATCACATATGCAAAACTTTGACTTTTTGCCACATAAGCAGTCTACATCAGCAAAAACTAACTAGGTTAACTTTTAATTAGTACCGGACTGCTGAATGAAAATAAGTTACAAGGTGAGACTGTCAGCAGTTATTTTTTAAGATGGGGTTAGTGGCGGCTAATAGATGATAGGTGTGATTATTTAAATCTAATATTTATAAATTAACTCATTTCCATCGACATCTTATCACTAGGGTTGTTCACAAGCCGAGCCGAGCGGAATTTTGCTCGTGCTTGGCTCGATTACAAACCGAACCGAGCGGTTCGTTTACAATTGAACCGAAAACCGAACGAGCATTCTTCGAGCGCAAATTTTCTGAGCGAGCGCCGAACGAGAATCGAGCGGAGAATAATATGGACGGTCATAAAATTGGGATGTTTCCTTCGACGTTTTCATTGTCGGGTGACAACTAAGGTCGAAATGTCCGATGATAACACTAATATTGAGATCCCAGTGTCCAATGATGAGGCTTAGATTGAGGCTGGTGAGGTGATGAGCATACGTAAGAGAACAGTTGTTGCATTGTGACGTAGGTGTGATATCAAGCGACAATTACCGATGGACGACTAATAACATAAAGAAGTCAAGACTGTCACCTCATGACTTATTGTTTAACTATTAAATCTAGTAATAATTTTTTTATTGAGTTAAGTGGGCTGGTTATATTTTGTTTGCATATATTGAGTCATATCCAATAGAATCTTATATATAAAGCCATAAATTTATCTGTAAATTGTGTGTATATTTATTATTAAATAAATAAAAATTTATTTGAGCCGAACCGAGCTGAGCGTACCTTTGCTCGTGCTTGGCTCATTTACAAACCGAACCGAGCCGATCGGCTCATATACAACCAAGCGGAAGATCGAGCGAGCATTTTTCAAGCATTTTTCGAACAAGCAACGAGCAATCTACAAGCGGCGAGCGATTTGAACAGCGCTACTTATCACTCACTATTCAGCCTTGCAAAATAGAGAAGTTAGATGGGGTCCAACACTTGTAGCCTAGTTGGTTGAGAGCCTAAAGTTTCCTATGGGAGGCTTGGGTTCAATTCTCACTAGCTACATTTGGAGGACATTAGTGGAGGGGAAATGAGGGATTACCCAGGCCATTGGCTTGGGTTCGAGTCCTGATCCCGACCGGTTTTACCGATTATTTCACTGTCGTGCCTTCGGGCGGGTGAGTGGTCGGGTTTTCCCGGGAATTGGTGGCAATTGGTAGCCCGAGTACTCTCGAGTACCTGATTCGCCAAAAGGGTGCCCGAGAGTGCTCGAAAATTGATTCGTTGACCGTTCAAAAAAAAAAAAAAAAAAAGAGAAGTTAGATGGGATAAGGGTTAAACTGCATATGGAAAAATACGGTAGTTTTACATTAAAAAAGGTATTAATTTATTTCGGGATCAAAACGTGTTATGATCAAAGTGGACCCACGTTGAAAAAAGTTGATTTGAATAAAAAAGTTATCAAAATGGTCATGTGCTATATTTTTATGGGAAAATCATTAAAATAGCGTTTTGGCTGTTTAAATTACGAGAATAGTTTTTGGAGACGTCTCTTTAGAGACGGTTCACATTTTCAAGCTGTCTGAGGTGTGACGCCTTGGTTCCCAATCATTAAAACAACGACACGTCTACAAATGGCGTTTCTGGAGACGTCATTGTGCCGTCTCGTGAGTCCCGAGACGTCTCGGGTGTCTTGTTCGACGGTTCAGTTTTCCACGTCCTCCGTGATTCCCGAGACGTCTCCTCCCTATATATACCATACCTCCGTCCCTAACTCCGTCCGACTCCTCCTCTACCACCACCCTAAAACCGTCTCCTTCATACAAAAGAAAATGACACCAAGTCATTGGACGGAGGAACAAGAAATCGCCCTAGTATAAGCCTGGCAACTTGTCGAAGAAAGCCCACACCCGACAAAAAGTGGTACCGAATTCTAAACGAATACAATCGGTTTGTAGGAGGCTCTAACCGAACCATCGATTCACTTAGCCGTAAGTGGAATGACTTGAACACCAAATGTCAACTCTTCAACGAGTACCACTATCGAACATTTCGAGCGGTACCTTCAGATATGCCCGAAGACGTGGCCATCAGATATACCAAAAAAGAGTGTTAATCCAAGTAACGCAAAAAATTCAAACACGTGCCTGCTTGGCAAATGATGAAGGACCGTCTTAACGCGTAGCCTATGTTTAGTTTATTTTTATTAACTTTGTAATGTTTATGTATTTAAATTTATCTTTTATTAATCGAATGACTAGTTTATGCCTATATTTTGAATCCACTGAATAATTATTGCACCTTTATTTTATTTTTTTTCCATGGTTTTTTCATGATTTGTTAAAAAAAAAAGACGTGTCCAGAGACGTCACCGAGACGTGTCGTTGTTTTATTGGTTGGGAACCAATGCATATCGGGAGACGCCTCAGACGGCTTAGGAAACGTGAACCGTCTCCAAAGAGACGTCTTCGGGGGCTATTCTCATAATTTAAACGGTCAAATGGCTATTTTGGTGATTTTCTCTATTTTTATATGGTAGTTAGTGACAATGGTGGTGTTGATGATGTAGATGGTAACGATAGACAATGGTTTGGGATATGTTTTAAGCTAGCAAGTTTTATAAGAATGAAATGTTGTACACGTGAGTCGTGACCGCAAATTGTAGAATACGCTCCATGTTTTGGTGACGAAAAAAATATGAACATGTAGTTAAAAATATAAAATATAATATGAGTATGTTTCTACTTTCTATACTATATTCTCTAATCACTAAAAGGATGTCCAAATGTGTCACATCCCAACCGATGGCGGAATACATCGCGGCGTGACTTGTGGTAGATTGTTAAAAGACTTCATGACACTAGATTTTGTGACAATATAGTTTAAAGATAGAATTTCATTTATTGTCTAAAAATAGAAATACAAGTAGTTTAAATAACGAAAAACACAACAACAAGAATATGACAACTTGAACTAGAGTGAGTTTCTATGTCCAATCCTAAGTAGTTTTCTTGAAATGTCCTGCAACAAATATTTCCTGCAACATGTATAAAATATCCGTCAACACATAAAGCATTGGTGAGCATACTAGTTTTGACATACATACATAGTATAATAAAATTTTGTTTATAGGCATATGCAAGAGAACCATACAAATGGCGACTAGCCACGAAGAATTTTGCTTAACATGACCCATGTAGGGGGCGGATAGCCAATCCTATAGCGCTATACATGCAAGGTGGGTTGTCAACTATATGAACATTTGTATGTTAGAGTAAATAATTCTACATAGCATAGCGTACAAGCATATAATAGACTTTAGATTGCGCATGATAGAATTTAGAATATGATAGACTTTAGACTAAGCATAATAGATTGTAGAGTTTAAAATCGTTTGAGTTTTGATAGTGATACATGTTGAGCCCCAAAGAATAAAGGATAAAGGGGGGACAAGTATGAACTCACCTTTGGGTGCGTCTTGATATAGTTCCAAAGATAAGTCTTGGAAGATTAAGCTTTAGCTCCGATTAACTATAATTAAGAATTAGAGTCTTAGGTTCGAGTTTTAGATTATAGATTCACGAGAGTCATGCAAGCCTTTTAGGCAAACCAAGCACAAATTGCCTTTAGGGCAATCCGGATGGTCATGAGATTAAGTTAGACCAAGCACAAAATCATCATAGATGATTCGGATGGTATAAGGTTAGGAATGTGAATCCATTTGATAGGTTCATGTCATAACCACTTCGTTTATGGAATAAACGTGGGTTTTGGACACGGGATTTCCCCTTTCTAGTGTGGATAAATCCATAGCACAAGAAGGGTCAAGAGAGTTGGTAAGGTAGGGTGTAACCACAAACCTTCCAATGATTAATAATAAGCTAGTAAGATAGAAACTTGAAAGTATATATTTATATTATTATATAGTATAATTAAGAAAACAACCACCCTTGGAACCTCTTTTAGGTGTTCTACCCTTATCACACTTCTGTGGATAAATATGGGGAAGATCCTAGAGGTTTCTCCAAGGAGTTTTAGATGAAAAAAAAGAAGAAAAATAGAATGAAAGTTGAAGTTTTAAGCCAAAAAAACTTACTGATGCAAAACAGGAAGTTTGTCTTGAAAACTTGAAGATTAGAGAGTTTTAGAGGTGAACAAATGATTAAGGAGTGGGGAGGGGTTGTATTTATAGATGGGGTAAGTTAGTTGGGTATTAAATAGAGTTATTAGGGTGGTTGGAAAGAAATTAAGTGGGTTTAAACTTAGTTGTTAAGGGATGTTATAATTGTTTGAATTCTGTTGTTGTCTATTCGAGTTGAAATAAAAAGAAATGAATTGCATATGTGTATGTATGTATGTTGTATTATGTTGTATTATGTTGTTTTAATTGTGAAAAAAAGTCAAACTAATCACGTTTGTTTTTTTTTTTAATCTTAAAGTATCAATATTAAAATATATATGTTTTACTTTAAATAAAATAAATATATATTAAGATTTTAACTAAATGAGTTTTTTGTTATAACTCCTAAATTGAATAGGATAGATTATAATGACGACTCGTTATGAATTAGTAGGAGTAACATACAAGAAGCGAATAAAGGCGAACTTGGAGTTTGTTAAACATAGAATTTAAAATATATGTAAAAGTTAAAATCACGCGATGTTACAAAATGATCAATCAATGGAGCAAATCAAGCTAGAATTATTGGAAAAAAGCATCACGATCGTGCCACGGTCGAACAGTGCACCAACCGTGACAATTAGGGTGTAATCAAATAAGATGAAAGAATTAGGGTGTGTTTGGTAAAAGTAGTTGCTGGTAGCTGTAGCTTTTTTAAATATATTTTGGTGTTTGGCAGAGTAAGTGTAGCTTATAATAAAATGTATAAAATGACCAAAATGAGCATTAACTAAAAACTTGTTTGCATGTTTTTTTTTATATTTTTTTAGGATAGAATGGGTATTTGTGTCATTTATCCATTAAAAACCTGTAGCTAGTAGGGGATTTTTCTTAAACGCCTAGTACTACTAGCTTTTCAATATAAAGTTTTTTCTTCTAACCTAAAAGCTTCAAAGTCCTTCAACCAAACACGGTTTTTTATTGAGTATGAGTTTTTTCTTAAAAACTTAAAGTTTGAAGCTTCTAAAAGCTCTTTGCCAAACAAACCCTTAAAGACCTACCGCAAGTCCACAACAAAAGTGTCATGGTCGATATACAGTTTGATCGAGGGATCATCCATTATGAATCTAGATATTTTTCAAATTCAACAACGATGGCGTATCAAATGATGAAAAACAATAAAAAGTATGTTTGGTAAAACTATTCGTATATATCTTTCTAAATATATTTTAGTGTTTGGCTTTAATAAAATAACCAAAGTATAAATAACTAAAAGCTTGCATGCATGGTTTTTTTTTTAATTTTTTATGTTAGAATGAGTATTTGTGTCATTTATTCATTAAAAGCTTGTAGCTAGTACAAGTTTTTTTCTCAAACGCTAATAGTAGTAACTTTTCAATATAGAATTTTTTCTCTTAACCTAAAAACTTCAAGCTCATTCAACCAAACAAGACTTTTTATTTAGTATTAGCTTTTCTTAAAAGCTTGAAGCTTGAAGTTCATAGAAGCTCCTTGCGAAACATACCCTATCAAGTGATGACATATAAGATTTAAAACAAGACACGATAAATGATACAAAGATCACTTGACTATTTTTTTTATCAAGTTTTATTTAAGACTTGGACCATTTTTATAAAAACCAATACGTCTATAAAATAAAATTGAGAAAATTGCCATTTTTGTAAATTAATCAAAGTTTTTATAAACATAATTAATCATCTCTGTCAAAGATGGTGAAGGCAATCTTCTTTAAGAATGAAGAGGCTTAAATCAAGTTGCGTAAAAAGAGAGAGAGATATTATAAGCAAATGAGATCGATGTTTTTAAACCCGGACTGGACCGATGGGATCGGGAAACGGACCCCTGGCCAGTCTGGCTTAATAGGTTGGACCGGGATGACATAGAACCGGTGGTTGACCCGGCGGTCCGGTCGGTTGGACCGGGAATTTGAAGGTTGAACCATTTTTTATTTTATATTTTTGGGTTTTGATTGGCTTTTTGGGTCGGTTCATTGGACTGGTGTAACAACCGGTAAAAATAAGGTAATTCCGTACTAATTAATTAATATATGATTAACGTAATTAACTGCAATTATGTGTCGATTATTTATCAAGGCCTTAGGATATAGCAATTTCCAAATAATGCATAGGAATGCAAGCGTTTAATGACAAAACATGATAGGATCATGTGCGAGTAGACTTATCCGGTATGGACATTGGCGATTACCCGGTAAATATTAAATAAACGAAAAGGATCCCGGACACCCAGGATATAAAATAAAGGGCATTTTCACAAAATATAATGGGTTTTGGAACTCCAAAGCCATAGGTGAAAACTCTCCATACAAATCTCCCGGTAACGAATAAAGTGCGCGTACCGCACCCGGTACGCGTATAACTTATAATTTCACCCGACAAGAGCCTAAATAACCAATCAATGCTTAAATTAGACTATGTTTAAGGGTTATTAAAAGTATTTTTAATGTCCGAATGACGCGCGATTAAAACCCGAAAAATACCCGAACGACGAGGGATTAAACTTAACTTAATAATGGTAAATAATTTGTGTGGTGGACCCCACCTAAACCCTTAAAAGGGCCGGCCTAAAAGCCATCATGCATAATCTTTTTTTGTTTTGTCTAAACATCCTACTTATGTCCAAAAGATAAGCATGAGAACTAAGCATGCTTGGATATAGTTTGTGTAAGACTAGCTAGTACTAAAGCATGCCTAAATCTTACATTGTGTAAGAAAAAAAATCGGCCAAAGGCCATGTAAATCCAACACAAAATCATTTCACAAGATCACATTAGTACACACTTGATATTATAAATCTAAGATGGATTATATGGATGATTACAAACATTTTAGCAAGATTCACAAGCCACATCCCTCTCTCTCTAATCCCACGGCCACACACCCCAAATACATAATCTTCCAATATCATTTTTGTACAACACAATCTCTTGAATCTTTGGTAAGATCACATGCAATCTAGGAAAGATATTGGAAGGATATTATAAAGCAACATGTGTTAGAAACTTAAACATTCAAGCTTTCTTCCTTTTTCTTTTCCTTGTGGCCGTAGGTATCACCACACACACACACACACATTCTCCTTCAAGTTTAACACTTCCAAATTACTCCTAAATTTCCATCCATCAAAACCCCATTGTGTGTTTCAAGAGCTTGGAGCTTAACCACTTGGAAGAACACACTAAACCCCTCTCAAATCCAAGGTTTTTATCTTCCCTAGCCTTGTGCTAGTAGTAAGCTTTTTAACCTTGTTTTGATCATTAATATTCATGTATGTGTTCTTAGAAGCAAGTTGTACATGAAGGGTTAAAAATGTGGTTTTGAAACATAAACTTTAATGGATTTTACATGAGTAAAATGGATGATTAAAGATATGTAAATGGATCATGGATTTGATGATAATGATGTAGTGTTCTTAAAAATTATAAAATCTACACATACACCATGTAGGATGATGATTTGAATATGATTTGTAAAGGAAACTTGAACATGTTAAAAGGTAGTGTTAATCATCATAAAATGATCATCTAAGGTATAATATAAGATGTAGTATGTGAGGAAATCATAAATATAGAAGTTACAAAATTAAAGTTTACTCACTTAGATAAGTGAAATTGGGATATCATGGACAAATACACAAAACACACACACTAGTAGCCTTATTTATGAAATATAAGACTATTGGAAGGAATATGATGTAAAAATAACATAACATTAAAAAGATGAATCTTCAAAGTCCACTAAAATGGGTGAAAAATACTAACCTTAGAAGTTAGGATGGAAAAATGCAACATTTGAAAGTTAAGGGGCTAATGTTGTAACTTTGAAAGTTAGGGGACTAAAATGGATATTTTAGAAACTTAAGTCCAAAAATGCAACTATGGAAAGTTTGGTGTCAAAAGTATAAATAATAATTTTCCAAGGTTGATTTGGTAAATACTAGTAAACATACTTATGTGTTTTGTATAAAAGTGTATTTTTATAAAATGGAAATTTATAAAAATATGGACCTTTTCTAACATAAGAATTATTATAAAAACAAGGTTTTCATAAAAATGGAGACAAATTAAAAACTTGGGAAAACTTATATAAAAATGAACACTTTTATATAAATGGGAATATAAAAGTGTTGGAACATTTTTGTATAGACTATTGGAAGGAATATGATGTAAAAATAACATAACATTAAAAAGATGAATCTTCAAAGTCCACTAAAATGGGTGAAAAATACTAACCTTAGAAGTTAGGATGGAAAAATGCAACATTTGAAAGTTAAGGGGCTAATGTTGTAACTTTGAAAGTTAGGGGACTAAAATGGATATTTTAGAAACTTAAGTCTAAAAATGCAACTATGGAAAGTTTGGTGTCAAAAGTATAAATAATAATTTTCCAAGATTGATTTGGTAAATACTAGTAAACATACTTTTGTGTTTTGTATAAAAGTGTATTTTTATAAAATGGAATTTTATAAAAATATGGACCTTTTCTAACATAAGAATTATTATAAAAACAAGGTTTTCATAAAAATGGAGACAAATTAAAAACTTGGGAAAACTTATATAAAAATGAACACTTTTATATAAATGGGAATATAAAAGTGTTGGAACATTTTTGTATATAAGTTGGCAAGTTTTGGATTAAAAATATAAAAGCATTTTTAAACTTTCCAAGTAATGTGTGTTAGGAATTTGGAATATGAAAAATATTCCTATAAAACACATATTGGGAAAACTTGAAAAAAAATTAACAATACAAGTTAGGACATCGGACTTGGACATGTTAACGGACAAAACAAGAGAAAAAAATGCCGTTGCGGCAAGATAAGAAAATATATATATTTTAGTAAGTAAATATATATATATATATATATATATATATAAACATGGGTGAAAATTATTAACACTTTCCTAAGTGTTGGAGAAATTATTCATGGGAGAAAAACACAACGTAAATGATTAAGACGTTAAGCAAACGTATGGACTTAACAAGAAAAACTACACGACTATATATATACATATGTACGCTCGTCTCGGCGAAAATTCTAGCATATCTACTTAATGGGAAAGTAGATATGTGGGAAGGAAAACCGCGACGAGCGGACAAAACATATATATATATATATATATATATATATATATGTGTGTGTGTGTGTGTGTGTGTATGCCGAGTCGACGAGGTCCTAGTATATTTATTTGAATGGGAAAATAAATATACGGCGTGGCGAGGCGAATCGGATGTTAAGAATATACTACCGAACGACAAGACCTTAGCATATTTATTTAAATGGGAAAATAAATGTGCGGCAAAGTGAGTCGGGTCGGGTGTTAAAAATATATTATATCGAACGATGCGATCTTAAGTATAATTATTTGAATGGGAAAATAATTATACGTTAAGTGAAGTCGAGTCGAGGATAATAATAAACAAGTTAAGGAAGTATTGACAAGAATAATATATAACTTGTAAGAATAGGGTAATCCAACGCCAACGAACCTAGGATACGCGCTAAATTAAACGGGAATTGGAATAACTCGTGGTCGGGGAGTTGGGTGTACAACTTGCCAAGGCACATGCACTATGGGAATTGTGACTTATACGTCTAGGACGTTTGTAGGTGCGAGACCACCCATTTGCTATTTTCCCTTGTGAGCCAGACACAGTTTCAGGTGAGTCTCACGGCCCCATTTTAAACTATTTCTACGTTTTCGGGGGAAAGATATGTTAGGGAAAATGTTTGACGGAATAATTACTTGAGATGTGACCGCCACTCGGGGTTGAGACCTCTCTTCTATAATCATTTATTCAGGGAAATGAAACCGAAGGAATATTTGAATAGTACTATTGGTGCCTGACAAGGCCCACCCCTAATCGATAGCGTCGATTATGCATCGGCGTATGCCTGGGGTGCACGTATTCTGAAATTAAGTCGTAGGATACCGAGTCACGACTTAGAGCGGGGCATTATTATTGATTGTCTTGGTTTGATTATAGGCTCAAGTAGAATTATAGGAACTTGCAACTCCTATATATTGTCATAACATGGTATTTCCCAAGTGTTTAAGTTTTGGAAACTAAAAACCTGTGAACTTACCAATATTTATATATTGACGAAATTTTAAACATATCTTTCAGGTAACTAGACGGAGACGGGCATGGCGAGCTGGGTCATCAGAATCTCTTATGCGGGCGTCGAGCGCTTTTGCGGGGTTTCACTTTTATTTCCCAAGTACATGGGATATATTTGAGAAACCTCCTTTATTATGTTAAAAACAATTTGGAATTATGTGTAATCTTTAAACATGGTTTTGACGCCTAAATAAATGACCCGTTTTCTTAATTACTTGTGTTTGTGTTAACCTTGACTTTATACGCTTGAACCGTCGCGCCACGTGTTTCCGCCATTGGCGTGGTGTGACAGAAAGTGGTATCAGAGCCAAGGTTATAGCGAACTAGTATATTTAAAAAAAAAAAACTAGACTATAACCGGATTTGGTTCAAAAGATAAAGTTTTCAAAAATGTAAATATATACGAAACGCAATAAAGTAATTTTTCAAAGAAACATTGGGTACGAGGAGATTCCGACCGAGCTAGCCATGGGTATTGTTATGCATTACGTAGTATTAGAGGTTAGGAAGGTTACTGTTAATGTACGCCTTAACTATCTAATTAAATAACTCATATGAATTAGTACGGTTCTTTTGCCAGGGATGTCAGACGCAGAAAGCGCCGCACTGAGCTACGACAGTAGCATACAGATCATACCAGCTCCTCCAGCTGAGCCAGTCGAGCTAGTCGTACTCGACCCAGAGGAGGATGATATGGAGATAGACGCCGCCGTCGGAGGCGCAGACGGTGACAGTTCCGAGGAGACGGATCCCAGCGAGGATCCAGATTGGGCCCCCGCTGGGGATGACATGGCTGCCGTGGCCAACGTACCGCAGGCACCACAGGCCGACTTGCCCATCATACCACTACCTGCCGCACCACTACCCCCACACCCTGTTAGAGCCGCCAGGGATTTCCCTGCAGACTGCGCAGGTCCTTCGAGACCCGCCCCTACCCAGACTGAGACCATAGAGTCCCCCTACGATCGACTTGCTGACGTTGATCGTGAGCCGGTATAGATTCCCCGTATCCCCGTCCCTCCGGGCATGAGGCTTGTGCCTCTGGTCCGAGGACGAAACGGGTGGATCTCGGACGACTCGGATGATGAGTCGGTTGCATCTGTTGACCACATAGCTATACCCCTACCCCCAGCCGACCAGGAGGAGCCCGTGGCTCCAATGCTAGAGGACGCCCCTGCTGCCTCTGCGGCCCTTCCCGCACTACCTGAGCCCATACCGCAGGATGGGCTAGCTTCAGCAGGACACGTTTTACAGAGTAGCTCCGCCCGTAGCTCTGAGCTACGCAGTGCGGGCATGACGGCGTTCGCTACTGCGAGCCCCCTACCCCTACAGTTGTGGTGTCCACCCCGGAGTGGGCCACTATTTCACAGCCCCTCATGGCCCCCTTGGCCGAGCTCGTAGCACCTCCCACCGCACCCATGACATTGCCCATCCCCACTCTACCTATGCTGCCACCCCACCCCGAGATGCCTACCATGCCCTTACCCGCACCTTACACTTTAGGTGCCGGGCCCCCCTTATGATGACACCACCTGCACCATACTCTCTGGGTGCAGGAGACCCATACCTGATGCCACCCCACTTCACCCCTGGGCCACTGGGTTTTGCCCAGCTATTCGCCCCCATACCGATGCCAGACCAGGTCGGCCCATCCCAGCCGACATATCCCGACATACCCGGGCCATCACAGCCCCACGGGATAGCACCATTGTCCGGACCGGCTTGGTCCTCAGCTATTTCATTGGAGAGAGATTTCCAGACTCTCACCGACACGGTGCAGCGCACCGTGAACCAGATGGAGCAGCAGGCCCGACTTATGTGGGCCCGGATCATTGATGCCAGAGATGCACTGGCGCATTACGCCGAGGAGTTACTGCGCATGGACGCGCATCTCGGGATTACAGGCGACGCGCATTTTGCGCACCGCCAGTTCTTGTATGAGCGCATTATGTCGATCAGTATGTCTATTAGCATGTACGCTCCCCAGTATCAGTATCCACCACCACCATACCATCACTGAATGAGAGTGGTTATCATAAGTGGGGAATAGAGCAATGGACACAACTAAATTCTCTCTAACAAATTTACAGTGCCCGTCCTTTACGTTTACACAAAACTATAGTGCATGTCCTAAACCTTAACGTTTAAAACTTACAATGCACATCCTTTATATTTATTTTTTGTTTCACACCAAGTCCTTTGTCACTAACTCTGTTAGAAATTGGTGTTTAGTTACCCACGTGCTCAGCACATGATGGGTATAATTGTCATCTTCAACAAAATAACTTGCCACCACCCAACCTGCAACATCATCTCCACTTGCTGCAACCAACAACACCACCACCTGCTACCACTGTCCACTATCATCATCTCTATTGATACCTTTTTTCGTTCAGATTTTTTTTTTGTTTTTTTCGATTCTTTGTTGTGCTTTTGAAGTTCATTCATGGAGGCTTCATCACAAGTTTAAACCGAATCAAACATACAACAATGTACTCGAATAAATCAATTGTTTAGTTATAAAACGTTGCTAAGAGTGGTGGTCGATTTATTAGTCAATACAACTATAGTTAGTGGCAGCAACCTGCTATTCATCGGGATTATGTGGCTCACATGGCTGACTACAAATTTATTTTCTAAAGACTGACGATTTTTGCTCTAGAGTTGGAGGATTTGATTTGGGGCAATTTTTACAATAGGCATATAAAAGTGATCAGAGGTTTCATTCAAGTGATGGTATGGTGGTGCTATCGAGGTTAAGGGTTTAATCACGGCGAAGTTGACACTAAAAGGAAAAATCTTGCAACCCTTAATCATTTGAATGTCCGAGGCAATAAAATTCGTTAACATATATAAATTTAGAGCATTCACAGCAGCGGGGGATATATGAAAGAATGAGGGAATTAGGGTTTCAGTTTTGTAACGCCCCAAAAATCCATTTTGCTTAAGTTCGCCATTAGGCGCGATTAGCAAAATAATAAAACGGAAAATAGAGCATAAGAATGAGTGTTATGTTCTAATATGGGAATAAACTAATAAATGCTATTGTTTGTATAAGTGAGCAAATAATAATAGAAACTAACTTAGTTAGTTAAGTATCTTAAAAGGGGACATTGGGTGATATTTGAAGGGTCATTCATGTAAATAAGTGGGTTAATAACAAGTTCAAGAAAACACCCCCATGGCATAAACGAATTCAGCCAAGGGGAGGTCTTCTCAAGACCAAACAAAGCCCTAAATACCATAATTGATGCAAGATGCAAAGGGGTTTTTGAGGGTAAACTTGATGGGTCGCAAAGTTAGAGTTTTCTACAAGTTTTGGAGCTTTGGTAAGAACCCTAACCCTCATTTGGTATGAATTTCGAACCCTACATGTGGGTTTTGAGCAAAACATGTTAAATTCGTATTATTGCTTGATTGTAAATGATATTGATCATCTCTAATGGTTTAGAGATGAGCTAATCACTAGAGGTTGCTTGTTTGCAAAAGATGATGATATTGGGTTTTTATTAGAACCTTGATGTTGCTAAATTAGTTGTAAATCCATGTAATTGTAGGAATAATGTGTAGTTGATGATATGCATGTGAAAAATTGGTCATGATTGAAGGTGATTATGCGTTTTGGTGGAATGCGTGTATTAGGAGCTTGTACGTTGAGCTTAGAAGGTTGTACGCACACCATGTGTTTGATGCAATGTCTAGATGAGTATGATGTATGAATTTGTATGCAAGTCATGACAAATGCGAAGTAAGGTGATAGTAGATATACTTGATAGTAGGTTAACATGAAGATTGTGTCTTAGAAAGTATTCATGTGAGAATCTAGTTGATTGTATGATTTCCTAAGAAGTGTGCATTAGTAGTGTGTACACTATGCTTAATTGGTATGATGAATGATCTTGTATGTTAGTGAGATATGAATATGTTGCTTATGGTGAAATTCACATGACCTAGTATGTTGATATACACACATATGTTTGTAAAAACGAAGTTGTATTGTTGAAAGTTGACTTTCTGGAAAGTCAACTGATGTGGGAATAATGTGGTATGTTTCCTAACATGATTATGGGATTAAGGAAATCATGTGATATAGGTGTCAAATACCATCACTTGTTAGATTATCTAGGTGTCGTACATGATGATATGTTGGATTGCTTGATTGATAAACAATGTGGTAGTTAATTATGTGATATGCATATTAGTAATTGACCAATGAAAGTCATGGGAACAAGTAAATGTAATATGATTGATAGTATGCAAGGTTGTGCATGCTAACGGAATGGTGGGAATGATAACATGAATGCGTAGGAAACATGGGCTCAAGCATGAGTGGCTAATGGGTCAAGTGGAGGCAAGTAGCAAGCATCAACTTGGAGGACATAAGGTAAGTGGTTCTTATCCCACTTAGGATAATGAATCTTAACATGTATATGTGTTTGTAAGTAGTATGAGGACCGTGAGATGATGGAACGTAAATAACGAGGTTAAGGCTTGAATTGGAATTTATAATGGAATAAACGTGGCTTCGAATGGATCGGTGATGACCTCGGTCGTTACGGGTCATACAAAGCCTAAATAACCTAGGTAGCTAGGGTAAGTAGGGTATCGAATCCAAGGAGCATGTGGTTAGCGTCACACTAGTTGTTTGTTTTGAAGAAGAAATTGGAATTAACTAATAACTAAGGTAACAATAATTTATAACTAACATTCACTCCCGGGCTAGGATATGCAAGTAACTAAGATTCAAGAGTTATTATGATAGATTTGCAATTTCACTTGTATGAATCACTAGGACAGAGAATCAAGACTTAGGCATCAACAAATAGCTACTAGGCCCTAAGTATGCTTCATTATCTAGTTCACCAAATCCTATATGTCGAGTTAAGGCATAATTGGCAGAATTCATCTTATGAGCTTAAAAAAACACAATGGTCTCTAAACATGCAATAAGTCCAACCCAATACCAAGACAATTAAGCACAACAATTAATTCATACAAATGATGTCACGATTACAAATAGATTTGCAAGGATACAAAAAACCTTTAGTCATATAATGAGTCTAACCCAATATCCCAACTTAAGTGATAGGATTTATCTCACAAGTCTAAAGATAATGTTGAAGCAAAACTTAATTGACAAGATTCATCTCTATGGTTTAAGCATACAAGAAACATACACAAGGTCCAACCCAACATCAAAAGTTAATTGATGGAATTCATCCCCATGGCTCAAGCACAACATAAACATACACGAAGTTCAACCCAATATCAATGCTTCATTGAGTACAACACTTGTTCCTTACAAATACACAATCAAAACAATATTACAAATCTAGAAACTTACAATCCTTCACCGGAAGTGAAGGGGAACTTAACCAAACATGGTTGTAGGAGCTTGAATCTCTTCTCAAAATGATGATTTGGATGGATTTGGATTTTTAGTGTAGAGATGAAGTATGAGGGATGATGAGAGATTACTCTCAAGACTTCATTATATAGTCTCCATTGTCAATCTCCTCTTAATGACCATTTAGTTTAGTCAAAGTCTTGGTCAATAGTCTTGGTCAAAGTCTTTGGTCAAGGTCTTTGGTCAAAGTCTCGGGTCAAAGTCTCTGGTCAAAGTCTCTGGTCAAAGTCCCATTAATTTTCCTAAAAATATTGATTTCTTTGACTTTGACTAACAGCGTCCGTCAGCGACAGGCCTTCACCAGTTTCTCCATCTTTCTTCTTCGTTTTCTTTCCTGAATCATCCTAGCTCCAATCCAAAGCTTCGTTTAGCTCCGAAATACACCTTAAACTTTGTTAAACCTGCAAAGCGCAAACTTTATCAAAGTAGTGTGTCCAAAACCATAAAATTGCATAAAAATACAATCTTAAACACGAAACGACTAAGATTTTCCCCCGCGTATCAATCGGCGTGGATGGGTCTAGAAGGGGTGGAAAGGAGAAACAAAATGGGAATGTGCAGAGTCCACCGTAAGGGTACGGTGGCACCGTTCCCTTACGGTGGCCCCTGCAATGTTTTTCCCCACCGTAGGGCAGAGGGGATACCACCGTTGGGTTTTGTGGTCCACCGTAACCTTACGGTGGCCACCGTAAGGTTACGGTGGGACCTGGAAATTTATATTTTTTTTAGTTTATTCTATCGTATGTTGATGTTTCGCTTACGTACGCGACTCGTAATAGCGTTTAACGCATCAATTAATATTGTTGGACCTCGTGTAAGGCTATGTAAGGGTGTAGCATGTAATACTAATGTTAGTTTTGTAATATGATCATAGTACGGAATGATACAAGTGCGTGTAGTTTAATTGATACGTTGCTCGATGGTATCAAATACGATAAGTAGATTGTCATGATTAAGTAGATTGAGAATGTGCTGTACATATGGGTATACATGCTCGGGTTTGAGAGAGAGTTTCATGCATGTAAGGGTTGGTAATTATGAGTAGATTGAGTATAGGGCTGGAACGTCATATTTGTCGTAGAGATTAGCGAAGAAAGAGTAACATGACGGGTCAAGTAAGTTATATGAAGGACTTGTATGATTGTATGTATGGTGGTATTATATGAAGGAGTTGTATGCTTGTATGTATTGTAGAATTATACAAAGTGTATGCTTGTATGTATTGTAGAATTATACGAAGGGAGTGTATGCTTGTATGTATTGTAGAATTATACAAAGTGTATGCTTGTATGTATTGTAGAATTATACAAAGTGTATGCTTGTATGTATTGTAAAATTATATGAAGGGAGTGTATGCTTGTATGTATTGTAGAATCATACAAAGGAAGCGTATGCTTGTATGTACTGTAGAATTATATGAAGGAAGTGTATGCTTGTATGTATTGTGAAATTATATGGAGGGGAAGTGTATGTTGGACGCATTGTGGGGTTATTAACCTTTGTTATGTGAATGATAGGAAACGTAGGTATGTACGTATGATTGCAGGAGACGTGGAGGTTCGGATCGGGGTAACCCACCCGAACTCGAATGAAGGCTGTTGGACAGGATCACAGAGTATTGTTGGATGTTACTTACGCGTCATGAGTAGATTACATGAGGTTACCTATTGAACTAACGAAATGGTTTTGTGGTGAATGCAGGATGTCTTGTCTATCTTGAGAAGTAAGGAAAGGATGGAGATCGAGCGAGGAGGCGGATTGTACGTGGTCACGGTCACATAATCAAACGGAGAGGAGTCATGTAGAATGTATTAAGAAATATTTTAAGATGTAACACCAAAAATACATATTAGAATCGGTTTCTAAACGTTCAAGGTTGTTATTAAAGAAAAGAATTTTTCGGTTGGCTTTCCGCTGCGAGTTTTCTGTAAAATGGTTTAGGGTGTTACAAGTTGGTATCAGAGCCCTGGTTTGAGTGAAATCTAGTATAAGGAAGTATGTACTTGAACTCAAACTTGTGTGCTCCTGAATGCAGTGACCCGTACAATCCAAGACTCGATCAAGGCCCAAAGGTAGAATTTAATATTAACTCACATGACATGTTAAAAGCTAATTGTGGTGTTTATGTTAAGGTGAGCTTTTGTGGATAATGAAGAGGTCTTAAGGACACGATCCAAGATAGATCGCGGAAATTGTAGATAAGATGGAACAATCACAGGTACGCGATAATTAACTATTAGTACCGGTGGGAGGAAAATCCTCAGGTTAAGTTAAGTTAACACCAATTTCTAACAGAGTTAGTAGCAAATGACTTAGGTGATCTTTGTTTTTTCTCCCAGAAGTGCTTCTGACCACTTCTGTCTGTGTCGCGCAGACGCGGGCAGACGTTTGGGCGGGTAGACTGTTTGTTTTTCGGAAGACCTTCCACTCCAAAAGCTCTTTCTGGCCTCTTCTTGGTGCAGACTTGCACCCATGTCTTCTCGCATCTTCTCCTCCTCTTCTTCTCTTCTTCATAATCAGTTTCCTTCATCCCTTCTCCTCCTTCCCCCTCTCCCCTCAACACCTCTGCCACCTATCTCCTACTTCAGCTACCCGCCGCCCTCCCTCCTCCTCTCTCAGCCCGCCACCGCCGCCCCTCTTCCTCCTTCAGCCTGTCGCCGCCCTCCCTCCTCCCTTAGCCCGTCGCCCCCTCCTCCTCCCTCAGCCTGTTGCCGCCCTCCCTCCTCCTCCCTCAGCCTGTCGCCGCCCTCCCCTTCCCGGGTCGCTTCCCCCTCCTCCCCTCCACCACCACTGCCAACTTGTTGGTATGTTTGTTTTATTTGAGAGAGAGAGAGAGAGAGAGAGAGAGAGAGAAGAAGAAGAAGAAGAAGAAAGAAGAAGAAGAAGAAGAAGAAGAAGAAGAAGAAAAGAGGTAGAGGTATGGTGTTGGTGAGTGGTGACTGGTGTGTGTGTGTTTAGAAAGAGATAGTGTTGAAAGAATAATAATATATATTTCAAAACAAAGAAACAATAATAATATCACATAAAGATTCCATGTACAACCGATGGTTTTTGTTATACACATTTTGTAAATATTATTATTTGTTAATTGTTGATTTGTTTATGATTATGTTTGGTTTTGGGTTATGGTGCAGACGTTAAAAAACAAACAGTCTTCCTCTTGCAGACTGCAGACCTTTGGTCCACCTCTTCTCCTGCAGATGTCTGCAGATGTGGTCCGCAGACTGCAGACCTTTTACCTCAGAAAAAACAAACAGCACCTTAGAGTGAAACAAAAATAAATGTAAAGGATGTGTACTGTAAGTTTTAAACGTTAAGGACGTACACTGTAGTTTTTTGTAAACGTAAAGGACTTGGACTGTAATTTTTTCATTCATTCATGTAACTAAAGATGCTTAGCAGAAAAGAATTTTGGTCACTTTCTCCTTTCTTCAAAACAACCATAATTAATGTCCTTGATTTCTCAATGATTGAGCACTAGTAAGATGATCAAATTAAGTTTTTGGACGCATTGCAACAAACTAATTTTTTAGAGACAAAATAAGAACATAATTAGTACGATCAATGCACGACCTGACGTTAACTATTCGAACAACCTTTATTTTCACCCTTTGACTCAAATTAAGAAGAAAATAAACATACACACACACATTTAATAGTTTGAACTTTGAAGACCCCATCGTATAATTATAATCTACCCAAATTAAACAGAAAAATAGGTTATGATTGCAAACACTACTCACCATCTTTCTAGTACGAAACAAAATATACTTAAATACTTTGGATTTTAAAGCTTACCTTTAAACGAGACAATTACTTCCCAATAATGTACAAAATAATTCATATATAAATTCTTATGCAAACCCCTTACCTTTGAACCTTGGACGACCCCTTGAGTAACGTCCTTAAACTATTGAAAATGCCCAACAAGCTTTTGATTATCTGGTCTAGTTTAGAAACTAGCACTCAAGTTTCATACTTTAAAAGAGAATTGTTAGGTATCAAATAGTATAGGGACTATATTGTAATTGTCTAATAGTTAGTAGTTTTATTGTGTATAAATACATGTAATAAGTATGAATAAAGTAGCTATTGATTTGGAATAATCCTCTTATAGGGACTATATTGTAATTGTCTAATAGTTAGTAGTTTTATTGTGTATAAATACATGTAATAAGTATGAATAAAGTAGCTATTGATTTGGAATAATCCCCTCCTCTGTTCTCTTCTTATTCTTCAATCTTTAGCTCTTATCTCTTGATCACCATTTTTACACGTAACAAGAATCGATTTATATTAAATTTCTTCTTATTAGGGTTAGGATCAAATACACAGTGAAAGAAAAATAGGAAGTCGTAGGAAAGCTATCAAACGGACTCCGATTGAACTCATTCAAGCGACATTGGAACCGTCTTATCAAACCCTACGACGTTAGTTTTTAGGTCTTCGTTTTTTGAGGTTTCAGCTTGTAGTTTTTAGAATATGTGATATATCATTGTGTGTTTTATGTACCATTGTGCATTTTTCTTGTTGTCATCAATGTGTCTTTTTTCTTTTGCATTGTATTATATTTTTGGCACTGTGTTATATATATTTTGTGGCTCATTGTGTCATATTTCATGATTTATTGTGTTTTTTGTATCCTTCTTACCCTTCTCATTTTTCTTACACTGTCTAAAATAACTTGACCCTTTCTTCTTAACGATTTTAAAGGAGTTGATCAACGACGATTAAGAATCCTCTTATCACTTATTGTAATCTTATATACAATAAGTGAGGAATAGATCCAATATCCTATCTTTTGATCAGGATAGTTGATGCACATTTCGATTTTTATAATTGTGTTTTACTCCTTTCGTTCTTGTATTTCTTTGGTTAGCTTCTAGCTAGTGTTTTAATGAAACTGGCCTTAAAAAAAACAAATAATTAAAAGAAACATAGTATTCAATCCTTATCTAATTAATGAAACACGTGTCCATAGAAACCGACGAATATGCGGGTCTTTTGTGTTGTAAAACTATTGATTGAGTGGAGCATTGATTTTTCTTATAACAGTACTAGCCGATTACCCGGGAGGGTCCCGGGTTGAAAAATCAAATTTTACGTAATAACCTATTGCAAATGGCTTAAGTTAACTAACCACAAAATCTCCCAATCATTGCATGTTCATAGTATTCTAATCAGTAATAACTCATATTCCCTAATCTAAAACCTAATTAGTAATCATCTAAAGAATCACTTATGCAAGCTGCAACTATTCAAAAACTCATCACATCTCTCTAATTTCTCACATTCTAATGGCTCTTATAATTCCTAACCTAATCAACTAAACAAACACTTAAGTTGGAAGTTGTAACCATTGCATCTCATTATGCCACGTGGCATAATCAAGAGATGGTTGAGGCCACCATTGAACGCCACGCCAGCAACTATCAATTCTTCCCGGGAGCGTCCCGGGGTTGAAAAATATAACCATTCTAATAATACTAATACTAATAGTAATAATTATTACTCTTATAATTAAATAAATAAAAAAATAACATTGCTATAAGCTGACACCATGTGTTGCAGTGTTGCGCGATTCTTTCTCCTAGCTTCTCTTGATGAAGTATACCTAGTAAAATTCCAATGATAACATGGCGATTGGGCTGATTTTCAACATCGTTGATAAGTACCTGGTTTAAAAGAAAAAACATGATTAATGAATAACATGAACACTTTGTGTTTTTTTCCTGTATGAACGAAACCCCACAAAAAATAGTCGATTTTTTCTCCGTTTTTTATATAGCACTATGGTACTCGTTGGAAAGATAATAAAACGCTCGTTAATTTGGTGTAATTTTTTTCTTTAAAAAATCCCGTATATAAAAGATATAAACGTTTAAAAATTATGGAAGGAAATATGAGATAGAAAATTTTAAATTTATTTTTAAATTGTTTTTTTCCTAAAATAACTCAATTTAATTAAAAAAGGAAATAATTCAAAAACACTAAAATCTTTCAATTATGATACCACGTGGCAGTTTCAATAAGAGGTTGAAGATACCATTGCATGCCACATCAGCATATACATTTTCTTTTATATATATTAATAATAGATGTTTATAAAGGGAATATATAAAGGTTTATTTGACAAAAGACTACATCTACCATCATAGTAATATGTTTTTTTTTTTAAATCATGGTTTTGGTATATTATTTACAATTACATAAATGAATTATGATTAATATATATACCTTATTAAACGATATGTAATTTTACATCAAATTTGAGATGGTATACCAAGAGCCGTAGTGTAATTTTTTAATTTTTACTTATTTTCTTTATTTTATGTCTCTAATATACAAGCTTGGATGTCAATTGTATAACCTACTAATGCAGCCCAAGAACATTAACCCAAGCCATTATAGTATTGAAACCGTACCATTTACTTCACATATTCCTCATTATGTTCATCAATACCCATTTTCAATGGTATAATAATTGTAAACCATTATTCATCATTAATAATATTCATTCATCCAATGATTATTCATCTTCTTCCAATCATCTAATCGACCAAAAACCTTCTCCTGACATGCCAATCGGTCCCCATGCTGATCGAATTAAATTTCACGCATTAATGATCTCCATTGAATGCAATTCACATTAGCCTTACAAATCTCCATCCGGCCTCCTATAAGTACAACCCTCATATCTAATTTTTCTTCTCTAATGGCGCTCAAGGTATGTTTGAATATACGTTCATACGAAATTAGTCATTTATCTTATTTATTATACATGTTCTCTTACATTTAATTTTTTTATTGTTTTAGTAGTTTAAACATTATGTAACCTACTAATTAGGCTTTTAATTAGACAGTCAATGAGCACAACAAGAAGCAGTTACCGTATTTTTCTGTGTAACTCACTTTTTTCTTTCTATGAGATACATTTAGTGTTGTTGTAGAAGGATAAATATGATATTATGAAATTAGAAGTGTATATATATAGGGCAGGGTTCATGTAGGAATATTGGTTTGTGTGAGAAGTGTAGGAAGTATTAAAAATTAATATGTATGCATATATTTGTTTTGACGTATTCATGATGTTTTGGATTGTTTTGCTTAGAAAATACCAAACATAACAAAGTAATAACCGAAAACAATGTATTTTAAGAAGAGTGTTTTAAGTAATTACTAGGGTGTTTTAAGCAGAGTGTTTTAAGTAATTACTAGGGTGTTTTATCTGTAATTTAAATTTAATGACTATAATACATTGGATTGTGTTTTAATTTTTTGAATATTGTTGTGTTAAGTGTTTTTCAAGCCAAAACAACCCAATACATCATTCCAAAATAAAAAAACATGATGCCTATATGTCAATTCACAATCCTTCCTACACTTCTCACACAAAACAATATTCCTACAGGATCCTCTACTTAAAAGTAGGGCTGTTCAAATCGCTCGGCGCTCGCCGATCGCTCGTTCAAAAAATGCTCGCTCAATCTTCCACTCGGTTGTAAATGAGCCGATCGGCTCGGTTCGGTTTATAAACGAGCCAAGCACGAGCAAAGGTCTGCTCGGATCAGTTCGGCTCAAATACATTTTTATCTATTTATTATACATTTAATTATAAATATACACACAATTTACTTATATATATTTATAGCTTTATATATAACATTCTTTTGGATTTGGCTCAATATATGCAAACAAAATATAACTAGTCCACTTAACTCAATAAAAAATTTAACACTGAGTTTAATAGTAAAACCATAAGTAATGAGATGGCAGTCTTGACTTTTTTTATGGTATTAGTCGTCCATCATAAATCGTTGCTTGATACCATGCTACATCACAATGCAACAATTGTTCTCTGCGTTAACTGATTGCCTCACCAGTCACATCCTAAGCCTCATCCTCGGACACTCGGATCTCAATATTAGTGTTACTATCGGACAGTTTGACCTTAGTTGTCATCGGGCAATGAAATTATCCAAGGAAACATCCTAATTTTATGGTTGTCAAAATTACTCTCCGCTCGATTTTCGCTCGGCGCTCGCTCGGGAAAATTTGCGCTCAAAGAATGCTCGCTCGGTTCGATTTGTAAACGAGCCAAACACGAGCAACCGCTCAGATCGGCTCGGCTCGTAAACAGCCCTACCTAAAAGTGGGTTAAATGAAGATAACTTTAATTGATGTTATAATAAAAAGAAAATAAATCAAAGGGTGTAAATGAGAGCCGAGCCGGGCTAGAAGCCGGCTCCATTAAACTTATGAGAGTACAAGCTCGGCTTGCTTCGAAGTCTATGGGCTTTTTTTATTAAACAAGCTATATTTTAGGCTCGAGCCCGTTCAAGCTCAACTCTATTGAAGCTTTTAGCCTTTTAGCAAATCTCAAGTAGCTCACGAGCGGCGTGGTTTATTTACACACCTAGATATATCGAAAGCAAAAATGAATGGTTTTAGAGTGTAACTTCTAACACCACCGTCTTATAATTGTAGGTTGGACGTTAATAATAGCGATGATGTTTTAAGCCCCCTGAAATTGCTCTCAGGTGATTGGATTTGGATTTGAGGGTATGGGTCCATGATTTAATGTCTGTGGAAAAGTTCAAACCACCGGCCCTAACCATCACAAAATTAAAGCCACCACCCCATAAGGCCATAATCTTATCTTCTTTGTACCCCATCATATCACTTTCATCGATGCCTTCACAACTTATACCTTGAGATACGTCAACTAGTCATTATAGACTTATAGTAGACTATTGGCCCTTTATCGGTCAATCATTACACCATGAGGTGTGCCATTCGAAAACTAGTAGACTAGGGCTCACTACAAACGTGCCAATGTTTACCGGGTCCGCGTCAGTTGTCAGTGGCTCCTCAAAAACAAAAAAAAGAGACCACTGCGCTAGTTGATAAAAAAAAATTAAAAAAATAGATTTTAGTCCCTTATCAAGTGCAAAAAGAAACTTCAATTATTTCACGAGTCATATTTGAACTTTATATCCACTTGAATTCTTCTGAGTTTTCGAGTTCGTGTAACATGTGGGTATGTTCTTTTGAGGTAGTTTAGTCGAACTTAAAAGGATTAAAACCAAACTTGAGCTTGGAATAACTCGTATGCAAATACAATGTATATTTACTTGAGCTATTAGTGAGCCTAAAGTGAAACTCACACGTGTTTTATACACATAATAGTAGATTGCACTTGACTAATTACACTATTGTCACCAAGTGATATTCTGCTGGTAAGGTGTTCCTCTCAATTCATGAGATGCAATGTTCATATTATGTAAGATGCACATATATGTGGTTAATAGGAGTATATTAGGATTTAGGAATATGAGTTCTTTTAAAAATTGACGTAGACTATCATACTATACATGATTACCAGGGTCCTATACGATACGGCGGGGAACATAGACATTTCTAAGAGTGTGCATAGTTTGGTTCGGTTATTAGTCTCTATTGAAACCAAAGTCACCGTTTAATAGATTTTATTAACCAATCGGTTAATTGGTTCAGATTATTTTGTAAGATGGTTTTGAGTTTGCTTCAGTTAATTTTTTTTTAATATCCAAGACCAAACTTTGGCTAATTTTTTCTTAATAATACATGAAATGAAGGTACAAAAGCTAAGTATATGAATTATTCGATTTCCATGTGGCTAGTTTCGGTAAATTAAGGGTACAAAAATGGATAACCGATTTTAAGTTAATTCGTTTTTTTGATTAATTCAGTTTTCAGATGATTTGGTTTAGTTTCACTTGTTTTTAGTTATTGCCCACGCCTAAGTATTCTTAATCACGTAACACATCAATTTTCAACTAAAAATTATAGTAATACTATACTCAAATTAAAGAGAATAAAATGATCATTTTTATATTGTAATTTTTTTGGAGATGTATAAATCTATGAAAAAATTATGGACGTTTAAAAATGGTAGTGTAGTTGGCTTAAAATAAGGAGAAAAAATGTCACTATTATTTAAATAAGCAAAATTTTAATAAATTTAATAGAATTAACGTGTAATTAAAATCAAAGTATTAAAATGTAAAAGTGTTTAAAAGACTACCCTTATTTTAGGGACATACCTTATGCATTAAAGAAAAAAAATTCTAAACTTTTAGATATTTTGAAATACAATTATACCCTTATTTTGTTGCCCGCCTGCCCGCTATCTTAATTTAATTTTCTTTGTCCTGGAATGAATTATTATCTTACTATTAAAAAAATTATATATAGTATTAACCATCATAAAAATGGAAATATGTCGCCAAAAGGCATTTGTGACCATTTTTATGTTATTTTTTTTTAATATTGTACACTGATTTGTGAGCGTTTTGTGTTAATTATTTATTTATTTTATAAATACTATGAATCGGTAAAGTTATAACCTCTCAGGTTTGATTATTTTTTTAAGCTGCAAATTCTTTAGACATGCCTTCTTGCCAAACAGGACGTGCATTGGCCTCCTAATAAGTAGTAGGCTCTTTGATGTTATCATGAGTAAGAATGAGTTGTTGTGAGTCCTTTGACAAATCAACAAGATTGATAAAAGCAGAAGCGATATATACAAATGTGAGAGTATGATATCAAGAATAAACAAGATGGCAAACATGATCTTGCAGATAAAGAGGACTTCTAGTTCTAGATCTTCTGACCTAAGTGAAGAACCGAAAGAATTTTGTGAAGTGAAATTTATAACATAAGGTTGAAAATTAAAAGGACCATTTGAAATGTAAGTAGTAGAAGATGATTTTTTTTTTTTTGATAGACTATAGAGATTGAGAAGTAAAAGGTGAATTGGGGATAGAGGAGGAAAGAAAAATAATTCAAAATCATCAAGAGCTTGATATAGTTGTACAATAGTGGTAAAAAAAAGTATACCTTTTATGTTTCCTAGATGAGAAAATGTGTTCAAAGAAAACATCATTTGGAGAAACCAAGATATTTAGATGCAGAGGCATATGACTCTCGGTACGGAGACCGGAGCACTCACGTCTTATACCCTCTCTCCTATCCTCCGTTCTTGTCTCACACACCGCTCCCTCCCTCCGTCTCTGGCGTCTCCACATAGATGTAAGGGACGACCGAATCACCATTCACCATATTAAATTTTTTGAACGTTTGAATATTACTGTTAGTAATTAGCAGTCACTTTTTTTTTTTAAAAAAAAAAGGTTTTTTAATGTATAAAACCACACCCCTCATCTCATTTTTTTATACCAAATTCACTATCCTCATGACCCCTTTTCTCTCTAATATTTTTTATAAATTCGCCAATTTTTATAACAAATAACATGGATTCATTCAGTCCCTTCAACCAAAACAACCAAAACAACCCAAATAGCCCGAATCCAACGATGTGTTACACCCCGGTACAAGATCCACCAATCTTGCAACAAGTACCACCCAATTTAGTTGCCATCCAACAATTCCAACAACACTCAAACTCTTTCTCCCAGTTTAATCCATTGCAATATTTGCAAATGCAACAGTTTATGCAAATACAAAACTTGTTTCCCACTCGACAAACACCTTTTCAAACAAGCCAACAATATTTTTTCCACAACCACCTCCCGTAACATCACCTATCGGTCCGTCTCAACCTGTAGATGTGGATAGTGCCGATGAAGTGATAATTCCGGAAACTAAACCTTCGCCACCCCAAGCTAAAGGTAAAGGTACGGGACGGGTAAACCAAAAGATTGAGTAGCCAGGCCATGGTCCGATGTTGAAGAGGAGGCGTTGGCTAAGGCGTGGATTGCTACGTTAAAACGCGCCGAAGTTGGTAATACTTTTTTTTCGTGTACACACACACATATATTGTTTAATTTTTTTAATTAATTTTTTTAATTGTAGGTACTAACCAATCGCAAGAGGCTTTATGGATCAAAGTGGTTGAAAACTTTCATATGTTTATGCAGGCCGAGCCGTATCGACTAGTAGATTCTTGTAGCTCGAAGTGGAGAAAGATCAACACAGAATGCGGTCGATTTAATGGTTTTTATAGCCAAATTAAGTCAAACCCTCCTAGTGGTTTGTGACATCCGGCAAAATGGATGTGTTTTCGTACGTAATTAGTATATGCAATTAACAGTAAGTAAGTGCAATTCTAAATTAATTGTATTAATTTAGCCTTTAGAGAATAGAAAATTCCCCATAGGATGCATAGGAATGCATTTTTTTAATTAAAGGCACGACGAAATCGCGTGCAAATAAACTTGTTCGGAACGGACGTTGGTGATTACCCGGTAACAATTAATTAACCAAAAACGATCCCGAACACCCAGGATAAAAATAAAGGGCACTTTCATGAAATATTATGTGTTTTGGAACTCCAAAACCATAAATGGAAACTCCAAATAAAAATCTCCCGGTAACGAATAAAGTTCGTGTATCGCACCCGATATGCGCGAAACTTATAAATTCACCCAAATAAAGCCTAAATAACTTACCAATGCCTAAAATACTTAATGTTTAAGGGTAATTGGGAGTTAATTATATGTCCGAAATAGCTTGTAATAAACACGCGTTAAAATCATGAAAACCCTAACCGAAACACTTAGAACCTAACCAAGATAATTAGTAGATATTTTTGGTAAAATATGGGACCCACCAAGGCCATATAGGCCGGCCCAATGGCATGGCTCAAAGCCACCCTACCTTCTTCTCTTTTTGCGGCAAAATGATTATGGAAGGCATGCTTGTACCACTTAAGTGTTTTATAAAATCTGTACCTCATGAGTATGAACCATTATCAAACAACAAAACTATCCTTCCCTTCTAAGAGCATCCACGGCCGAAGCCTCCCACCCCCACCCCCTCATTTTTTTCAAGTTAATCAATCACATAATTATCTCCATTCAAACCCCTAAACAAGTGTGTTATCAAGCTAGGAGTTTAACCCTTGGAAGAACACACTAAACCCCATTCAAATCAAGAGTTTTTGTCTTCCCTAGCCTTGTGCTAGTAGTAAGCTTCTTGATCTTGTCTTTTAAATCTTGAAAGTTTATGTTTTCATGTGTTAAAAGCAAGTTGTACATGGGGTAAGGTTATGAATCTTAACATAAGAAAACACATGTTAATGCAAAACTAAACTGGGTGTTTAAAAATGATGTTAGGGCCGTATGGTATGTTGTGGTGGTGTTGTTGTTGTTTTTGTAAGTTGAAAATATAAACATAATCTTACATGTGTTAAAAATCTAAACATACTAAGTAACATGTGTTTTGAACATGAAGTGTCTTATGTTTTTACAAGATTAACATGGGTAAATAAAAAGATGAAAATGGCCATGAGTATATATAAATTTGTTAGTGATTTTGTAGTCTTTAAAAGTTCATATAAACTAATGCTTGAAGATGTTTTGAAAGGTTTTTATAAAGATAACTTGAACACACTTAAAAGTGGTTTTAATCATCTTAGAATGACCATAAAAAAACACAAGATTATGTTGGATCTATAAAATGGTACAAGATACAAAAATCACATCTTCAAAGTTAATAACATACAAGAAGCAAAAAGGGACGCTATGGACATTATGGACTCAATACACCAAATATACATATTTTATCCTTAATAAGGTTATTATAAATTATTGACGGTGTTGGATCATAATAATAACCCTATATCGACAAAGTTGACAAAACCAAGTTTACTAGTTTAGTAGGAAATTGTCACTTTTGTAAGATTAAGGATGAAAAATGTAACTTTTAAAAGTTAAGGTGATGATTTGGTAACTTTAAAAGTTAGAGGGTGTAAAATGTTATTTTGAAAACTTGTGGCTAAAATGTGACTTTTGGTAAAGTTGAGTGTTGAAAATGGAAAGTTGTAACTTTCCGAGGTTGTTAATGAAAGTGTTTTCAAACTTACAAAAATGTATTTTTGTATAAGTGTATTTTTATAAAATAGGATTTTATAAAAATATAAATTACCGAACATGTTGGAAGGATATAAAAACAAAGGTTTTTATAATAAATTGGTAATTTAAAAGACTTGGAGAAATTGTATAAAAACAAACACTTTTATATCAATGGGAATGTAAAAGTGTTGTAGCGTTTTTGTGATGTAAATAATCAAGTCTTGGTTTTCAAAATATAAAAGTTATTTTATAAATTCCCAAGTAAGAATATGTAGAAATTAAAAGATAGTTACTTTCAAGCAAGACATATTGATGGGAATTTAGGAAAAATAACTAAATATATATTTTGGATATAGGAAAATAATATTACGACGACAAGTAATTATTCTACAAAATGTATGTGTGAACAAATTGTATAATTCGGGACGCGAGAATAAATACAAATAATTGAATGTTGACATATTTATATTACGACATGTTAACGGACATAATGTGAAATGGACGGATAGATATATATTGTATAACTTCATATAAGATACGTATATATGTTATCGTGTCAAATGTGGACATGAAAAATACATATATTTTGGAAAAAAAATATATAAGATTACTTATGGGTGAAAAATATGTAGCACTTTCCTAAGTGTTGGAAAAATATTCATGGGAGAATTAACGTCAAATAATATATAACGATTACACGTCTAGACTAAGTTAAGTAGGTGAACTTAACAATGTAATGTTATTGATTCGGCAAGAACCTAATATATTTATTTAATGGGAAAATAAAAATATGGTAAAGTGAGTCGAGTCGAGTCGAGTGTTGAAAATGAAATATCGATCGACAAGATCCTAGTATAATTATTTAATAGGAAAATAATTATACGGTAAAGTGAGTCGAGTCGAGGATGATGTATTGTGAGTTAATTAATACGGAAATATAAGTGTAACTTATAACAAGGGTAATCCATCACTAATAATCTTAGGACATATGTTTAATTGAATCGGGAATTGTGTCTAATAGTGGTGTTGGGAGTTGGGCGTACAACTTGCCGGATAACACGCGCTATAGGCTTAGTGACTTATACGCACTAGGACGTTCGTAAGTGCTTGACCCCGGACTTGCTATTTTCCGCTATGTGATTACACGCTGTTTTTCAGGCGAGTTTCACGACTCCTTTTTACTGTTTTGTTTTGGGGAAAGATATCTTTGTCAAATGTTGTTACATGTCAAAATGTTTTTAAATATTAAAACGTGATAAGTTACATGACGAGTACTTAGGTTTGTTGTTTGTACACCACTCGGGGTGAGTCATCGCTACTGTAACCATTTACTCGTGTGTTGTGTGTGTTGAAATCGAGAACCGAAGGAATATTTGGATTGTAGTACTGTAACCATCATCGTGCCACCAGTGTTACCATAAGTCTTTTTTCACTTAACTGATTTTAACCAATCATGTACTGTCATATCACTTCATCGAGTTACTTTACTGAATCACATTTTAGAGGCAACAGTTAACTGATTCATTTTATTAAAGTCTTTATTTTTTAGTTTTCTTTTAATTACCGTTTAAAAAAAAATGATCGTTTGATTTAAAAGAACCGTTTGCAAAACTTAAAAAATACCCATTCCATTAAAATTAAAAAAAAAAAAATACAAGAAACATCAATTAAAATAAACATACAAACACCTAAATTTACTCGTCGCCTTCATCCTCTTCGTCGCCTTCAACCCAATAACGCTTCCATTCGTATTTCGTCGCGATTTCTTCTTTACGTTTCAAAACCAAGTCCAAAGATTTACCTTTGAGGTGGTCGTGCGGTTTTGAATACATATTCAAGTCGTGGTCATACTGCCTTTGTCTCAACAATTCGTGTTATTCCTCTAAAAGGCTAAAGTTTTTTCGCCTTGTTGAGATTGTTGGGTGACCAACTGGTTCAGTTTATCTTCTTTCATCACTCGGTATGACCCAAATTCGTCAACCCAGGATGATTTGCTTGAAGACTCGTCGGCGGCGACTTTCTTGTTTTTGTCGTTTGGGCCTCGTTGGGTTGGTATCTTCATTGAGATTCGGCATGTGACTAGTGGGGGTGGAGTCGTACAGTGTGGAAAAGGCAGTTGCCTGATAGTTGCCGCTTGCCGAAGACCTCCGCCTCTTGTCGGAATGACTATCGGATAGTTCTTCACCCATCAACGCTTGCTTTTTCCACCTGTCGTGATCTTTTACGATCCCCTATGCCGCTTGATGATTAAAACCAGAAGGATGAGTTTTTCTGTAATCTTTCAATGCCGTTTGCATGACATTAAGATCACTACATCCACTCCCTCGTAGGTGCTCCTATATTCAAGCAAGTAGAAATATATTTAAAAAAAAATTATATAATTAAATAAAACCGTAAGTTAAAATATATCATAATCGTTACCGCTTGTTGATGAAGACCATTAAATGAATTTATTTGTGGGTTCATGGCGGTCAATTTAGAAGTAATTTGATCAATCGTTCGGGTGGATAACCCTAACAGTTTTGCGTAATGTTTTTGGAGCGCCCTCCAAAAACTCCCATTGCTTCTTTGATTACTCTTCTCCCTGTTCTCCGACACATAGCACCAAGCTTTTGCCAAAGCAATCTCTTGTGTCGTATTCCGACCACTTCACAGCTTTTGTTCGCTTCCCAAATTTCTCCCCCCCCCCCCCCCCCCGCATCAACTTCTACAACTTGCTCCTCTACACCAATCATCTTCTTTACTTCATCGCCTAATTCTTCATCTCCATGTTCCAACTGTGTATCTGGCACAGATTCTTCCTCCTCATCGTCATCGTCACGTAGGTAGAGCTCGAAGTCCTCTAGTTGGGAAGATGTTATTTGAGGTGGCGTAAAAAATTGTGGATACAAAATGGGTTGTTGGTAAAACGGTTATGGTTGTGGTTGGGGTTGACTTTGTGGGAATTGTGGGTAAAACAGTTGTGATTGGGGTTGACCTTGTGGAAAATTGATCACGGTCCTATAGGGTTCAACCGTACCCGAGCTCGAACCCGAACCTCTACCTCAACTACGAGAACCCTCGACTTTAGATTTCGAGGTTCCCCTCCTACCATTCGAAACACTCTTTGATTTCCTTGGATCCATTTACTTTGTTTGTGTTTTAAGTTAAACAAGTTTTTGGTTGTGTTTTTTTTTATTTAAACCGTCTACAATTATATGCTTTGCAAAATAACGGTAAAAAAAGGAATAAAATAATTACATGAAATAGACCGTTGCATTTAATAAACCACTTTACCAGCCCGTTAACTAGAAACCAAATTTGGTTCACGGGACCACTACCAACATGGGTGGCGACGGTGTTACCGTGCTGGTAGTGGGTACCCGGGACCAATTCTGGTAGCGCCCCGTCCCCCTTAAACTGTTACATAATACACGTGTGATTTGCTTATTTTGACATCTCTGTAAATTATGAACATATGTGCTAAATAATATGCTAAAATATGTTGTAATAACAATAATTTGGAAACAAATATGTAAGAAATTTCTTTACATAAGACCCAAAGAATAGATTTCATATTAAGAGAAAAAAATTGTAGCTTTGTAGCTAGCAAGGCACAAAAAGTAACCCTAAGAGGAAAAAATTGGCCTAGTAGCAAAGCACAAGAAGTGACCAAGAGATCACCATTCTCCAACAATATAAACGGTTGAAAGTAATATTACATGCATGTAATACTTGGTGGTGCACCCCAAAACCCTTTAATGAGGTTTTGCAGTTTAATGAAATCATTTTATTCACAATTTCAACAACTTTCCACCATGGTTTTACATGAAGTCCAATTTGCACCATCATGAGACCCGATTTGTTCCTCTAGCATCCACTCTAGCTCACTAGGTCTACAAGGTATCATAAGTGCACCTTCATGGTCAAAACCATACTCTTCGGCGGCTCTCTCCAAGAGTCTTAGAAATGAAGGATGGCGGAGGTATGTGATTGGAATGACAAATCTGCTTTCGACATAATCATCGGATGCTATCACTGCAAAGTGACCTTCTTTCACGTCTTTAGGGACCATTTCTTGGCCTGAATAGGACTCGTGTCTTTTCTTGGCCAAGAACAGACCCTTTTGCAACCTCTCTAGGACAAATTTAAGCTTCAAAATGCCATTGTTTTTCTTACCATTACTATTATTTTTTATCTTTGCCATTTTAAGTTTCTAACTCAAATGCCTTACACTTGATTTGCAATGCCCTATCGTTGAGTTATCCTTATATACACCGAAAGAAAAAGGACAGACGAAGCTATGAGCATTTGCATGTGCATGAGAATTAAATTCTTGTGTATAAAGGGACCCAACTAAGGTAGAGTCACCTCTATGCTTGCTTTATTGAACAAACATCATCACATTCCATATGAATGTGTGTACATATATGGATGTATATGTACGTATATATGTATATGTATGAATGTATTCGTGGGGTTCATATATTCATGTGAAGTCAAAAGTTTACACAATAAAACCTCTATATGAGTGTAGCTTAAACGAGCTTAAGCCTAAGGCTAAACTTAAATTGGAGCTAGCTTACTAACGGGCTCGAGTAAGAATATCATACATAAAACTTAATTAGTATATGAGAAAAACAAAGGAGTCTAGCAACTATATATATAAGTGATATAATATAATAACTACATGATGATATTTAACTTTATGCTATATCAAGCTAAATAATTACAATATAAACAAATTATAGTTAAATAAAAAAATGCGCCCAACTCAAACTTATAACATGAGAAGCAAGCTAACCTCGGGCTTTTAACAAGCCAAGTTAGAGCTCTCTTATGTTGCACGATTAGTCTAGCACAAACATGACTAGGTTACACCCTAATAAGAAGAACCGAGTGCATGAGAGCCAAATTTTGAACTGATGATAAAAGGCAGTTTAACTTCAAATGGTTGCAAATTTTACTATGATTGGAGCAAATAAATTGGAGCCAAATAAAAGCCCCATACGGATATTTTACTTCGTTGCTTCCATTCAAAGTTGATTATGGAAAGGATGAGGAGAATATGATATCCATGGTATAGATTAATGAAAACCCAATAGGTATTACGGTATTATTGTTTAAGGGGGTGTTTGGGATTTATTATTCAAAACAGATTATGCGTTTTGAAAAAGCAGGGGTGGAGCTGCTTATAGATTATTGCGTTTTGGTAGCCTAAAAAACTGATTATATGTGTTTTCAAAACGCAATCCAAAACTAAAAACTGATTATCTGCGTTTTCAAAATGCAATAATCTAAAATTCAGATTCAAAACGCAATCTCAAACACCCTATAAGTATACATTCATGAATACAGTAAGGATTAGTCGAAAGAGATTAATAAATTGCAAACCAAGAAAATATGAAAGTTGACCAAGAATTATAGCAAAATAACCATTAAATTTGTGGACATGTGAATAAGTAAACTAATAAGAGAATCGACAAAATATATATTATCCGATAAACTTATACATTTTGATGGGCACCTAACAATTAAACACCCACCCTGAAGTTTCTCAGATAAATGGGACCTTCATGAAGATGGCTAGAAAGATGAAGGCATGTAGATGCAGGTCCTAGCTAGCTCACCATGACAATCACAACACATGCACGTATATAATTGGACCCTGGGCTCGCATGAGAAATTAATATATAGGGGGGTATGGGTACTCGTAGTACAATCCATTGAGTTGAAAAAAGTGCATCAAAAGGTGCAGAAATGCCAGGAGGTCACAAGGGTGGCTGATTAGGATTGCTCGAAGATATTTTTATTTATATATTGTTTTATGTCGTGATACTCCAAGACAAGTCTACCTCCTTGGTTTATTGCAAGATAGACATGTCTTCTTGTTTCACTCATTTTTATTATAGACTAGATATTTGCCCGCGTTGACACGCAGTTCAACAACGTACGATTATTTGGAGTAGTATAACGTATAAGAAAAATAAAGTAGAAACATTTTATTAAAATTTAAAAGCAACGAATACACATTTATTCAAATATCGCTGAAAATTTCCTTATAAACCACATTTTTTGTTTTAGTCATCACTTTCCCACCAGCATCAAGTATAAGTAACTTCACGCCTGCCCTGCTTTTAACTCTTGACAATGCGACATAAAGCTGGCCATGTGAGAATACAGGGTTTCTTAAATACAATCCAACCTGAATAAGGCGACTTAAATGGTATGTGTTAAAAATAGACTTATGGCATATTCAACAATAAGAAAGTAATAAAAATGAAAATAAGAAACTAACTACCACCTAAATTTCACAATTTAATTTGACACGTCTGAGAAGATGAGCATTACCCATATCGACCCGCTAAAAAAGCTTCGAGCATATTTTATTCTATTTGACACATTTGAAAAGGCAAACATTACCCAAATCGACCCGTTAAGAAAATGGAAGATTGCCCCAATTCACCTATGGCCTATGTATAAGTAAAAGGAACATCAATCTAATCAAAACACCATAAACACACTGTTGGCGACTTTTACCTTATTTGACCCATTGGAAAAGTTGAACATTACCCAAATCGACCGATTTATAAGTAAACAAACATGAACCTACACCACTAAAACAACATTTTATAACCCTCTTTTAACTAATCAACTAATTCACATAACCCATATGCTTGCATTTGATAAAAAAGCTACCGTTCAAGGTCTATGAGTAAGCAACTTAGAACTTCCTTAACTTTGCATCAACATCGATATGCTTACTCATTTCAGAGTGTTGCCTACAAATATTTAAGTACTAAGATCAAGTAAACTAACAATACAAAAAACAGTGTGTTTGGATGTGCGTTTTAAAAGCGATTATATGAGCTTTAAGCGATCAAAATCATAGAATTAGCTGTGATACCTCAAAAATCCACATATAAGTCAAAAGTCAAATACCAAATGGACATTCAGTTTTCAAATAAATAATCAATGAACTTCAGCGAGAGGTAATTACGTATATAACATTACTTACATGTAGAAAAACACCGATAGGATGACGCCCGCAAATAGTATTATCAAAGACAAACCTGTCCTCAAAAGTCTTTAAATTTCTCGCGCTACATATTTGCGAAATCGTTGCTAACCCCACATTGTGTAAATCTTCTTCCACCTTTTGCTTCCCGGACTACTCCACAACAGGGTGTTTAATAACTTTCCTAAACACTATAATCCATAATTTTTAATTTTTTTAAAATAAAAACATTTAATAACTATTCTATTTTTAAAATTCAAAAAAAAAGTCATTAATGTTTTTATAAATGTTTTTTATTTTTTAAAAATCGAAATCATTCATTAATGTTTGGGTCAACGTGTTTAATAACTTTCCTAAACACTGTAATCTAGATTTTTAATTTTCTTAAAATAAAAAAAATTAATGAATATTCTATTTTTAAAATTCAAAAAAGAGTCATTAATGTTTTTATAAAATTTTTTATTTTACATCAACGAAAATTATTCATTAATGTTTCGGTCAAAGTGTTTAATAACTTTCCTAAACACTATAATCCAGATTTTTAAATTTTTTTTAAATAAAAAACATTTAATGACTATTCTATTTTTAAAATTCAAAAAAGAGTCATGTTTTTATAAAAGAATTTATTTTTTAAAAATCGAAAATCATTCATTAATGTTTCGGTAAACGCGTTTAATAACTTTCCTAAACAATATAATCCACATTTTTTGTTTTTTTAAAATAAAAAACATTTAATAACTATTCTATTTTTAAAAATCAAAAAAGAGTTATTAATGTTTTTATAAAAAAATTTATTTTTTAAAAATCGAAATCATTCATTAATTTTGGGTCAACGTGTTTAATAACTTTCCTAAACATTGTAATCCATATTTTTAATTTTCTTAAAATAAAAAACATTTAATGACTATTCTATTTTTAAAATTCAAAAAAGAGTCATTAATGTTTTTATAAATTTTTTTATTTTACATCAACGAAAATTATTCATTAATGTTTCGGTCAAAGTGTTTAATAACTTTCCTAAACACTATAATCCAGATTTTTAATTTTTTTTTAAATAAAAAACATTTAATGACTATTCTATTTTTAAAATTCAAAAAAGAGTCATGTTTTTATAAAATAATTTATTTTTTAAAAATCGAAAATGATTCATTAATGTTTCGGTCAACGTGTCTAATAACTTTCCTAAACAATATAATCCACATTTTTTGTTTTTTTAAAATAAAAAACATTTAATAACTATTCTATTTTTAAAATTCAAAAAAGAGTTTTTAATGTTTTTATAAAAAAATTTATTTTTTAAAAATCGAAATCATTCATTAATGTTTGGGTCAACATGTTTAATAACTTTCCTAAACACTGTAATCCATATTTTTAATTTTCTTAAAATAAAAAAACATTTAATGACTATTGTTTTTTTAAAATTCAAAAAAGAGTCATTAATGTTTTTATAAAATTTTTTATTTTACATCAACGAAAATTATTCATTAATGTTTCGGTCAAAGTGTTTAATAACTTTCCTAAACACTATAATCCAGATTTTTAATTTTTTTTAAAATAAAAAACATTTAATGACTATTCTATTTTTAAAATTCAAAAAAGAGTCATGTTTTTATAAAAGAATTTATTTTTTAAAAATCGAAAATCATTCATTAATGTTTCGGTCAACGTGTTTAATAACTTTCCTAAACACTATAATCCAAATTTTTACTTTTTTTTAAAATAAAAAACATTTAATGACTATTCTATTTTTAAAAGTCAAAAAAGAGTCATTAATGTTTTTATAAAAATAAATATTTTTTAAAATCGAAAATCATTCATTAATGTTTTGGTCAAAGTGTTTAATAACTTTCCTAAACACTATAATCCAGATTTTTAATTTTTTTTAAAATAAAAAACATTTAATGACTATTCTATTTTTAAAATTCAAAAAATAGTCATTAATGTTTTTATAAAAAAAAATATTTTTTAAAAATCGAAAATCATTCATTAATGTTTCGGTTAAAGTGTTTAATAACTTGCCTAACATTGTAATCCCGATTTTTAATTTTTTTTAAAATAAAAAACATTTAATGACTATTCTATTTTTAAAATTCAAAAAAGAAGAAAGAAAAATCTAACCTCGTATGCAAGACGGATGCCTTTGAACACCTCACCAGCTTGTGAATCCTTGTTAACATTAAATCCACAGTATTAAACGGATTATTATGAAATCATGAAAGAGAAAAATCTTATAAACAATCGGAAAAATCTGAAAATAATTATAACGAAACAACAATATATAACAGGAATCGTATGAAAAAGCAAGAAACAATCGTTACCTTGAAGGAGAGAGACGAAGAACATGAAACCTAAACCCCCAAATCTGCAAAATTATTTAAAAGCAATCAACAATACAAAAAAATAGGTTAATATCAACAATCGATTATCCCTGAAAATCATTAAATATGGAAATCATTATAAGAAACAAACAATCGCCTAAATATGAAAATCATTATAACAAACAAACAATATATAACAGGAATCGTATTAAAAAAATTGAAACAATGGTTACCTTGAATGAGTGACACGAAGAAGATGAATGATCGGAGCCGACGAACACACACAAAACAAACAGACTGATAATAAGTATAACAAAGAACAATATGTAACAGGAATATTATGAAAAAGAAAAAAAGAATCGTTACCAATGATCGGAGATAGAAGCGTTGGTTTGATGAAGAAGAAACGATCGCAATCTTCTTCTTCAAATGAGAGAGAGCGAATCAGAGAGAATGAGGGAAGAAAGAGAAACGCGTGTGTTTTTATTAGGGTATTGATTGGGTAGGTTAATGATTTTAGGAAACTATTAACTCACCAATTTTGACCATATTTATGTATTTTTAATCTAATTTTGATTTAAAAAAAAAGAAAATTTTATAAATTACAAGAGGCAGGACACGTGGCACAATATGGGAAGAGAGAGGAATTGAGGTGAAATGAGGGAGTGCCAAGTGTCCTCATGGACTTTGTTTTATTAGATGTATAGATTTTATATTATTTTATATATAGGAAGTTTACTTTATGGACAACATAAAAATATTAGGGTGAAAGGGGCCTTGTAGTAAAAATTTTATTTTTCACTGATTTTAACTAATTATACTGTGCCACATCACTTCACTGGTTTACTTTACTGAAACACCTTTTTGTAAGCAACACTCCACTAATTCTTTTATTTATTTTTTGTAATTTCATTAATCCTTTTATTATTATTATTATTATTTCACACGGTTTAAGTCTAAAATTTATTACCAAAACTATTTCAACCGTCCCAATAATCACGGTCAGAATTCAGTATGGAAACCGTTCAATCGAATTCAATGACAATGATACCGTTCCACCAAACCATTTGAAGTTTTTTATATATAAACATAGCAAACCGTGAGGTTAAAACACATTTTTACCACCGTAGTTGACAGCAAACACGCACGAAGATGACTCGTTGGACCCCCGAAAAAGAGATTGCATTGGTGATATGCTACCAAGATGCATTGAACATCCTGGCCCTTCAACAACGTCATTCGCAAGTTTTTTGGGAACGTGTACGGTCCGATTTCAGCCGACAAGTTGGCAGCAATGACCAGAACCATCAGCCTGCAGCGGAAGTGGAACGATCTCACCAATAAGTGTGATCGGTGGACCAACATGTACGAGAACACGTTGAGGGAGGAGCCGGACATTGACCCGGAGTTGGCTATCGAGCTCACGCATGTGGACTATGCGGCTTGATATAACACCAGCTTTGACCATGTCGAGGCATGGCAACTGTTGTGCCAACCCTAGGTTTTTTTATTTCTTTTAATGTATTTTATTTTTAGTTTTTTATGTTTAATGGTTATGAATTTTAGTTTTTTTATGTGTATTTATCTTTAATGTTCTTATTATTTAAGTAAATTTTAAACAAACGGTTTAAAAAAAGGTAAAGATATTCATAAAACAAACGGTGAAAATAATACAAAAATAAAACAAACGGTGAAAATAATACAAAAATAAAACAAACGGTGAAAATAATACAAAAATCAAAAATAAAAAACCCACAAAAACCCGGTACCAGCACGGTAAAGAGAACCAGCAAAACAGTTCACGGGACCACTACCAGCGTGGGTGGCGGCGGTGTTACCGTGCTGGTAATTGATACCCGTGGACAATTCGGTAGGCCCCGTCCCACTTATTATAATTGTAATTAGTTTAGGCCATGGGGTATACTTTAACCTCTCTTAACTCCACCTAGACGCCACATCACTAATTTTTTCCTCTTTAACTCTATGTCACATCAAGGAAATGGTTTAGCATCCCTTAACTCCACCTCATCCACTTTCTTTCTTTTTTTAATTTACATATTTATTTAATATTAATACTTCATTAAATTTTCTTTATTAAAAACATACATTGAATATAAATTGGACATAAATATAAAACAACATGCAATGAAAAACTAAGAAATTCCGTATTAGTTTCTAACCTCTTGTTTCATTTCTTCTGCCAATTGACGATCCAAGCCCGTGAGGTTATCGGTGTTTTGTGCGAGAATTCGAAAGTCCTTACGTTTCTCTTCTTTTTTCTTCATCTCAATATTCTCTTTTTGCAAGTCCATCTTCGATTTTTTCAAATCGATTTTTTCTTGTTGGTGGGCGTTGAACTGCATCATTTGTTCCGCCAATAATGCCACATTTTTGGATTCGACAGAAGGTATGGTATTAGAACTTGAATTTTGGCCTCATTTTGCTTTATTCCATCCTATTGGTCTTATGGGCTCCCTTTCATCCGAAGAACCATCCTCGTTTAGATCATAAATGAATGGAGCCTTTGATGTAGGCTGATCACTATCATCAACCTCGGTTGTTGATTTTGTTTTCGATCTCTTTGATCGAAACAAAGCAGGCACAGGAAACCACTTGGGGCAATGCCTTACAATTTGCCAAATCGCAATCGGTGGCGTGCCACCTTGTTCTTCTTGGTAACGAAGTGTAGCGTTGGATATAAGATCAACGTCACTTGTATCGCTTGGTCGAAAACGTTTTTGTTCTGCATATAACCCGTTTAGCTTGTTCGTTTTTTGTCTGAGTGGTCTCCATTGCCCGCTAAGACTATCATTGTTACGATGATAGTCAAGCTTGAGTTGGTCGTGGAATAACTCGTTTACACGGTCCCAAAAATAGTCGCTGTTGATGATGAAGTAGACATTGTCTAAAAAATATGGAGGATATTGATATGGTGTGAAAAAAATAATATGTATGAATCGTATATATATAGTATCGATGTTTGGTAAAAAAAAAAAAAGAATGTATAAAACCTTTGAAAAGAGCCATTGGTGCAATGAAGGCTAATAAATATCTCAAATTGCAATTTCCTTTTTAATGTTCGTTAACATGTTAACACTGGGAGGTCTCACGCCCTTTGACACATGGAAAGGAATGGTTTACTATAAAAGTTAAAAGTCCAGCTCATCATTAACGCCCTTAAAGTGAAGGCATACCCCTAGGCCTTAGAAAAAGAAATTCAAGCTATATGTACTTATGCGAATTAACTTATGTTACATTAAATACCCTGCAACCTTAGAAACATTTTTATTATATTCTGAGTAACGCTAGGGTAAAAACGACCATTTAACTATTATTGGTGTATGTATTGGCTTATGTACTTATGTGAATTAACTTATGTTAGACAACCTATAGTGGTGGACTGAAATGGGCATGGATTGCCCCAAACGCCCTACAACGCCGGAAACACCACCTCCTGAGCGTTTTGGGCAATTTTTGATCTTGGGCTTGATATTTTAACGCTCGATTTTGGGCGTTTTTGTCTTGAGCCAATTCCCTTCCTCCACGTGGAAAGAGGGCGTAAAATTCCCCTCCCCACTACATTCGGTCTTAGCATGGATTTTAATAAAAGTTTGTTGGCGTTAAAAAAAAGTAGGACTTTGATTGATCGCCTTGACTTGGATTGAGGTTCACTTTCAACAATGTATGCAGGCATGACAGACTCTGACTGTGGTGTACCTCTTTTGATAAAAGAACTACGGCTAAACTTATTTTATAGTAACTGACTAACTTTTGTGATCATGTTAGATTTCAATTTCATTTTATCCTATTTCGTGTGGTACTTTGACATTCAACATCTTATAATACCTTACACATTTTCAACATGCTTGAGTCCTATTCAATGAACATGATCTAGAGGTGGTAGTTTCACTTATCTTTTTAAAGTATAGCTTGTCGTTTTGTAGAATTTATACAAACATGTATAAATGTATCGTAAGATACTAATATACCCAAAAAATCTACTAGAGCTTGGTCACTGGTCAGTGATGGTTTGTTGGTTGGATATATCATTGTCAGTTTCTAACCTTCCAATTGATTTGTTTGCTTGGGTGGATCGATCAACATCAGGGTTGTAAACAAACCGTATAATGATGGACAAGATTAAAGAGTTTGTTGATGCTTTTTATATAATGTTTATAACCAATACACAACCTATTTATACAATACAAATAATATCTATACATTGATTCTAATGGAGAGATTTATGCACAAGAATATGGAAGTTGTTGAATAGCATGATTTTAGACTTTGTGATGGTGTAACCTCCTTGACCATATTAATGTTGATTAAGAGCATGATTTGGTCTTTGTGATTGTGTAACCTTCTTGGCCATATTAATTTGATTGACATTTCTTATACGCCCCCGCCAGATGGAGGATCCATCAGATACTCCAATCTTGAACCGATTACGAATGAATGGTGCTTGCGCTAATGGTTTGGTAAGCATGTCCGCTAGTTGATCTTGAGAGCTAATATGAAGAACCCGTAACTGTCTAGCCGCAATTTGTTCTCTAACAAAGTGATAATCAAGTGCTATATGTTTCATCCGTGAATGATATACGGGGTTGGCACAAAGATAGGTAGCACCGGTGTTGTCACAAAACAATGTTGGGGTTGCAGTTGAAGTGAGGCCAAGTTCATTCAGTAAATGCTTAGTCCATGTGATTTCTGCTGCAGCATTGGCTAGAGCTTTATAATCGGCTTCGGTTGACGAGCGAGAAACCAACTTTTGGCGAGTAGACTTCCATGAGATAATATTAGTGCCAAGGTAAAGCATGTAGGCAGTGGTGGACCGACTAGCATCATGTACACCGCCCCAATCCGAATCTGAGAAGACTGAGAGATCGAGCGAGGAATTGCGGTTCAGAAAAAGGCCATGATGAATGGTGCCCTTAAGATAGCGAAGTACCCGTTTAAGTGCTTGCTAGTGAGTTTGACGTGGGTGGTGCATAAATTGGGAGAGTTTATTAATGGCAAAAGAAATATTCGGATGAGTGAACGCTAGATATTGAAGAGAACCTACAAGGTTTCTATATGGGGTGACATCAACTGAAGGTGAGGAGTCGAACGAGGATAAAGGTTCAGTAGAACTGAGTGGGGTAGTGACTTCTTTTGCCCCCATCCATTTAAATTGATGCAAGATGTCTTGGATGTAGTGGTGATGTGATAAGAATAGACCTTTGGGTGTGGGAATCACTTCAACACCAAGAAAATGATGAAGCATGCCAAGATCCTTGATAGAGACGTTTTGGCTTAAAGCCGTGATGAAGTTATCAAGGAATTGTGTGTTGTTGCCTATAAGAACGATATCATCAACATACACCATGAAGTAACAAATGATGTCGTTATGTTTGTAGATAAAAAGAGATGCATTGGCTAATGATTTTTTAAAACCAAAGCGAAGGAGAAAATTTGCAAGTCCAATGCACCAAGCGCGTAGTGCTTGTTTTAAGCCATACAAGGAATTTTTTTTTAGCTTGCAAATGTGATTGGGGTATTGTGGATTAACATAGCCTGGGGGCTGAGTCATGAAGACATCTTCATGAAGGGTTCCATGAAGGAAAGCATTATTGACATCTAATTGACGCAAGGGCCAATTTTTGGTAAGAGCAATGGAGAGAATGGTCCGAATGGTAATTGGTTTGGTGACGGGACTAAATGTATCAAAGTAGTCTTTTCCATGTTGTTGAAGGAACCCTTTTGCTGCGAGATGGGCTTTGTATTTTTCAATGGAGCCGTCCGGATTGCGTTTTATTCTAAAGACCCATTTGCAACCTATCAGTTTGTCGGGTTTAGGGGGAACAAATTCCCATGTTTGGTTTTGTAATAGTGCGTTGAACTCGGAGTCCATGGTCGCGTGCCATTCGAGATCCTTAGATGCTTGGTTGTGAGTTGTAGGTTCGAGTGGAGGTGGAAGAAGGTGGATAGTAGTGTAGTTGACGGTATGAGGGTTGTAATATTTCGGGTTGGGTTTGCTATTTCTGTGAGGGCGAGAGGTAGATGAAGAAGAAGTGGTTGAAGAGAGAGGTGGTTGGGAGGTAGCTAAAGTAATATTGGGATCAGAAGTGGATGAAGGCTGGTTTTGGGATGTAGTTACATTATGAACGGGTGTGGGTGAGGGTTGTGTTTTCGCTGTAGGAGTAGGATCGGGTTGGGGATTGGAGTGGATTGGTGAGTTAGATGGTGACGGATGAGATCGAGGAGACAGGCTAGGAGTGGGCGTAGATAGTGGGGAGGTTGGTGCTTGGGAGTGGTTTGAGTGGATAGGCCGAGAGGGTTGGTGAGGAAAGATGATGGGTTTATTTCTTGAGTTAGCATTTGTAAATGAAGTTTGTGTTTGAGGAGAAGTAATGCTAGAAGTAGAGTGGGAAGAATTTTGTGTAGTTTTGAAAACAGAAGGAAGGAAAGTTGTAGGAGTTGGTAGAGGGGTCTGATTATTAAGGTGAGTGTTGAATGGAAAAATATGATCAACAAACTCCACATGGCGTGAGTGTTATAGCCGTTGAGAAGATGGGTCATAGCACTTATAGCGGATTTTGAGGGTGAGTAACCAAGAAAGATCCATTTAGAGGAGCGAAGATGAAGTTTAGATTTGGCATAGGGACGGAGCCATGGGAAACACAAAAAAACCAAAGGGTTTGAGTTTAGTGTAGGTGGGTGTGGTTTTGTATAATTTTTCATAAGGCGACGAGAAATTTAGGATTTTTGTGGGTAGACGATTTATGAGGTAAACCGCGGTTTGAAAGGCATGAGACCAAAAGGTGAGTGGTAGATGAGCATGAAAAAAGAGGGAGAGCCCTGTTTCAACGATATGTCGGTGTCGTCGTTCCGCGACTCCATTTTGCTCTGGGGTGTGAGGAGGGGTAGTAAAATGAGAGATACCATTTTGTTGAAGATAGGAGGTAAGACCTATATATTCGCCCCCATTGTCCGAAAAAATTGATAGGAGTGGTGTACGAAAAAATTTCTCAACGAGTGTTTTAAATTGTGGAAACAAAACAGAAACGTCCGATTTCTTTTTAATGGGATAAAGCCAAGTGTACTTAGAGTAATAATCAGCAAAAAGTACATAGTAGGAATAGCCATCATTTGAAATTTGAACGGGTCCCCAGACATCCGTGTAGACAAGTTCAAGAGGTTTTGACACAATAAAAGAATTTTCAGCAAAGGGTAATTTATGACTTTTATTTAACGAGCATGCATCACAATGAAAAGAACCATCGGACATATTATTATAAACAAGTCCTAATTTACTTAATAGTCGCTTTAGAACTTGAATAGATGGGTGTCCAAATTTGTGATGCCATGAAAGGAGAGATGTAGATAGCTTGGTGCTTGAATGAATTTGCATATAAGAAGAACGAGGGTTTGGTGTAGCATAGTAAACATCATTAACGTTCACTCCCCGCATTAGGTGCGCCCTCGTGCGAAGATCCTTAACCAAAAAATGAAAAGGAAAAAATTCAACAGAAACTTTGTTAGTTTTACAAAGCTTAGCAACCGAAATAAGACGATTACGAAGTTTGGGAACAAGCAAAATATTGTGAAGAAGTAAGGAGCGAGATGATGTAGGAATGGAAAAATGACCAATGTAAGAGATGGAAAGGGTATTACCATTACCTAGAACGATCTCATCGGGCCCCTCGTATTCGGAGAGGTTGTGCATGAAGACTTGGTCGGGTGCAGCATGATTAGAAGCACCGGAGTCAAACATTAGCGAGGACGATGAGCTTGCCATAGATGAGTTGACTTGCGGATTTGGGGAGGGCGTGGCGATAGCAATGTTGTTGTTTTGCAAAAACCGAGCAAGCTTTCGGCAATCCTTGGTATCATGACCTGGAATGTTACAAAATTGACAAAAGAAATTGTTACAGTTAGTATGATAGTTTGAAAATTGGCCTCCGGTAGTAGGTGGGGTTGCATTGGAACGCGACCCATATTGGGTGTTCCTGTTGGCGAAGCGACCGGAGCCGTTATTGGACTCATAGTTGTTAGACCGGTTTTGTTGATTGTGAATAAGATGAGAGTTATTTTGGCGATAGGTACTGTTGACGGTTGTGATTAGTGAAGCCGGTTTCGATTTAAGGAGAGACCTTTCATTGTCAATAAGTTTTTCATAAAGATCAGAAAATGTGATAGAGGTGTTCAAGGTTTTCAAGGCCGCTGTTATTTCTTTGTAGTCTTCACCGAGATGAGAAAGGATGTGAGCGGTGAGGTCATCATCATCAATTGGTTTTTGGGCTAAAGCGAACTCGTCTGCTATGGCTTTCATTTAATTAAGATAATCAGCCATGAGTCGAGAACCTTTGCTGGTAGTAGCAAGTTTGGTTCGGAGTGAGATAATTCGGGAACGCGAGACACTAGCATAGCTATCGTTTAAACGTTTGAAGAATTGTCTGGAAGTCTCGGCTGAGGAGACAATGGGCTGAATGCTATCGGAACAACTTTCGAGTAGAGCACCAAGGAGGATTTGGTCTTGGCAAAACCAAGATCGATAAACTGGATTTGGTTTGCCTTCAAGAATTTTTGGTGGTGGTTATGTGAGTCCATCAATAAATTGCTCGAGTTCGAGGCCTTCGAGTGTAGAAATAACTTGTTTTCGCCATGAGGGAAAGTTGTTTGTTGTGAGTTTGATTGGAAAATTGGTGTGTGTGGATAGTTCGATGATGGTGGTGGGTATTATTTCCATTACAGTAGGTGTCAAATTGAAAAAAAAAAATAAGAAGAAAGTAGCAGGTATGGTAGGAAAAAAAATGAAGGCAAGAATCGACTTGCTCTTGATACCATATAATGATGGACAAGATTAAAGAGTTTATTGATGCTTTTTGTACAATGTTTATAACCAATACATAACCTATTTATAAAATACAAATAATATCTATACATTGATTCTAATGGAAAGATTTATGCACAAGAATATGAAAGTTGTTGACTAGCATGATTTTAGGCTTTGTGATGGTGTAACCTCCTTGACCATATTAAAGTTGATTAAGAGCATGATTTGGTCTTTGTGATTGTGTAACCTCCTTGACCATATTAATTTGATTGACATTTCTTATAAACCGAACCTTCGTGAACTGTTTGTAAAAATGTCTGCAATCTGATATCGGGAGGGGACATAAAGTATGCGCACCTGACCACATTGAACCTGTTCTCGAACAAAGTGAATGTCGAGTTTGATGTGCTTGGTGCGCTGATGTTGTACCGGATTCCCTGACAAGTAAATAGCGTTGATGTTGTCACAATAGACTAAAGTTGCTCGTGTGAAAGGGACAGAGAGCTCAAGGAGAAGATTGCGAAGCCAGCAAATCTCGGCCACCACGTTTGCGACCCCCCTGTATCCAGCTTCTGCACTGGAACGAGAAACTGTACTCTGACGTTTGGACGACCAGGAGATGAGATTGTCACCAAAATACACACAATACCCACTGGTAGGACGACGTGTGTCGGGGCATCCTGCCCAATCTGCGTCTGTATAGGAGACTAGACACTGATTGACAAAACGATGTAAGGTTAAACCAAACGATGCAAGGTTAAACCAACTCATCCATTTGTTGGATGTTCTTTAGAACCCTTGGTGAAAAATATGTTGGTTTAACTTGAATCACAAACTTCCAAACATCAATGCAGCCTCTGTAAAGTCCCAACTCCCTTGCCAGTTATAGAACCCTGTTTTTAATCCAACTCCACATCCATTGTCTTTTACAGAAGCCACACCAGCTCCATAGCCCTGTGAAAGCCTGGTTTCAAGTGGGTGCCCTTTAGATTTAGAGAGCACCAAATATATTGTTCGTAAAACCGACTATCAAGAAAGATTAAGAGAAAATATAAGCTGGAATGTAATACTCTCCTATCCCAAAAAATAAGACTGTCAAGTTTAAGTTGTATTTATCATACTCATGGGCAAAGAAAACATAAACAAAATATGACCATGTGAATTTTTGTTCTAGTTATATGTTTTCTTATTTCCATTTAGGTCTATACCTTTACATCTTTGTCTTCTAGCTGCAGTATGTTCGAAAGTGTAGTGATGTTGGCGACAACTGTTACGGAGGCGGAAATAAGTTTTTTAGTATTTTCATAGTATTAATAAGCAAGTTTTGTAAGGATGATATCTCACAACTTTTCAAGCTGTCCTGTTTCAACAACCTTTGGATTTAAGTACACGTGGGTAGCATTGGTTAATTGCAGTTGCAATGTACCTGTTTTTATAACATAACGTGTTAGGTTTATTTTTATATGATCTCAATTTTTTTTTTTTGCAACTTACCTTCAAAGTCGTGAATTTTAAGTGCAGTCATGCCAATTATTATTGGTTTTGAAGAAGTCTCAATTTGTGTTTTGTTGAAACTTGATAGCGAGGTAATAATGTTACTCCAGAGTGCAAGTTTAATCTTTTTGTTGATGGTTAGTATAAAACAAACAATGATGAGTTCTAATAATGTGGTAGATGCATAGTAAAACATAACATCATTTCAAACCATCAAGAACGCCATGATTTATTCAGAATTTTATAACTAATTATCGTTTAGTAACTAGTTGAGCATATCTTGGGCATGAACCAATAAAGCAAAGAGATCCAAGTGGTTTAAAATTCGGCCACAACTGACTCATTACCCAACCTTCCTGACCGGTTTATTTCGACCCGTTCATGCAGATAATGAAGCCATTGTATATGTGGGTCATTTAAAACAATTAACACATAACTTCTAAACAGATGATACGAATCCACAATTTACACATCAAAAGCAGGCACTTGTTGAAAGAATAGGATCGATGGCCTCCCTTTATTGATAATCGCCTATAAATAATTCATTCGGTTATGATAATTACAGATACAAATCAATACAAGATAATTACAATAAATAACTTCTAAATATAATATATCTGATTATACCCCTGCAGTCGAAGCGGGAGGAGACCGGATACTGAGACTAGAGCGGAAGTCTTCAAACAAAATACGTGGTAGGCCCTTTGTAAAAATGTCCCTCAACCAACATGGACAATACTTGTACATACATGACTATAAGAGTTAGAAATAGAGAATTCCTAAAATGCATTTATCTATATCTATATCTATACTATATTATAAAGTATTTAGGAAGCTTACCTAAAAAATTTAAAAACAAAACTTCTCTTTTTCCAACCTTACACTACTATATGTTAATTAAAACTTACATGCATATCGAAGCTTGGTCATCGTGCCAAGCCTTCATGATGAGTCTATGATGTCCTTCTTTGACTCGTGTAAAAGGCAACAACACAATATGACATGTGCCCTACCATTGTTTGCATTTATCATCACATATTTATTTTTGTTGTTGCTTCGTTTTTAGTAATGATGTGCTCCCGTCGCAACACGCGGGCACCCCACTAGTAGTTAAAATGAAACTAGTAAATTACCCCGCGCGTTGCGGCGGTTTTTAAACCCGACTAAGTACGTAAAGGTAACCCAAGTTAAAAAATAATTTTTTTTTACCAAAATGGTAATTTTAAATTAAAAGTATTTGATATATATAAATCAGGATATTAAGTTTTCTTTTAGTTAGTTGTAATATACAGAGAGAAGGAGATAGAATTATTGGCAAAAAATACATATATTATATGAGGTTAGACATCATGCTTTAAAGAGTTATACAATTCAACAAACAAAAAAAAGACAAAAATGTCCAATTACTACAATGTTTATAAGCTCCAACAAAGCCTAATAGATCCATCACAAATATTGCTTGTTATTATTAAATAGATGTGTAGAAGGATTTAATAAAAAGCTTGGGTTTTATTGAAATTGAATTGGGGTTTAATTAGGTGTTGGGGTTACATGTTGAAATGGATATGAAGTATGCATTACACATATATACAATGAGCATTATAGGTTGTACATAAGGGCATAAAGGGAACAAAATGATCAAATATTGGAAATTTGTGAAGGGAATCTTCAACTCCCATCTTAAAAATTGTGTAAAATTACTTTCTTACCTATCACTCCTCCTTAATAAGGTAGTAGAGATTAGTTGATGGCTAATATGTTAAGTCTGTAAATTTAAATTCGAAAACATTATATGAAATAATTTAACAAGGTAGGACAACGATAGATATTATGTTGTTAATATGGAGATAAATACTTGATGCATATACCTCCACATGAACAATGTCGTGATGAGTTAAACAAGTTTGGAAAAATCCATCCATAGTGGTGGAGTGGTGGAGAGGCCTTATGTTCACTTAGGTGATCAAGGGTTCAATTCCCACTTCCAACATTATGGTTTGGTATCCGGGTGAAGATCGAATACGGGTGGCGCCGGTTCGAATCTGACGGGCGGCGAGGTTTTACCGAGTTCTATAACACTGTCGTGCCTTCGGGCGGGTGGGGCTCGGGTTTCCGCGCATCGGGAGAAGGCGGGGGCTGCTGGAGGTCGAGTAGTCGATTCTTGGGCACGGCGCCCCGCAAGGGTGGTTGCCACACAGTTGTTCGCCGATAAAAAAAAAACAAGTTTGGAAAAAGCGATCCTAGTGTCGGTTTCCTTTAACTAGCCTAGCCACAATTAGTTCATGATTGGTTAATTTAGAAGGTCCACTACAGACGCTTTATGATGATTGCATCCATAATTGGTCCATTTTCGTAACCTAAATAACCCTTTTCTTTCTATCTCAAATGCTAACCACCATTTTTTTTCTTCAAGAGATAGGCTCACTCAAAATATCATTTTATTTTATTTTATTCATCAAGTGGGTGGGTTCATTTTCTTTCAATAAAGTATCAAACACTTCTACAGTATCATGATAAATTATAACGTGGGTGGGTGTCCTGTTTGGATAGATACGAGGAGCATGCAATTCACTGCAAGGAGCTGCTATACGGTTTCAAATATCAACATAATTGGGTTCGAGACGTTATGTAGGACATTTTAAGAAGAGCTAGGATCTCAGCCAAGAAGGAGACCCTTGTAAATCTCCTTTCGAACCCCGTAGAAGGGAGATCCACCATGCGACCAACAGATCTGTTTGTCTTTGGATGGGTTGGGGGGAAACACGCTTGTGTTGACCTAAAAGGGGTATCAACTCTAGCTGGTTTGATGGATAAGGAGTTTGTAGCAGGGCATGCGGTGCGAAGGGGAGAGACGAAGAAAGTTGACAAACATTCTAAAGTCTGTAAGGAGAACCAAAACGTTTCCGTTCCCCCTGGCTTTTGATACCTTCGGCTCCCTGGCACCGAAAGCTACATGTTTCTTGACTAGGGTCTAACGGGTTATTCATAGCAATGTCTTAACTCCGGATGGGCAAAGTTTCATATTTAGCAGATCAAGATTTGCCATACAGAAAGGGGTGGCGATGCAGCTTGTTGCCCGCCTACCTGCTATTTTGATGTAATTTTTACATTTATGGAATGAAATGCGCAAATGGATATAAAAAAAATAATACCGATAGAATTAAGTAAATATTAAATAAAAAATGGTTAGCTGAATTAACTATCAGTAATCCGTGATTGATTGCTGATGGATATCATAACCAAGGTAAAACTGACAATCATCGATGGTAGCGGTGATCAGAATTCGATTCGGATTCGAAAAATTCAAAATTCGACTTAGTTCGATTATTAAGAATTCGAATTCGATTCAATTCAAATTCGAGTCCGAATTCGAGTCCAGTAAATCGAATACGAATTTATGATTTTAAATGCGATTCGAAATTCGAATAAAAACTGTAATTGTATAATTTTTAAATATATATATACACACACACACACACATTATTATTACTAGTGGAAATGCCCGTGCGTTGCCACGGGTTCTTATGTTTTTTTGCCTCACGTTGCACATTATGTCTTACGTAATTTACTTTTAAAACCAATTTGCTAAGACTGGTTGGTGTGAAATGGAGCCCATAGGGGATTCATTGTGCCATATCAGTCGTTACGTAAGAATAATGACTCCCTTTTGACATGCTAGCAATCATTTACCCTCAATAATGTTCCCTTTTATTATTTTATTGAAGTGAGACTCACCAGATATGCTTGTTAACCATTGTTATTGTGCTCGCGTTCGTTCAATGGTGCTCTCCAATGGCGCTCATGAAATGGATGGGGGCGCTATTGGTGGTTTTTTGTTAACGCAGAATGGGGTGGGTTTCCACACCGCATAGCCTGATAGAACTAATATATAAATTCACGAACAACAAATAGGATTAACATAAAAAACAATAATCACCAAGGCTCTTTTGGAGAGAATAATATAACCCGACCTGTCTTAAACGCTAATTATATTATTATTATTTAAATTTTTACTAAATACTTGACTTAAATTGTATTTAGTTATAAAAATATAAATATTAAGTTTAAATTTAAATCATTAATTGAAGTATTATAAAAAAGGTTATATATTATTATCGCCTGTTCGTGTAACATCAAAGAAGCCTATTTTTTGTGATTATATGAAAATGATAAAAAAAATTGAGTCAAGGCATTAAAGAAAAAAAAAATACATTTCCTTTTGTTGAGAAGAGGTGAACCTAACTTGATTAATGAGGTGTGTGGGTAAGTTCTTTCTTCATGTAACAACTTTTTAGCTCGCAAAAGAAAATAACCATGCTTGAAATGCTATACAAACAGAACTAAAACCAACAAAATGATAAGTTTCTACTAAAGAAATGGAGGTACCAAGGTGTAAATGTTCATACTCATTTAACATGTTCAACTGTCTTGACGGTTTAACAAATCATTAATTATATAATCAAACTGTCATGTGTCGAACTGAGATCCTTCTGGTGCTACACCTGCCATGGCTGTAAATAAATGAAATTGATTATTTTTAGCAATTCAACATACATATTTTTTTTGGGCATCATCCGCAACTTAAATTTAAAACAACAATATGTAAGAAATTATTAATCCAACATATATCCTTTTTCATGGTTAATTTCATATTAACACTGTTATCAACACCAATTTACAAGAAGTTACTACCAAATAATAATAATGATCATGAACCAGAAACATTGGTGTTATGGCTTCACCTTCCAATAAAAATCAAAATGTGAGATTGAAATTTGTGAAATTACAAAAAAAAAAAAAAAAGAATCGAAATCAGTTCAATTACCTTGAGATTTTAGCTTCATCGATCACCAATCAGGTACCAAAATAAATGGCGGAGGGTCCGAAGTTGTTATGAGTAATAAGAACCCAGGTTATTTTAAACACATTAAGTAGAACACATATAAAAAATAATTCATAATACTACATGTTTTGTTATAATCTTTTACATACAATTAGATAAGAGGGGGTAAAATAATTCAAGTCATTAAACCATGATACAAATAAATTAGTTATTCAAATAACCATACTTGCACACAAATAGTAATTACTTACAGTAGCTTTGCATTTTTCATCCAAAGAGCTCTACGGAGTCGCTTTGATTGTTTCTTAAAATGAAAGGCACTGTCTTGTATTGTTGAAGTTTTATCAACAAGAAGCTCAATCTGGTCACCTCTGTCTAATGTCTTTTCAATGTTATCCACCATGATGGTGCGTACCTGAATGCAGGAATGTCAAAACTATCAAAATTTAGAGGTCTTAAGATATCATAAACAAAAAGGTCATAACTCAAACCTTTTAACTTTTCACCCATTAAATTGAGTAATTAAGAAGTTTGGGAGTTGAAAATTAAAGAAGGATGTAGAATTAAAGGGGGAAATTGAAGAGGTGTGTTAGTGACATAAGGTCATATTTGGAAGAAGTTTTTAGGCTTAGACTATAAAACCATTATAAAATTACTATCATGCCCTTCTAAGTGTCTTAATTGTCACTAACATCCCCATAATACCCTTAAATTTCTTGCATAAATATGTTGTACTTGTTGCCTCTTAAGTTGTACGGAGGTGAAAATGACCATGTTAGTCATCACTCCTCCTTAATAAGATAATATAGATATAGATTATATACACAAACATACACATTGAAAAAAGAACTAAATTTTGATCAAACTTTAAGAACCCATAGTCTGTACAACTTTTACCATAACCATATTTTACATGTTTACCTTATACCTCACAAAACTCTAACAAACTATACTCTCTACTATTTTTACTATTCCCGTGTTTGACATATTGTTGTTTATCAATTTTGTATATTTGTATTTTATATGTTAAAAATAATGAGTTTGTATTAGTTTTAAAACTAAAAGTAAAACAATTTATTATTTGTGGTGAATTTGAACTAAATCGAATTTATTCGAATTAGTGTTTCTTATTCGAATAAATTGAATTTTAAAGGAATACGAATCGAATACGAATTCACGTAAAAATATTAAAAATTCGAGAAATTCAATCCGATTAATTCAAAAATTTGTTATTCGATTCGTTGAACACCCCTAATTAATAGACACACGTTGCGGGTAAGTGAGTTATTGGAGGGCTCACTAAAAAAAATATCATTCTATTTCATTCATCAAGTGAGTTTATTTGTTTTATTTTAATCAAGTAATAAAATTGTTCGAAAACCATTATCACCAATGCAAAATTAATTAAGGGGATGTATACGACTACTATATGTCGGTAATCACTAATGGGTTACCGATATAATTCAGTACAAAAATTAAAGAGTAAACAAAATAAAAAAAAAGGATTTATTAATTAAACCGTCGGTATTTGGTAGTCCATCGCTCATTAACGATGGATAACATAACCAGGGGAAACACCAACAATCATCAACTGAGAGACGTGGGTAAGTTGGTTACTATATATCATCAAAAGTGTCAATGGCCCCGTAGTTTTCAGACGATTACACTAAGACAAGATAAATATAATGTTTAAATTTTTACAAAAGTTTTACTTGACACATTTCAGATTTAATAAAAAAAGACATCTCATATGTCGTTGTTTTAAATCACTATTGTACTTTGCCCATTTTCAAAAAGCAACTTACTGCTTCTATTAACATGTGCAAAATGAAGGGCATACTTAAGGCTTTTATATTTACACAGCCTCTAAATTATTTCTACACTCCCTTATACGTTGAATATAGTGCTATACCCCGCGTATAGTGCTATACGTAACGTATAGGGGTGGCACAAAACTTACACGCGTTATTAATGCCCATTAGTAAAAGTTATGTTAGAGACTTATGCGCAACTTATAGAGGGCATGGGTGTGCAATTAATGCACATAAGTAAAAGTTATGTCAAAACTGTACGCCGCGTATAGGCCTATATGCGACGTATAAGGGGCAGGAGTGTGCAATTATATGAAGGATTTGTGCAAATATCCAAAGCCCTTATATATAATATATAACCAAATACAGAACAATCATGCAGAATTTTGAACGGTCCCTCAAGTTTCTAACTTGACAAAAATGACACTTCTATTTCTATACGTTATGATTTAGCATACGGTATAAATTTGAGTTACCAACGTTTCAACGCAAACTTAGTTTGGAAACGAGTATGGTCAATTGTACATATACGTTATGATTTCACGTACGGCGCCGCTACAACTTTGAGTTACCAACGTTTCAACGCAAACTTAGTTTGGAAACGAGTATGGTCGACTGTACATATACGTTATGATTTCACGTACGGCGCCGCTACAACGCACGGCAGCTAAAAAAGTAGTTAGAGACTAAATTCAAAGTTAATCAAAGTTGATATACAGCAGAGTGGTTAACACCTTATTCTCTTTAGAACCAAGAATGAATGATGTCTGCAATGAATTTTCACAATAGAAAAGAACAGAAAACAGGGCAAACGGGTCAAGAAAGTGCACACATACTCTCATTCATTCATCTTGAGTTTACAACACAAAATTCTAAACAAAGATGAGTTTTTCTTCACACAAAAATGTAGCAACAGAAACACAAGAAGTCGATACGCGACAGCCATTAGTGAAAGGATCACCAGATTTCTCCATTTTGAATAATCATCAGGAGAAACATCATAAACATTCTGAAGAGCTTGGTACCCTGATATTGTCCTAACTTGACCAACTGCAAATGATGTTCCATCATATTCATTCTCCAACAGACCCTAAAACAGAACAATATTATAGAATTATTTACTTTCCAAGATTTGAAACCGATTTAACGTTGACATCAAATAAGTTCCGTTCCAAAAAATTCAAATATTTTTATTAATGAATAAAGGGATTTATATCAATTTTAATAAGTTAATGGACGGTTTAAGGTATCATAAACTTGCCTGGATTGAATAAGTATGGAAAGCAATGTAGGAAACAGGATACATCCAAACAGGCCCAGGCAAAGCACTTCGAAGTCGGAAATAGCCAGCAGAAAGCATCATCACCACCTGTAAAACATCATATATATAAAAAACATTCAGGTTTAGTTGCTCAGTTATTATTATTATTATTATTATTATTATTATTATTATTATTATTATTATTATTATTATTATTATTATTTTTTATTGCATCTATTATGATAACCAGTGAAAATCTACCAATAAGTAAACACAAAGAAGAAAAAAAATTATAACCGTATGCGACTGTTTTGACCCATTTACTTATCAATGGTCTATTTGTGTTGTGTTTTAAAGATGAAAACTCACATGTACAAACAAGAGTGTTGAGGTGCTCCAGAACACATTTTGCAAAGCGGTGACAACAACGAGCACCAGCCCTTCGTTAACCAAAAGGCACATGAAGAAATTGAGCACAAAATACATCATAAAGCCGAAACCAGTTCTGAGCCCCACAAGAAAATAGAAAACCAGACTTGACGAGATGGAGATTAGAAACAAGAACGGAAAACTGGCCAAAATTTGTCCCGTTAAGAAAACTATTCCTCCCGAATGTTGATTAGAATCTTCACAAGCATATACCTGCATTATATTTATGAGTAGTTTGTTATATTTTTGTTAAATGGCAGTTCGTGATTTACCTTCATGTAAAATAACAATTATCACAGTCTTGGTTAAATAAGGCGTGATTAAGGCACGAGGCACTGAGACACTCAAGAAAAAGCGTCAGGGGCGAAAAGGTGTGCCTCACGTAGTTCGGGTCAAAATTAAGGTATGTAGGAGGTTTATATGTAAAACACCAAATAGGTTGAGACGTAAAACAGATGAGAAACATAGTTGTTAAAAGCATCGCCTCTTGTGCCTAGGCCCAGTTTTTAGGCGAAGCGATGCATTTGTGCTTTGAGTCAAGGAAATTGTGCTTTAATTCTCCAGGTGATTGTTTAGGCGCATATTTCAGCTAGATTCCCAAATTCCGGAGAGTTTTCGGCCAAATTCGCTAAATTATGGCTAGATTCTAGCCAAATTTCTACTTTTATCTAAGGAAAACTTCATTTATACACTAATACATCAATATTTTAAAACTTTTGATACTAACTAGTTGAAAAACAATATTATCTTAATATATTTTTACTTTATTTTCTTTGTTCGCTTTTTTTTTTATATCAGGCCCTCACTTGTTTTGCGCCTCGCGCCTAGGCCCCACTGCCCCAGGTGAGGCATGTGCGCCTTTGATAACTATGATGAGAAAGATGCAGCTTTTGGTTGTAAACAAAGCTTATTTGGTTGCATATAGATGCGCACATCACGTGGCGTGCGCCTCACGTACGTGATGCGCACAACTCAACTTTTGGGACCTAAATGCCTCGGAGTGCCTCACGCTTTTTTAAACCGAGATTCACATTTACCTTGACCTCCTTCAGCTGTGCAGGTACCCCAATAATGCTCAGGAGTGAAGCAAAGGATACAAACACAAAAATTGCTGCAACTCTCGTCTGCAAACAAATGACAAGATTGAGTATTTGAACTTTGAAATTATATTAAAACATAGATGATAATTGACGGGTAGAGATGTTATCTCCAACGGGTCAAACACACAAATTAGAAAAGCAAAAAAAAAAAAAAAAAAAAAAAAAAAAAAAAAAAAAAAAAAAAACCTTAAAAGGAAACCGTTTAAAAGTCATTGAAAGTCTATTTTTAAGCGTAACCTAAATTATTACCATTAAAAACATATAAAATTTGTAATTAGAGATTTATATCTAACACACTGATTATTCATAGAAGTAACCGGCTTTTTACTAAAAACTGTTTTAACCCGTTACCCAACCCGCGCAATGACACCAACAGTGAACATTCAGCATTAAGCAACTCACCCCGACAAAAGACAATGAACTGCCCAAACCCGAAAAAGAAGTGCCAACACATGATGCAAGAAGCAAGCAAAGAATTAACCGAAGCCAATAATATTTCCATTCCCTTGACATAATCAACAAAGACCTCCAGGTTAAGACTGCAATTCTTGTAGCACTATTCGCCTTCCCTTTGCTTTTGAGAGAAGGGCCTTCCTGCAATTATAATGCCAACAAATTATTATTATTATATACTATCTTTCTAACACTTACAAATTATTATCATAAAGTGAAAATATAGTATTGAAATCATTTTTACCCTTTCGGTTAGCCTTAGTATTGTACTCTCGACTGCCGCTGCATCAGCTGAAGATCTATATGTTTCTTCAAGGGTACGGATTGCTACAGCAGTGTCCATATTAATATTTGAAAAATCCCCGTTTTCGTCCTGAGAAAACAATTCAAGAAACATTACTTGTCTGAAGAAAAGCCTATACGACTGTAGTATTATGAACATGCTGATTTGGATTATGTTCCATATTTAAAGTTGAAAGAATCAGATCAAATGGGTAGAAAGCCGTCCGTAGTGTGCTTTTTATGCATAATCATTTTATATATAAACATTATATTACCTGCCAGGTTTTGCACATTGCAATGATCCGGTCAAAGTCTGTGTTTATCGCACGAAGGAAATGATCCGAAGGACTTTGCATAATTGGGCAAGGAAATCCAGCGTTTGAGAAGTGCTGCATAAAACGTATAATATTACGTTCAATAACTACATAAATCAAATAAAAAATGAATAAATATTTTTTCAAATTTGTACCTGCAAACAAGCCAATGTCTCTCCGAAAAACAGTGTGTTTCCATTTGAAAGAAGACAAATTCGGTCGTAAAGACCAAACACTTCTGTGCTACTCTGGTATATGGTGAAGATTAGGGTGCAACCAGTGCCTGCAAGCCTCTTCAATGTCACCATCATCAAAAGTGCAGAAACACTGGAAATGGATTAGCGTTAGTTACGGGTTAGTTAAGAGCAAAACGGTAAATGAGGGCAAAAGGATGATGCATTTTACCTATCAAGATGGTATAGAGGCTCATCGATAAACAAGACTTGTGGCCTCATAACAAGCTCTCTAGCGATGCTGACTCGCCTTTTTTCACCACTAGAAAGTCCCTTCATATAACAATGGCCACCTATGAGTTTATTCGCGTACTCACCTAGTGACATAGCTTGAATCGCATCTTCTACTACACTCTTTTTTTGGTAAAAAAATCCGGGAAGTTGAAGTAGCGCTGAATAGTAAAGAAACTCGCGAACGGTTAATGACCCGATAAGTGTGTTTTTTCTCTCAACGAACCCCTATAAATAATGAAAAGGATTGTCAGTTAGATATTATGCGTCGACAAAATGAAAATGTCAATTTGTCGAGTAGTGGGATCAATTAAAACAAATCTTGAAAGCCTACATAGGATCCGTACTGCAAGCTTGATTTTGCTCCATTGACGTACACTTCACCGTATGTTTTGGCTGAATCATCCAACCTTCCTAAAGTAGAATAACAACTTGTTAAAATCACGTTAAGCATTAAATCGAAATGCATGATTCAACGTTTTTAAGTTTTTAAGCAGTGTGCAATTTACTTTTTACGTTACATGTATCAAAGTTTACAACGTTACATTACATGGTTACTAATTTGCATACTTAGGTAAGAATATGATACATTAAATGGTTAAAAAACGCATGTTGCATATATCGGGAAAAACTGAAAATAACATTGCATTTATTAACAGTTTTCACTTAAAAGTATGCTACATTGCTACATACCAGAAAGAGCTCTCAATAGCGTCGATTTCCCTGACTTTCCCGGTCCTAAGATCACAGTCATTGTGCCCGGTAAAGCATAACCATTTGAACCTTTTACAACCTGATCAGAGTATTTCCGTTTACCCTTTATAGTAACTGTTAAATCTTTCCACACGATAGTCGCCCCTGCAGTCTTTCTTGCGCCCTCTGGCAACGGTGGGGATTGCAGGGACACGCTATTATGCTTCGAAAGGGACGGTGAAACCGTGGTGGTGGCAGCGTTAATGCAGTCACCACCCCGCTCTTCCACCTTAACCCCAAAATCTATATTATCCTCCCAATCAGGCGAATCTTCAAACGAAATCGGTTGTCTTGAACCGCCTGGTTTTCTTAGGTAAAAAAAGTTACTTGATGGTACTCTACTAGGCGGACTACTGGCCGCTGAGGACGATGAGGATATGTAGTTATCCGAATGAGCCTGAATTTCTTCCATTATGATATCTAATCCAACATATCACACAAAATCATTAGAAAAACATGAATAAAGTGCATAAAATAAATCATACCCCCCTAAATATTCATCAATTTATAAAAGCATCAATTTTTTTAAATAAAAAGGCAATTTCATTCCATAAAGCGAAAATTACATCAAGATAGCAGGCAGACGGGCAACAAGTTGCGTCGCCACCCCTTTCTGTACGGCAAACCCTAGTCTACTGAAAAACAAACCCTTGCCCCCCGGAGTCGAGACATTACTATGTATAACCCGTTGGACCCTGGTCAAAAAACGGATAGCTTCCGGTGTCAGAGGCCCAAAGGTAGTGGCGTAGCTTTGTTGGGGCGGGCGGGGGCGGCCGACCCCCCGAATTTTCGTGCAGAAGTTCCGATTATATAGTATTCGTATAGAAAATTTTGGAAATATAGGGTTTCGACCCCCGAAACTGGTTTTCGACCCCCCGAAACTAGTGACTTCCGACCCCCCGAACCTTCGGGTCAAGCTTCGCCACTGCCCAAAGGTATCAAAAGCCCGGGGACGAAGGCGTGTTGGTTATCTTCACAGGCTTTACATGCTTTTCCACTTTCTTCGTCTCTGCCTTTCGAAGAAACTCAAGAACATCTAATCATTCCAAGTACAAGCAAGATTCTAATATCTATTAACTACTGAAACTTGAATCTTTGAACCAAATGTATCATACCAAGAAACTCAATAACATCTAATCATTCCAAGTACAAGCAAGATTCTAATATCTTAAAAAAAAAAAAAAAAAAAAAAAAAAAAAAAAAAAAACCCTACCAAGAACTAAAAAAATTGAATTTTTGGCAACAGAAAACAAATGGGTCAGTTCAAGGAACATAATCAAGAGAAGCAGTGACCCAAATGGGTTAAATAAACGCATAAGAAGCTAAATTTATGAGTATACACAGTCACCTGAATCTTGAAGAAGGGAAGTGGAGTGTTGGAAGGAAGACAAAAGAGTGAAAGACAAAGGTTTAGATACACTCATACATACAAGGGTCATTATCATTAGCATTGATGTTGATTGATTTTATTTAACAACTTTTGTAAAGATTGCTTTTATATTTTTTATAAACAACCCCTAATGTTCTCTGTAACTACAGGGACATCCCTTCCTTCCATTGGACAGAGTCTTTTAAATTAAACATTTTTTATAACCCTTGGACTTTAACCTTCACTATATTTGAACATGTAAAGTGTTAATGTTGCTGCTAGATCAAAGGCCTTTTGGTGAATGATCTAATTAGACTGGAAAAAAACGAAATTTGAATTGAACGGAATTTGAGTTCGGAATTTGAAGTTTTAAATCGGGCTAGCATACGAGCGGAACTCAAATTTATCATTTTTTTAACCGAATGCTAAATTCGAATCATATATATTATCTTTTTTTGTTAAACGGAATCATATTATCTTTTAATTTTTTTGAATTCACATTCTAAACCTTAAAATTCAATAATTTAAAAAAAAAAAAAAAAAAAAAAAAACCTTAAAATTCAATAACTCATAAATTGATTTGACGTACATTTCATCATGTTTTGTTTATTTATCAATGCCAAATGAAAATTACATTGAAACGGAAGAAATACGGGTAATGAGTTGGCGATACTAACCTTTTTTAGGTAGCTAATTTTTGTTTTTTAAAGTCGTTGACAAGTATAAACAAAATAATAGCTAAAAGGAAAGTAGACCGAAAATTGATTATTATGTGAAACTATACAAATAATGCCACACAACTTAGTATCTTCATACATTAATTAATCTATAAACGTGACTGAAAAATATATTATGTTAAAACACGTGATATATGGTTATATTATTTGTCTTTTAATTATAATAATTATGATATGATATGCTTTATTGATGTGTGCGACGTCTATAGGGGTTGACCCGCCATTTATAATTTGCTTTGGTTTTAAATGAAAGTATTATTCTTATTTATATTTTATATAAATCTTTAAAGTAAACAAATATTCTTTGCTTAAATAAATAATTAAAGGTATCTATTAATATATATAAAAGAATTGAACATTGCTGACGTGGCGTACAATGGTGCCTTCAACCTCTCCATGAAACTGCCACGTGGCATTATAATTGAAAGATTTTAATGTTTTTGAATTATTTCCTTTTTTAATTAAAAAAAAAAAAGATAAACATAAAACCCTAAATTTATCTCTCTATCTCTCAATTCTCAATTACTAAAATTAAATTGAGTTATTTTAGGAAAAAAAATTCAAAAACAAATTTAAATTTTTCTCTCTTATGTTCCTCCCATAATTTTTAAACGTTAATATCTTTTATATTCGAGATTTTTTTAATAAAAAAATTACACCAAATTAACGAGCGTTTTATTATCTTTCCAACGAGTACCATAGTGCTATATAAAAAAACGGAGAAAAAAACGACTATTTTTTGTGGGGTTATGTTCATACAGAAAAAAAAAACACAAAGTGTTCAGGTTATTCATTAATCATGTTTTTTTTTTAAACCAGGTTCTTATCTACGATGTTGAAATTCAGCCCAATCGCCATGCTATCATTGAAATTTTACTCTTCTAAAGATGGATAGGTATACTTCATCAAGAAAAGCTAGGAGAAAGAATCGTGCAACACTGCAACACATGATGTCACCTTATAACAAGGTTATTTTTTTTTATTTTTTTAATTACAAGAGTAATAATTATTACTATTAGTATTAGTATTGTTAGAATGGTTATATTTTTCAACCCCCATCATGAATTCTACATCTATATAAGTCAAAGTCAAATTGTAACATATTTTAAATTACATGAAGATGATTATATGTTGAATGTTATTCTTTTAATACATATTTCAAATTGTAACGCCCCACTTACGGTGTGCGCATATAATGTATATATGTGTGGCCATTGGGGGGCAAAAGTAAAGTTGCACCAATTTTAACGTTATTTTACTTTTTTCGTGAAAATAACGCTAAAAACGACGGACGGTTAATCATGCATCATGTGGTGGCGTTGATAGCCAAAAGACAAAGGGGTACATGCACCGATCGAGTTTGTCCCAATTGCTAAGTGTTTTGTGCCTTATGTCCAAGGCTTATACCAAACCACATCGAGCCGGGGGTCTCACTAGAAGCAGCCTCTCTATTCTTAGGGATAGAGGTAAGGCTGTCTACATCTTACCCTCCTCAGACCCTACCTTAGCATTGCTATAGGCGGGATTAAATGAGTATGATGATGATGATGATGATTTTTTTTAACTTTTTAAATAAATGTTTTTTTTAACTAAGATTGATTATGTTTAAGTTATTTACTTTTTTCGTGATTTGAGTTTTCTTCTTTTATCATTTTTTAACATTTTTTATTAAATCATATTAAATTTTTCAACCCCGGGACCTTCCCGGGGTAATCAGCTAGTGTACCATATACAAAAAGAGCCAAAGAAATCTATTAATCTATCTATACATATAATATTCTAAAGCAACTTGTGACACATGGCAATTCCTCACTCCACCATCAATTATCTCTCCTCCCACATTGTGCCACATGGCAATATGCGACGATTTATAAAATTTTCATATTTTTTTAAATCAAAAATTGAATTAAAACTTAATTTTGGTCAAAATGTCCATTACTACCTTTCCTAATTCCTAATCTCTCAAGTCAAACATCTTCTATATACATATAACATTCTAAAACAATTTGTGACACATGGCAATCCCTCACTCCACCATCAATTATCTCTCCTCCCACATTGTACCACATGGCAATATGTGAGTATTTATAAAAATTTCATATTTTTTAAATCAAAAATTGAATTAAAACTTAATTTTGGTCAAAATGTCAATTACTACATTTCCTAATTCCTAATCTCTCAAGTCAAACATCTATATCTATATCTATACAAATAATATTCTAAAGCAATTTGTGACACATGGCAATCCCTTACTCCATCATCAATTATCTATCCTCCCACATTGTGCCACATGGAAATATGTGAGGATTTATAAAATTTTCATATTTTTTTAAATCAAAAATTGAATTAAAACTTAATTTTTGTCAAAATGTCAATTACTACCTTTCCTAATTCCTAATCTCTCAAGTCAAACATCTATCTATCTATACATATAATATTCTAAAGCAATTTGTGACACATGGCAATCCCTCACTCCATCATCAGTTATCTATCCTCCGACATTGTGTCACATGGAAATATGTGAGGATTTATAAAATTTTCATATTTTTTAAATCAAAAATTAAATTAAAACTTAATTTTTGTCAAAATGTCAATTAATACCTTTCCTAATTCCTAATCTCTCAAGTCAAAATCTATCTATCTATACATATAATATTCTAAAGCAATTTGTGACACATGACAATCCCTCACTCCACCATCAATTATCTATCCTCCCATATTGTGCCACATGACAATATGTGAGGATTTATAAAATTTTCATATTTTTTAAATCAAAAATTGAATTAAAACTAAATTAAAATTTAAAATATTTAAATTTGAATTATTTTGTTAAATTTTAAACATCACTAAATATTTTTTTTTATAAATTGAATTAAAACTTAATTAATATTCAATTAAAACTTAATTAAAATTTAAAACCTTTCTATAATATTTTGTTTATAGGTTTTACCTCTCAAAATAAATGTAAGTTGTTGAACCGTGTGTCAACGCGGGCGAAAGTCTAGTATATATAAAAGAACTGAACATTGCTGACGTGGCGTGCAATAATGCCTTCAACCTCTCCATGAAACTGCCACATGGCATCATAATTGAAAGATTTTAGTGTTTTTGAATTATTTCCTTTTTTAATTAAATTGAGTTATTTTAGGAAAAAAGAATTTAAAAATAAATTTAAAATTTTCTCTCTCATGTTTTTTCCCATAATTTTTAAACGTTTATATATTTTATATACGAGATTTTTTAAAGAAAAAAATTACACCAAATTAACGAGTGTTTTATTATCTTTCCAACGAGTACCATAGTGCTATATAAAAAACGGAGAAAAAATCGACTATTTTTTGTGGGGTTTCGTTCATACAGGAAAAAAACACACAAAGTGTTCATGTTATTCATTAATCATGTTTTTTCTTTTAAACTAGGTTCTTATCTACGATTTTGAAAATCAGCCCAATCGCCATGTTATCATTGAAATTTTACTAGGTATACGTCATCAAGAGAAGCTAGGAGAAAGAATCGCGCAACACTGCACACATGGTGTCACCTTATTTTTTTATTTATTTAATTACAAGAGTAATAATTATTACTATTAGTATATGTATTATTAGAATGGTTATATTTTTCAACACTGGGACGCTCCCGGGAAGAATTGATAGTTACTGACGTGGCGTTCAATGGTGGCCTCAACCATCTCTTGATTATGCCACGTGGCATAATGAGATGCAATGGTTACAACTTCCAACTTAAGTGTTTGTTTAGTTGATTGGCATAATGAGATGCAATGGTTACAACTTCCAACTTAAGTGTTTGTTTAGTTGATTAGGTTAGGAATTATAAGAGCCATTAGAATGTGAGAAATTAGAGAGATGTGATGAGTTTTTGAATACTTGCAGCTTACATAAGTGATTCTTTACATGATTATTGATTAGGTTTTAGATTAGAGAATATGAGTTATTACTGATTAGAATACTATGAACATGCAATGATTGAGAGATTTTACGGTTAATTAACTTGAGCCATTTGCAATAGATTATCACGTAAAATTAGATTTTTCAACTCCGGGACCCTCCCGAGGTAATCAGCTAGTAGTAAATAACTAAACAACTACTGATTAAATTTTGGCTTCTGATCTCCATCGTGTCGGTGGAAGATAAGCTGAGTCACGGATGTGGTAATGTATGGGTTCAGCCATGCGAAAATCTTTGATGACGGACGAGCTCACAGTTAAGGTGGAAAGTGTCATGAGAAATTATACTCTTATGTTTGGTGGGGTGTACCTATTTGTGGATTTTTTTTTCTTTTTTCATCTTAAATATTTTTATTTTTAACATCATAGCTTTGTATCTTTTACAATTTACCTCAATCACTTTTTTATTTTCTAACTTCGGTTTCTATACTTTTCATCTTTTACAAATTTTTCGTTTTACGTTTCGATATAAATTTTGCGAGTTAACATGCTGCTGCGTGAGTGTGCAATTCAATGTTTTATGCATATTTTTTTTATGTTTAATAGTCTTGTCGTAACGCGAGGATCTAAATCGACTTAGTTATTGTTTTATATGTTTTACGTTTCGAGTGCATGATTCGACCATGTTCCATCTACTTTTCGTTTGTTTTTATGTTTCTTTTAATAGGCGTTTCTCTGTGTTGGCGGTCGCTAATAGTGGTGTAACATTGATGCTATTTTGTTTCTTTATTTAGGATATTATGTTTCCTTATCTCCATACATATACCTTTTTTTTGGAAGACGAATTTTCTATGTTGTGGCAGAGATCATCACAACCCTCTAGAAGGAGAGTCTCATAGCCACTCTCCAATGGTCAGACTATGTTGTCTTAACCGGACCCACACTGACACGAGAGTGGCCGGCCATGTTTAAGCTGTAATTTATGAGCATGTATTATAGAAGAAGTTAATGGAGGTGGTTCTAGAAAGCCTAGGACATAATGCCTGTGAACTGCTACACGTCTTGTCCTGAACCGAGTATTGCATTGGGGATGCAATCACATCGATTATGGTACCCTGACCATACTAAATCCAAACCATCAAAGACTTGAAAGCATAGCTTTTATGCATGTAAATGATTGAGATTGATTATTCATAACAAGTACTTAATATGGTTGATGATTTCATATATCAAAAATTCAAAACCATGGCAACTAACATCAATTTCATTACTAAACATGCATAGCATGTCGGAAACATTACCGTTCAACTTGGCTCAACGTGCGGTTACTCCAACTAGTTTAAACCAAAACAATCAACAAATGAGAAAGATTCCTCTTTACTTTATTTTTCACCGGCGCCCAATCTAACCATCAAGTCTGTACGCTACAGGCCTTAAACCCAAAGAGTACAACCCTTACTATTCGGTTAACAATGATTCATTTTTTACTCTTATCAATCATTGGTTTTCATTTAATTACATAGCTCATACTACAACAAAACTAACCATCCAATTGACTTAATCAATTCCACAAAAATGACATAACATTTTATAGACTGTAAACAAAAAATGACAAACTAATTAAACCTTGGCTAATATAAATAAAAGTCAAAGCCTTTAAAACACCTAGATTGTGGAAGGTCTTGGGTTCAAGTCCCACAGATCACAAGATTTAAAATAAATTAACCTTTCAAAAAAAAAAATATAAATAAAAGTCAAAACATAAACCAAACAATTAAATGTTTAATAGTCTATAGTCCACGAGTAAAAGGCCTACGATCAAACCTAACTCCGCTTTCAATACACTACTAGAAAAAAGGTCTTCCTTGACACTTTTTTTATGACATACCATATTTAATGACATGCAAAAGTGCATGTCATAAAAAAAATGTCATCTTTGGAAAAAAATGATAATTTCTTGACATTTTTTTGTGTGTGTCAATAATTTTCTGTCATAAAATAAAAAAACATGACGGTTTTGAAATCGCGTGTCATGGTTTTGTGTCACCTAGAATTTCAAAACATTTCACCCGGCGCTTTTCACAAGTCTTCCCTTATTCACTCTCTCAACTCAAACTCCTCTCTCTCTCTCTCTCAAATCAAACCCTAATCAAATCCACCCAAAATCAACGTTCTAGCTGCTCGTTCCTGAAAACCCTCACCATCATCAACCTCATCAACGAAGATAATGGCTTAACCCTAACAAGTTCTGCTCGTTCCAACCCAGCATCAGCATCAGCATCGTCCTGCTCCTGCTCCTGCTCCTGCTCGTTGTAGGAGACGAGAAACTACCACCGCCACGTCATTAAATCATCATCGTAACCATCTTGATTTCCCTGTTTTAAATCTCTGTTGTTACCTTTTTATGTTTTGATTGTTGTATAGGGTTTTATTATTGTATGATATGTTTGTTTGATGTAAACTTCTGGTTATATGAAATGTGCATATTAAATTTTAGGTCAATTCTAGAATGGGGGTTATTCATTATGTTTCTTGTGTTTGTTATTGAGGGTTGAAATTAAAGTTCTAGAGAATGAGGATTTTTATGAGTTTAGTTTGTTTTCTTTGTAGATCGACTTTATTGACAAAAAAAATAAATCGATTAATGTAATTTATTTGTTGTTTTTGTGTTTATTGACCAAAAATTGAATCAATTTATGTATCTGATAGATTAGTCTGGAATCAATTTTAGGTCCAGTGATTACAAATTTAATTATTTGATTTTGTAGAGTGAGAATTGGATCCTATGCTGATCTTTGTGAATTTTGTTTAGATCTGATTTATGTATGATTCTGGTAGAGTTTATTGACGAAAAATGGATTCGATTGATGTATCTGGTAGATCTGTAAATTTGGTGTGTGAGAGATGCGTAGGCTTTTATCTGAAATTGGTTTTAGATCTAGTGATTAGAAGTTAGTTTGTTGATTTTTTAGATTGAGAAATGGATCCTATGGGTATTGTTTGATATATCTGTTTTTTTTTTTTTTTTGAAGTTTGGATTTGGTTTATGTGTGATTCTGGTTTAGTTTAACGATGAAAAATGGCTTCGATTGATGTATCTTGTAGATCTGTAACTTTGATGTATGTGAGATGCCTATTTTTAATTTATTCTACTCTTTCTTAAATCGATTTTAGATCTGGTGATTACAAGTTTAATTTGTTGATTTTGTAGAGTGAGAAATGGATCCTATGGATATTGTTGGCAAGACGAAAGAAGATGCTTCACTCCCAAAAGGTCTGTTTGATTCTTTGTTCTCTCGATGTTCGATTTTGTCTTCTGGTTGAATGTGTTCCTGGATGAATTCCCTATGTGTTTATCTGAAGTATCAAAAATAGAATTTTGTATATCTATAATCTGCACTAATTTATTGATGGATCATTAAAATGCTACCCACATATTGATGAAAAGTTATACGCTAATGCAATGTTTATAATTTTACAGCTACTATGACTAAGATTATAAAGGAAATGTTACCTCCTGATGTACGCGTTGCAAGAGATACTTAAGATCTACTGATCGACTGCTGTGTAGGTAAGATTATTTGTCGTTGGTTAAGCTATTTGCTAAAACAAACGATCTCGTAATTCATTGAATCATTTTTTTCTGCTGTTTAAAGAGCATAATTGAACTAAAGTAATTTTTCTAATCATTATTGACACACTAATTAACTACGGAGAGTTTAAAATTTTGGACAAGATGGACAAGAAAGTGTTTTGCGTTGACCCAACCCATACATAAATTATCTGTCTGACCTGTTACCCAAGCCACATATTAATAGGCATGCCTTTTGGATTATTTAGTTATTGAACTCTATTTAATTGCTTAAACTTTGTGGTCAACGAGTCAATTATCTGTCTGACCTGTTTTCCGTTGATCTAGTTGTAGATGTGGAGACAGGAGATACAAGATCTGTAGCTGAAGCACTTGCTAGTACAAAACGTGGTGAGTACGTTTTGCGTCTTCTATTCGATTATTTCTATTTACATTTTGGATAAATATTTTCTCTAAAATTGGTGAGAAACAGTTGAGTTGGCTAAAGAAGCATCTGGCGGCAATGTACTAGAAGGAGTTTGTTTATGTGATCAAAGTATACATTTTAAACATGAAAAACTATTGCAACTTAAAATCACAATAATCAGATCAAGTATAACTGCTCTTGTTTGTTATTTAGGTCTTCAACAGTTTGACCCAGAATATATCAAGCTCCAAATATCAACTTGGTAAAAATCCACATGAGAGCATTCTGGATACATTACCAAGTGTCACAAAAGAAGAGCTTTTGCTTTTAAGTTTTTTACTATGGTTGATTGTTTCCTTGACCTTCTAGTTATATTTGTTCATTCACTTGATATAATTACACTTTTTAATTATCTTCCAGCATTGGACATCCATTCAAGAATTGTTAAAGCATTTCTGGTCCTCATATCCAATTACGACATCATAGCTTTATACAAAGGTAATCAAGAACCTCATAAACACATATACCCATTGCTTTAACTGTCATACATAAAGTGGTTATGTAACTAACCACTCGCTTTCTCTCTCCCACAATATCTAACCCCTTGGAATACTTGATTAACATGATTAAAAACATCCATGCATATTGTCATTCCATGTCATAATTAGCAACTATATATGCTACAAAATTTAATTGATAAATCACTATAGGTGAGTCGTCTGTGGGATGCCATGTCAAAAATCTACCCAAAGCTGCAGGTATTTTTTATATTGCTTATGGTATCAGCTTTCAGTTTAAATGCCATTTTTTACTATAATGGTTCTATTGCTTAGAAGCGCTATTTTCATAATTTGTCGTTGGTAAGATGCCATTTTGGTTATTCTCTAATTAGGTTTAATATTTTTCTTATTTTTTTTTAATGTGTAGTGTCCATGCCAGCTGGGAATCACACAATGTGGTTTTTACGTCATGAAATTCATGAAAGAGATAATGCAATGAGGAGTCGAAATATTGGGCAATGTAAGTTATGGCAAAATAAACGTAGCGATGTGTTATGATTTATGTAAAATAATTGGCCGGCCTCGATTAATGTATTAATTTTATTGTTGTCTCAGGTTGGGGGAGGAGCGGATCATTACGGGGATGAAGACATGGATGCCCTTCGCGAAGAATGGTCAGGCTACGCCGCAACATTTATTTTCAAATGATCTAAACTTGTTTGTTTAATTTGAAGGCAATATAATGTCGATACAATATTTTTGTAAACGTTAAACGTCTCGGATTAGTTTGTAATTTGATAAATATGGCCGGATTATATAATGAAATGATGTTTTTGTTATTAGTTTGCTAATTATTTTGCATATAATAAAATGGCTATAAATCAAGGAGGGTAAATATGTAATTTTACATGAATTTTTTTTAGATGAATAAATTATGACACGCAAAAGAACGTCATAAAATTCTGTCATAAATTTTTGTCATAATATGTGTCGAAAAAATGTCAACAAAAAACTGTCATAAAAATGTGTCATTAAAAAGTGTCATAACGTGTGTCAATAAATGTTGTCATAAATGTGTGTCATAAATAGATGACACGCGAAAATATGTCATCTTAAATTTATGACACCGCCATCCTTGACGTTTTTTTTCTTGTCATCAGACCCCTTTCTTGACACGCAATGCATGTCAAGAAAAGCCTTTTTTCTAGTAGTGATATTAATTTCCACCATCTGTGATACACGTGGGCTTCGTAAAAAAATTCCTATAATCTTCAACTCTTCATTCTTAAAAAGCTTTTTGCGAACCAGTATCTTCACCGTTTTCAGCACAGGTGACATGGCCAAGATAAGCTTCACAAAATCCAACCTAAACGTCCTCGAAATCAAAACTTCAATCTCTAATTCATTCAGATGTTCCAACCACATATCTGAGTATCTGTCACATATCATTGAGTGTGCCTCCCTAAACCTTAGATCATAAATAATCTACAAGAGAAATGGTTATTATCTGTATCAGTGTACATCTTTTTTTTTTTTTTTTTTTTTTTTTTTTTTATAAACGGAAATTGGATTTTAACACCCTAAACTATTGGCAATTGGCCGCTGACGCACCGAACTACAAAATTGATCAACACCACACTGTACTTTCAACTTATTGGTCTGTATCACCCTCAGACTAACCATGGTTAATTTTTGCTGACTTGGCATGGTGACGTGTCCACTTAAGATATTATCTAACTAATTTTAACGAGCATAAAGCTGTGATATTATTTCTTTTTGTCATTAAGGAGTGACAAAATGCAAAGGTCGGGTGGGTTGAGTACCGGGTCAAAATGGGTTGACCCACAAACACATTTAGTCATTTAGTACAAGTGAAATCTAAAGCATTACAATACTAACCTAAACTTTTAGAAGGCTTTATAGCTTTTACATATATTGACCGTTACTTTTTACGCTGATTATAAGATTACACAATTATAACGTTAATTTTAGCATTTGACAAACAATGTGTGTTTTGGCAATTCAAACAGACTGCAATTTACATGAAAGATGAGGGATACGAGGTGCGTTTTTTGCACTTTGCTTACTAGAAAAGTGTATGATCATCATAAATATTCTGTTCATTTTACTTAAGCTTTTTCAAGGAAGATGTACCCAAGAACATCACATGTTGAATATCCAATTTTTGATATTTGTAATTAGTTATAATATATAACTAATAACTAATAATATAATAAGTTTTTTCAAACGCAGTTCATCGGCTACCAGTTTTGATTCTGTGTTGGTAAAGAAATTTACAATCTGTGTTTGATGAAACATAATATTTTCTTTTATTGGAAGTTAAGGACTTTAAGCAACATGATCTGTTTGATTTCTGGAACATATTACTCTACCTTATGCATCTTAGAACCATTCTAACATGCAAAAATAATGCACTTTTCAAAATAAAGGACATGTGGCTTTTGTCATTGATTTATCAGTTATAATCACGTATTCTGTCTTTAACCCCCTTGATGCCACATACCCAACGCAAGCTGCGTTTTACCTAATTCATTGGTTAGCAAGGTATTGGTAGGTCCCATAAGTTTTTTGGTGACGGCTTATCACAGTTATTAGATGACTGTTTCTTCCTTGCTGCTGTGAATTACACTTTGCTATATTTAGTCACCATGTCTTTGTAGGACAACTTCCAGGTAGATAAACTCTCAGCATTTCGCGTCGGCAAGAAAAAGAATCATGAAGAGGAAATATGCTAATATACACCAAATCTGACACCATTTTGATCCTCTGCGTAAGTTTTTTTTTTGTTTGAAAGCTTCCTTTTGGTCATGGAACACAATGCCGTTGAATCTTGACCTTTTATATGATCGGACTCTTAATTTTGATGTTTGTTGTTATCAACAAACATTTATTTGAATGTCTATTATGACATGTTGAATTGCTTTTGAAGCATTCTGGCGTAGTTCATGGTTGTGTGTGGAATGCTTACGTATAATGGAGTTGTTAGCGTGTTTATCAAAATAAAGAAGAGACAATTGAAGAAACAATTTCCACGTCAGACTTTAGAATAACCAGATCCTGGATCAATGTTGGGATGATGATGGTGACAAGAGTTTATAAAATACTAAGGTGCTGTTTGTTTTTTCTGCAGGAAAAGGTCTGCAGTCTGCGGACCACATCTGCAGACATCTGCAGGAGAAGAGGTGGACCAAAGGTCTGCAGTTTGCAAGAAGAAGACTGTTTGTTTGTTAACGTCTGCAGGCTGCTGAAATAAACTTAAATTTAAACAAACTGAGTTTTTACAGCAGTCTAGTGGTAGATGGTGGTGGTGGTGGGTGGACCGTGGTGGTGTGGACCATGGTGGTGGGTGGTGGTGGTGGACGGTGGTGGGTGGTGGGTGGACGGTGGTAGGTGGTGGACCGTGGTGGTGGTGATGGACCGTGGTGAGTGGTGGTGGTGGACCGTGGTGGTGGGTGGTGGTGGACCGTGGTGGTGGTGGGTGATGGTGGTGGTGGGTGGTGGTAGTGGTGTTGGACGGTGGTGGGTGGTGGTAGTGGTGGTGGGTGGACGGTGGTAGGTGGTATGTGGTGGTGGTGGTGGTAGACCGTGGTGGTGGTGGTGGGTGGTGGTGGTGGTAGTGGTGGTGGACGGTGGTGGGTGGTGGTGGTGGTGGGTGGTGGTGGACCGTGGTGGTGATGGACGGTGGTGGTGGACGATGCTAGGTGGTGGTGGTGGGTGGGTGACGGTTGTGGTGGTGGTGGTAGTGGGTGGTGGTGGTGGTGGGTGAGGAGAAGAGAAGAGGAGAAGACCTTTGAATACCTTAGAAGACTTTGGTCCAAGTCTGCACCAAGAAGAGGTCAGGAAGAGCTTTTGGAGTGAAATGTCTTCCGAAAAACAAACAGTCTGCCCGCCCCAAACGTCTGCCCGCGTCTGCGCAACGCAGACAAAAGAGGTCAGAAGTGCTTCTGGGAGAAAAACAAACACCACCTAAAACTAATTCATGGGCTATTAACTTCAGATTAGATAATGAAGAACACATTCAGAATATAACTATTAACACATTCAGGTTATTAGTTTCTTAACACTGTTTTAGTAACCATAAATAAACCCAAATTCTTACTAAGAAATAAATGAAAGCCAAAAAGTCCGTTTCGCCACCCATGAATTTTGAAACTTAGATGCGGGTTTTTATATAAGTTGATCAACTTTTTGGACAGTTTGCCAAGAGCTTTAATCGGCAATCCATATGGTCCGTAGGCCGGTGATTTTTTTTTTATATATAAATTTTTTTTGAAAATTGACTTTCATTAAAACAAGCACCACCGACCCCTATCCCCAAGGCGGAGATAGAAGGCGAATAATGATGAGGAACCATGATGCAATTTGCACCTGATCCAACTCAAAATTTGGCCTTATTTTGTTGTATCATTTGCTTAAGTGCTTACACGTCTAATTATTATGCAGGTTTGTGTTTTATTTTTTGATGGCACATGGCACAATTTACATTCTTTCTAAAGTCATTCTTTTGGTAGATAGGATTGCGATTATATATGTTCCTTTATAAACATGATGATGGTCTAATAATCTATAAATCGCTTTTAAACAAAAGAAAAAAAATGACCAGTAAAATTTCTTGAATCCAATATGGTCCAACCTAACGATAAAAAGAAGATAAAAGTGCCGATGAAGCCTAGCTCAATTGGTGAAAATTGGGGGAGCTAGAGTGGAGGTCATGTGGAGGTTGAGAGTTCGATTCTTGTCGGAGCCATATTTACCACATGTGGGGGTTCCACCTGGGGAGATCCTCAATCCATGTAGAATGGGTAATCAGTACAGGCTGGCCTAGGGTGTTAGCTGGAGCTCCACCGGTTGCACCACTTGTTCAAAAAAAAAAAAAAAAAGAAGATAAAAGTAGTAGTTCGTTCACACAATGACGACCCAAAAGACTATGTGTTTGGTTTTCGCTCTGATCACATGGTACGATGTCGGTTAAAAAACCATTGGCTATCAAATATGATAGTTGTTAGAAACAAGAAGGGCGTGATTATTTACACGTGCCATGTTATAATTGTAATCGCCGCAACATTGTGTGGGTTTCTAATGGAATGTAAACTTCTACGACTATTTTTCACTGAATGGAATAAAATGTTAAAAACTATGAATGGGTTGTGGTTCGTAATGGGCATCATAATTAACTCTGCTGTCAGTCGGGAAACCCGCCGCAACGCGCGGGCATTCCCACTAGTAATAGTAATAATAATAATAATAATAATAATAATAATAATAATAATAATAATAATAATAATAATAATAATAATAATAATAATAATAATAATAATGTCCAACACTTGTAGCCCAGTTGGTTGAGGGCCTAAAGTTTCCTATGAGAGGCTTGGGTTCAATTCCCACTAGCTACATATGGAGAAAATTGGTGGATGGGAAATGAGGGATGACCCGGTCATTGGCTTGGGTTCGAGTCCTGATCCCGACCGGTTTTACCGATTATTTCACTGTCGTGCCTTCGGGCGGGTGAGTGATCGGGTTTTCCTGGGAATTGGTGGCGCGGGTACTCTTGAGTACCTGATTCGCCAAAAGGGTGCCCGAGAGTGCTAGGAAATTAATTCGTTGGCCATTAAAATAATAATAATAATAATAATAATTTATATAGTTTGTACTGCATCGGTGGTTAATGATTTTGAGGAGAGTTGAGAATTGAACAAACCTTTTTCTTGGAATAATGCACAACCGCGGATGATGGGGGCGAAACACCGATGACAAGGACGAGGCTAGTTAATGAATGCCAATGTAAACTTTAGAGTTAAATGCCAATTTCATCTTTGAGGTTCGGGCCAGTTTGCCACTTCAGTACAAAAGTTTTTTTTTTTTTTTTTGCAATTCCTTACCTGAGGTTTGAATTTTTTTTGCCAAATTCGTATTTTTCACTAACCCAGTTAAAAAAGCTCGTTAAGGTCAGGGGTATTTTTATCTTTTTACTTACAATTTAAAATTTTAATAAAAATTTACCCTACCCCACCCACCCCACCCTATCCCCACCCTCTCTCTTTCTCTCTCTCCCTCTCTAGATCTCTGCAACTAATAATAATAATAATAATAATAATAATAATAATAATAATAATAATAATAATAATAATAATAATAATAATAATAATAATAATAATAATAATAATTGTTCCTGTCACACAGCCTATAACCATCACCATCCAACAACCACCGGCTACAACCACCACCAGTGTGGACAGCGGTGTTTAAGTGGGAGGGTCTTCGATTAAGATTTTTTTGGGGTTGCAGGTATGTTCCGATGATAGCTGTGGTGGTGGGAGTCTTCGATTGAGCGGTGTTGCTGAATTATTAGAGAGAGAGATGGTGGAGGTGGTGGTGGTTTTAGATCTGGTGATGGTGGTCTTAGGTTGGTGATGGTGGTGGATATTATGATTGTGGTTTCTGCTCTTTTAGATATATATATATATATATATATATATATATATATATATATATATATATAGAGAGAGAGAGAGAGAGAGAGAGAGAAGAGTAGGGAGAGATGGAAGAATATGAAGAAACGTTGTTTGGGAGGATGTGTGGTGGTCTTGATAGTGGTGACGCGTGGTTTCTGCATCCCTCAATCGAAGCGATGTGTTCAACAGTCAAAGCAAAAATGGTTGGTTTTGTTGTTTAAGAATTTCTGATTTCTGTTTATATAGAATTTCCGTTCATAACATGTGTTGGAGTCAATGTGGTGGTGGTGGAGTCAGGGTGGTGGAGGTGGTGGAACAAGGGTGGTTATGGTGGTGGAGGTGGTGCAGAGAAGTGTGAAGGGTGGGTGGAGAATGGTTACGGTTTTATTTAAAAAAGGGAAAATAATAATAGGATGAAATGTCTATATTGTCCCTCATTTAGTTGGCAAAATGACAACCCTACCCCTGACCTTAACGAGATTTTTTAACTGGGTTAGTGAAAAGGACGAATTTGGCAAAAAAAAATCCAAATCTCAGGTAAGGAATTGCCAAAAAAAAAAAAAAAAAAAAAAAAAAAACTTTTGTACTGGAGTGGCAAACTGACCCAAACCTCAGGAATGAAATTGGCATTTAACTCTAAACTTTATTTACATCATTTACGCTAAAACTGAAAATCCTAAACTTTATTTACATCCGCCACGTGATACAACGGGGATACAGACGCATACAAGGGTGTAGATGGTTCGGGTTTAGTTATTACTAGCTTTTATCCCGGGAGCGTCCCGGAGTTGAAATATCTAATATTACATAATAAAATATCTATTATGACAACATAATTAATGACTTGCCAATACATGATTAATAAATATTATTATTATTATTATTATTATTATTATTATTTTGAACAAATCTCAAATATAAAAAAAAAACTAATCTCTACCTATTAAGTTATGTTTATCGTTTCTTATTCAACTATAAAAAACCCTAAGTAGTGATTTATTAGTAGAGTAAAATATATTTGAAAAACAAAACCCCACAAAAAAGTAGTCGTTTTTTTTTTCTCCGTTTTTTATAGCACTATGGTACTCGATGGGGAAATTTGAAAGGTGAAAAAATTTCAGAGTTCAAAGATAAGGTCATCTCTAAGGCATCGGATGAACCGAGTGGAGGCGCAAATCGGATGTGGGAGGATATGGCGACTATCCTCAATCATGTGGCGACTGGGACTTTAGGGGTCTCAACTAGAAAGTCAAGTGCCCACAAGGAGTCTTGGTGGTGGACGGAGGAGGTGCAGATCAAAATTAGGCGTAAACACGATAGTTTCAGAGATCTTTTAAGGTGCGCAGACGATCAGGAGTGTGCCACACTTAAAAAAATCTACAAAAAGGCCAAGACGGAGGCAAAGAAGGCAGTGACGGAGACAAAGAACACGACCTATAAAAAGATGTATGAACGTTTAGAAACTAAAGAGGGGGAACATGATATGTTTAAGATTGCCAGAGCTAGGGAGCGTAAGAGGCATGATCTAGGGGTGGTGAAGTTTATAAAGGGAGAAGATAGGCGTATCCTAGTAAAGCAACACGACATTAAGCTAAGATGGAAAACATATTTTTACAATCTTTTTAACGACGGGAGAGATTACCAACAAAATCATGACAACCCCATCACCCAAAGACTGCCTCCGAATAAGTGCTACTATCGCAATATTACACGAGGAGAAGTGAGGTCTGCACTCAGGAAGATGGGAAGGGCTAAGGCAGTTGGTCCAGACAACTTACCGATTGAGGTATGGAAGTGTCTTGGAGAGGAAGGAGTCCAATGGTTAACTACTTTGTTCAACTGTATTTTCAAATCTAAACAAATACCAGAGTAGTGGAGGAGTAGTGTCATAATGCCTCTGTATAAGAATAAAGGCGATGCCCAGAGTTGTGGGAATTACAGAGGTATTAAGTTGTTAAGTTGTTAAGTCATACTATGAAATTATAGGAAAGGATTATTGAGACTAGAATTAGAAGAGAAACTCGGGTTACGGTAAATCAATTTGGTTTCATGCCAGGGCGGTCAACTACAGAGGCAATACACATTTTAAGGAGGTTGATGGAAAAGTATAGGGAGAAAAAGCGGGACCTTCATATGGCCTTTATAGATATTGAAACGGCATATGATAGTGTTCCGCGTAAAATGATTTGGGATAGTCTAGAGAGTAGAGGGGTCCTTGAGAGGTATATAGACCTAATTAAGGATATGTACAGTAGGACTGAAACTAGTGTTCGCGCGCCTCTAGGAGATACCAATTCATTCCCTGTGGAGGTAGGACTCCACCAAGGATCTGCGTTGAGTCCGTTCCTTTTTGCAGTTGTCTTGGATGAGTTGTCCAAGCCGATTCAGGAGCTAGTGCCGTGGTGCATGCTTTTTGCAGATGATATTGTGTTAGTTGCAAAGTCCAAACATAGTCTGTGTGAGAAGCTTGAGAGTTGGCGTGCAGCTTTAGAGGAAAAGGGTTTAAGGATAAGCCGTTCTAAAACTGAGTACATGTATTGTGGTTTCAGTGGTGCAAGTCACAATGAAAATACTCAAGTTTCGATTGAAGGTCAAGTTGTCCCGCAAGTAACTAAGTTCAAGTACTTAGGATCATTTGTTCAGGAGGATGGGGAGCTTGATAGTGATGTCACGTCCCACCGCATACAAGCTGGTTCGTGTAGGTGGAGGGCCGCCAGTGGGGTTTATGTGACAAAAGGTTCCCAACTAAATTAAAGGGGAAATTCTATAGGGTTGTAGTGAGACCTGCTATGTTATATGAGACAGATTGTTGGGCCATCAAAAATTCACAAGCTCGCAAGATGGAGGTAGCAGAAATGATAATGCTAAGGTGGATGTGAGGGCACACTAAGGTAGACTGAATAAGAAATGAGGTTATCAGGGAAAGGTTAGGAGTAGCTAGTATATCTGACAAGATAAAGGAGGGAAGATTAAGATGGTATGGGCATGTGAAGAGGAGGCAAAGGATGACCCCAGTTAGAGTAGTGGAAACCCTCATTGTAGAGGGAAAGAGGTGTAGAGGAAGACCCAAATTGACTTGGGATGAGCGGATTATGCATGATTTAATATATATATATATATATATAAATTTATAATATTATATACACTACATAACAAAATATACAATCCAAAATCCCTAATCCTCCTAACCTTAAGTCCATACTACTCCAATTCATAGCAATCACTCCCTCTTCTCTTCTCTATAACAGCCCTCGTCCACCTCGTCTCCGACCTCCACAGCCCCCGTCCACCAAACGGTAAGTTTCTTTTACATTTTTTTTGTTCAAGTTTCGTTTATCTAACTTCGATTTTTGTTTTTTAACATGTTCACATTTTAAACATAAAGGAGAACGTTTTTTTTATTATTATTTATTTATTTTTTTTAAGTTTCGGATTATCCATTGGATGATCCGAATCCGAATCCGAAATTCGGATTATCCGAATTTGAACACCCCTAGTAGAGACTGAAATAAACATTCTCATATATCTATTAAAGAGATGCCCTTTGTTGAAAAGGCTGTCTTTGGTAAGTCCTTATTTAACTCATTCAATTTCATTATTCAACTTCAATTTCGTTATTTAACTTTCTAGTTAATTAAATATTGCAGGACACGGATTTGATTGAAGTTGTTTTTATTGAGGATCCGTCCATCACAATTTCAAGTTTGTTCGAATGTTTTGTCAACCTTGAGTTTCTGTCATCTTCTACTCGCTTATTCAGGTAACAATCACATGATGGTAATATGTATTTTATCTTTGAGCTTTTTTTATTTTTATTTTGCTTGTACTTAGTTGTTAATTTGGCTGTTTTTAAAGAGAATTAATGGAACGCGGAGTGTGCCAAAGGTTCTTCCCAATCCTTTGCTTCACCTTAAAGTGCTTAAAATGGATCGCTTGAGGTTTTCTAACAAGCACATGTTGGCTGTGCTTCTTCTTCTTATTAGGAGCTCTCCAAACTTGGAGGAGCTAAAGCTAGAGGTAAACATACTTCTTTTGCATCAAGTTTTGTAACTTTTTCAGTTATTTTTATGCCATCAATTGAATGAATGCAGATTAATGATGAAGAGAATAATGAAGTTGAGGAGTTTGTTTGGCTGTGTCAACCTGCTGATCATAAAGATCTAAGCCTGAAGCATTTGACTCTTTTTGAACTTCATAATTTGTCCGACACACCTTGCCAGTTGGATGTTATTCGGTTGGTTCTTGCCAAGTCTCCAGTTTTAAAATGGGTCAGGTTGTTTCTATCTGTCACACCCTCAAATTTCCACTGCGGGGTTTATACCGTGAGGCGCATGACATGCTTTGGTGTTCTGTTTCCTAGCTCCTCACTAGAGTTTAATGATACTTTATGTCGGGCTTTCCCAAAAAAAAAAAGAGACCAGTTCTGGAAAAGAGGAAGAATAGGTAGCTACTTTGCAGAGTTCATTTTTGACTTTTTCTTTAGCCTGCTTGGTGTGGGGAGTGTCCCCGGGACGTCGAGGGTCGGCAAGGTCCAGCAACACCTCCCCTTGAGGGCCGGCACGCATGGATGAAAGGGATGGGCCACCTCTTCCTTTTTCTTCCCCACCCTCTTCCTTCTTCTTCCCTGTTTGAGGTCCATCACCCACACCCTTGGCCCATCACTTGGGTGATGAGCCGCCTCCTGATGACATGGTAGCTTATGTACTGTCTAAATTTACTATTTCACAACTTTCAATAAAGCTAAAAGCTTCCTGCTGCTTATCAAACCTACTGTTCCTCCATTTACTTTCATTTGGTTGCATTTGTTCATCTTTTCTTGTTTCAGTTTTAAATAACTTTGATATCCAACATTATACTTTGATACCCAACATTTAGCTGGTGTGAATATGATTTTTAATGCAGTAGATGTATTTACCCTTTTCTCTTTGCAGCAACCAAATGGAAGAGAAAACCATTGATAACCTCCCTCCTCCTGAACTGATATCACAAATTCTGTGCTGTCTACTTTCAAAAAGGCTGGCATTTCATGTGTTCTCTCCTCCAAATGGAGAAGTTGCTCTAGAAGAATGCCTAAGTTGGTTTTTGATGTTGATGATTTTGAAGTACAAGATGGATTTAATATCATGATTCATCGTGGATGTAGATTCATAAATGCTATTGGCCAAGTTCTTTTACATCATGAAGGCTTTGTCACTGAATTCAGCCTCAAGCTGAATGATTATGCTAACACTGAAGTTGATAGCTTTATCTCTTATCTATCGAAGAACTCACATAACATTATGGAAAAGTTTACTCTCGATACAGAGGCTTACTATAGGATCCCAATTTCCATTTACAAATTTGAGGGGCTAACCGAGCTTTGTCTGATTGGATGTGATATTACGGTTATACCTTCTAGCTCTAAGCGTTTTCACCATCTCTCTACCCTCATTCTAAAGATGGTAGAGACTAGGGGTGTTCAAAACAATCCGAATCCGAATTTGAATCCGAAAAATCCAATAATCTGAATCCGAATTATCCGAAATTTTGGATAATCGAATTTTCGGATATCCGAAAATCGGATAATCCGAAATTTTGGATTCGGATCTTGATTTTGAAAATTTTCGGATAATCGGCTTATCCGAATTAGAATATTAAAAAATATATATATATATATATATAAATTTATAATATTATATACACTACATAACAAAATATACAATCCTAAATTCCTAATCCTCCTAACCTTAAGTCTATACTACTCCAATTCATAGCAGTCACTCTCTCTTCTCTTCTCTATAACAACCCCCGTCCACCTCGTCTCCGACCTCCACAGCCCCCGTCCACCAAACGGTAAGTTTCTTTTACATTTTTTTTGTTCAAGTTTCGTTTATCTAACTTCGATTTTTGTTTTTTAACATGTTCACATTTTAAACATAAAGGAGAACGTTTTTTTTTTTATTATTTTTTATTTATTTTTTTTAAGTTTCGAATTATCCATTGGATAATCCGAATCCGAATCCGAATCCGAAATTCGGATTATCCGAATTTGAACACCCCTAGTAGAGACTGAAATAAACATTCTCATATATCTATTAAAGAGATGCCCTTTGCTGAAAAGGTTGTCCTTGGTAAGTCCCTATTTAACTCATTCAATTTCATTATTCAACTTCAATTTCGTTATTTAACTTTCTAGTTAATTAAATATTGCAGGACACGGATTTGATTGAAGTTGTTTTTATTGAGGATCCGTCCATCACAATTTCAAGTTTGTTCGAATGTTTTGTCAACCTTGAGTTTCTGTCAATCTTCTACTCGCTTATTCAGGTAACAATCACATGATGGTAATATGTATTTTATCTTTAAGCTTTTTTTATTTTTATTTTGCTTGTACTTAGTTGTTAATTTGGCTGTTTTTAAAGAGAATTAATGGAACGCGGAGTGTGCCAAAGGTTCTTCCAAATCCTTTGCTTCACCTTAAACTGCTTGAAATGGATCGCTTGAGGTTTTCTAACAAGCACATGTTGGCTGTGCTTCTTCTTCTTATTAGGAGCTCTCCAAACTTGGAGGAGCTAAAGCTAGAGGTAAACATACTTCTTTTGCATCCAGTTTTGTAACTTTTTCAGTTATTTTTATGCCATCAATTGAATGAATGCAGATTAATGCTGAAGAGAATAATGAAGTGGAGGTGTTTGTTTGGCTGTGTCAACCTGCTGATCATAAAGATCTTAGCCTGAAGCATTTGACTCTTTTTGAACTTCATAATTTGTCCGATACACCTCGCCAGTTGGATGTTATTCGGTTGGTTCTCGCTAGGGATGAGCATTCAAGCCCGAATACCGATCCCGTCCCGTCCCGATCCCGATACCGTACCGAACCGATACCAAACCGAGGGGTTTCGGGATTGGTATCGGTATCCATATTTATGGATTTTCGGTTTCGGTATTATCGGTATCGTTACGGGATCGGTACGGTATCGGTATTTTAAGGCAAAGTACCGATACCATACCGGTACCGTACCGATACCGAACCGATACCGTACCGTACCGTACCGTATGTGTTCGGTATCGGGATTGGTATTTGGTTTTTGGACTTTTCGGTATCGGTATTGTCGGGATCGGTATCGGTTCGGTACCGATCCCGTCCCGAGCTCATCCCTAGTTCTCGCCAAGTCTCCAGTTTTAAAACGGCTCAGGTTGTTCCTATCTGTCACACCCTCAAATTTCCACTGCGGGGTTTATACCGTGAGGCGCATGACATACCAGGATCACATAGCCATAAGTCATATGAACGCACTCGAAATGCCGAACCATTTAGTTCGTTTTCAAAAAATCAAGTTTAGTTAGGTTGCGGAAGCGTAAACCAAATTTAAACATTTTAAAACCATGCGCAAAACAACGCGCCAAATTTAAACCATATGAAAGGAAAAATAAAAGCATGATATGTAATTTAGGTGTATGCCCAAGACCCCAAATGCAGTGAAACGTGCAGTGCTTCCTATTCGTGACACCGGAAGCTAACTACCTGCAAAAACATGTTATCGTGTGTCAACATAAAGTTGGTGAGTTCACAAAGTAAGGTAAGTAAAAGTGTAGGTTTCCCAAACCAAGAACAACTGTTAGGTTTCCCAAACCCAAAACAGTAATCAATAAGCAAAACCAAGAACCACTAGTTCAGCATATGCCAAGGGTAGCTAGCCCATTCATGATAACTAAACAATGATATACTGAATTGCTATTTGAACGATGCACTCGCCCCGCGAGCTGGTTTTTGCCTCCCATCATTGCCTATTCACAATGATAAAGTCTAAGGTCGTAGTTCACGCCCGACTCCCAGCACGGTGTGAGGTTTGTCAAACCTAATAGCGCTATCAACTAGTAACCCGCTTGCCATAACCCGACAACTCATTCGGTAAATAGTGAAGGACTTCCGTGATAGAATGCAATTTAGTTCATCAAGGACAAAAGTGTGAAACTAGCAAAACCCGATTCACCTCGTGAATCCATGTATCCCAAAACCCGGGATAAAATGTAGTCCCAAACTGGACTAGAAAAGTAAGTAATTCCCAACCAGAAATTAGTGTTGTTTCCAAACCCGAGATGCATGCTTTTGAGAAAAAGTAGTGAAACTCACCTTAGGTTGCAAGCAAATAATCCAAACTCCGCAAATAGGATGTACTACCGACTCCCTATTACATGTGTCACTAACTGAGTATATGTGTACAATCAATATACCATATAACCGTTTGTCCAAGACGTTTTAAAGTTCAAAACCGTGTAAGTGACACCTAATGATTCTAAATGCACAAGTAAACCCTACGAACCCGTTGGTGAACAAAATGATTAACATCAGTTATGCACTTCATATACACCTCATATAAGTGCTTATACAAGTTCATGTCAAATACAAGTTATACAAGCCTCCAAATAGCCACATAAGTGTACATTACATAATCTGCGTTTTTAGGACAGATTATACGCTGTGAAAACCAATTTATTAAAAATACTTATCCAATGAATTAGACTCCCAAAATTTACTAAATATTCCAGGGAGTGTATCGGACAAGTCCATATTTGTAGTTCGTGACAAAACCATACACAAAAATTATGAAAAATCACACAATACAGATATGTCTAGAAAATACTCACAACAAATCAGATTAGTAGAAAAATTCCCAAGAATTGTGTATTCATCCAAACGGGATGAATCCACTTGGAAGTTTCATCAATGTCGACCTACTGTCCAAATTTCATAATCTAACCCTTTGTAAAACTCAAGTTATGATCATTTAAAGTTGACCCAAAATATTAATCCGAAAATCAGATTAGACCTTTAATCAAATAAAATTCTAAAAACATATCAAACGACAACCAAATCGCATGATCTTACCCATTCCAGAAAGCTAAGACTATGTACAACAAGTTCATGCAAAGAAATCATCAAAACAAATACTTTAATTCCACGTTAAAGACCCTACAAGCCGGCCTAAACAATCTGTCCAGATTTTAAACATGCATAAACCCTAGTTATAATCAATCATCTATGCATATAATCGATCAATAACACCCAACAATCATCATACAACGTCAATAAGACATAACTTGATCAAAACCTTACAAGATGCATGTTAAACATCATCAATCATAAACCTAGAAGTCTAAAACATCAATACAATGCAATATCATGCAACACATACACATAATAATCACAAATACTCAATGCTTAACATGTTAATCTTTTATATAAGTCATGTTTTAACCCTTATTAATTTACATCAGACCTAGACAAATCGAGTTTGCGATGTTTTAAAAAAACATAATTAAAAACATAGAAAAAGAGATTAAAACACATGTCGAGTTGTTGTATACCTTAAGCCTTTAACCTTCTTGATCCTAAACCTTCTTTTGCTCCTAGGATCTTTAGATTATGTTAATAGCAGAGGGTAGGGGTTAAAATTTCGTAATTAGGAGGTGGGGGTTGATTAGGGTTGAGTTAGAATGATAAAGATTTAATTAAAAAATGTTATAAAAACAATTTGCAGCGATATGGGCCTAGGGAAAGGCATTTGAGCCTACTGTCACGACCCGCCAAAATTCAGCCAAAAATTTTCAGGTTCTAGACTTTTCCGGGGCCATATAGTCACGTCTAGAGCTGCCTGGAACTCTCCGGAACAGTCCACAACATTCCAGCAACCTTGGGGCATCTACAAACATCAAGAACCAGCCTTGAAGGGTCTAGAAAACGCCAGAAAGGGCTGGTCAAAACAACCATAAAGATACAGCCAAAAAGCTTCTAGAACCCTCAAGATAACACTCAAAGTGCCATGATCTTACTAGAATGTATCTAATAGATTTTTGTATAGAAAATTGTAAAACACTCTAGAATAAGACCAACGTAGTATAAATATGGCATTAGGGGTCTCATTTGGGACATCCATCATAACTTGTAATCCCTTACAACTTGTAAAACCATCAACACTTGTAACCTTTATAGTGCAATATAAAGCCTTTTACTTGTAAACTTCTTATCAAGTCTTACAAGCTTTTAACTTGCGACCCAACAACCCTTTTAAAGACTTTCATTACTAAAATCAACGACTTCAAGTCGGCAAGGCTTACTTAGACGGTGATCTAAGGCCACACACGAGAAAAGAGAGTTTCTCCGTGACACTACGCTGACTTAACTCCATGCGTGGCCTAAGGCCTTAAAAATTCATCTCGCTTCTGACTCTTGAAGCTGCTGCATGATAGGCCTGGTCCACTTAAAAATTAATGGCAATAACGTTATTAGACAAAACAGCCGTGGGTTTTCTGACGTTTTGCGCGGTCGGTGGCGACGTCACCTATTTTGTCGCCGCCGACTTTGTACTTTAGATATATAGGTAATGTGTACTATGACCTAGGCATGCATTTAATTCAAAAGATGCAATTCCAATTTGTGGCTGATGACTTGGTTAAGGCCAAGTTGTCACCACATATTACCTTTTTCTTATAATGGTATTATATATATATATATATATATATATATATATATATACGTAAAGTATATGGAGGAAACCCTCCTTAATTGGTAAACTCTGGAAACTCTGACTTCCCAACTTTTTTTTTTTTTTTTGAAAAAAATAGGGTATGTAATATACATTTTTTTAAGCATTTCGAGCCAAAAAAATCGAAATAGCGCCGAACGTTTTTTTTTAAAAAAAATAAAAAACGTCTACTGTTTACATATAGTTAACACATTGTTAACACCTGTTATTAGCGCTTAACATGTGTTAGTCAAAATTTTTTTTTTTTTTAAAAATACTCGGCGCTTTTTAATTTTTTTGGCCCAAAATGCTTAAAATCATGTATATTACTTTCCCTATTTTTTTCAAAAAAAAAAAAAAATATTGGGAAGTCAGAGTTTCCAGAGTTTACCAAATAAGGAGAGTTTTCTCTAGAACCATTCCCTATATATATATATATATATATATATATATATATATATGCAATAATATATAACAATTAATTTATATAACTAGTTTAAAACTCCCGTCTGAGTGTAGTAAGTTACGGACTCGGTCTCGTATTCTTGCGTACAAAAATTAGTTTCATAAATCTATAAATATTTAACCCAATATTTTATAACTTATATATGACCCTTAGTCTGTCAAGTGTCGGTTATGAACCCGGTAACATATTTTCGCGTAATAATGTAACGTTACATAAGTTCACAAATAAATTCACATAAACACATAATTGCAAATAATATCAAACGAGTTATTCTACATTTATTTGTTTTATTGTTTCACTAACGTTCAGGGTTCAAGGCTTGTGTATGCAGTAGTTCATCTATAACCGTGTATCGGGTGGCTCACTTAACTGACCCTAGTTAGTAACATGCTGTGAATGTAAGTAAAAGTTAACTAGAGTTTAGTTAAAGTATGAACCTGAAAATGCGGGGTGTCACACTATCGGATCTGGTTGAAGAGGAGGAGGAGGAAGGAAGGAAATATTGTGGAAGCTATGTCAAACACCCATTCTGCATCACCGCATGTGAAATTCATGATAAAACCTTTTGAACGCCCTGAAATTGCTTTTTAGCTTGATTGACAATCTTTAGTTTACTCAACTTTCTTGCATTTTCATTTGATGGGTATTTGTAACGGTAAACATGATCTATGTTTTAGAATACTGCAATGGTGTAAACCTGGATTTCAATAGAATTTGTTGATAGCCTGTTCATTTGTGTGTGTGTGTGTGTTAGTGTTCTTTGGTGTGTCCTATGGGTCATGGTTGTTATGGGTTGATTTGAAGATGGTTGGAGTGGTGGTGGTTTTGCCACAAATCTTAGTTCTAATGACAAGACCCAAGCTGGGAATTGGCTGATTAATATAAAGGGACGATCTTAATAGTCGGGTTAGAGATAAAGGGTATATTGGTAATTTGGTAGGATGGCTCATTATTAGTTTTGTGTTGAGTTTGGTGTTGATTTGTGTAGAAAGTTTGAGGTTTGACATTTGTTTTAAAAAAAAAATTATTAGTAGAAATTGATTGTTATAGCCTATAGACCTGTTTGGGGAAAACTGTTGCAATCAACACTCTTGATATAAGTACTTATTTGTGATTATTATTAGATATTTAAAATATCCAGGTTACATCTAGATTATGGGTAAGCGAGCAACAAGCTGCGCCGCTATCCCTTTTTGAATCGCAAAGCCTATTCTACTAAATACAAACCCTTGGTTCCTCGGGCTTTGCGAGTCACTGTGGACCACCTTCTACACCCGCTCCAAAAATCGAACTACCTCAGGGGCTAGGGATCCAAAAGTGTCGAAAGCAAACGAAATGAATACATGCTGATTCTCTAAACACGCTGCCTCGTGCTTAGCAACCTTTCTAGCTTCCGCCTTCAAAACCGCCTGCCCCGGAACAAATCCACTATCTCTTAGCCCCACCAATGGGGACACCCTAGTGAGGTCCACACACGCGTGCTTACCCCTCGCCCAGCCAAACACAAGGACGTCCGCAGGACGCAGGGTAGATCTTCCCTCTCGTGGGTCAGTCAGAAAGTTAACAGGGGCTTCTTTCTTGGCTGAGATCCCGGCCCGCCTAAGCACATCCCATAAAACATCTCGAACCCAGTCATGACGATACTTGAACCCCGGCAGTTCCTTACAGTGGAGGGCATGCTCGCCAAATCTATCCAAACAGGCTTTTTTACAAATGGGGCATGAGCCGTTGATGTATTGTAAAATACATCTATTTCCAGTGTAAAGTTTGTGTAATTTTCGAGTCTTTTAGATAGTGTTTTTATTAGTTTTAGGCGTGTACTGGTCTATTTTATTTAGTATAAGTTTTTATAGATTTTTATTAGTTTTGAGTCATTTTTAGTACTTATTTATTTATTTTATTATTTTATAGGTGTTCGTGAAAAATGAGCTTAAAACGAAGGAATTTTAATTGAGATACGAACACTAGAGAGCATGTGTTCATGGACGTTGGAGCGTAAACGATATACTTTAGTCGAGCCAAGAATAACCGAGTCAAGAGCATGGAGTAATAATAATATATAACAATAATATATAATAATAAATAATAACTAAAAAAAAAAGGGAAGTGACTTGGGCCGTAGCCCAAGCCAAATACCAAAACAATTAGCATTCAATTGAAGAAGTCGGTCATATTATATGTTTGAGATATGGATGCATATTTTTGGGAGGTCTATATCTATTAATATAATTGGAAGGGACACACATTATTTGGATGGCGGCATATTATCATTGAAGCAGGAACATATTATCACAGCCGCCAAAGGATAGTTGGAGTCGCACAACAAAAAAAGAAAAGTGGAAGAAGCATCCCCGGCAACGGCGCCAAAAACTTGATGTGTGTAAATGTATATATATAAATTAACACAAGCTTTAATTAAAACGACTCACCTAAAAACTACACACGCACGGCAAGTGTACCGGTCGCAAAGCAGTAAACAGATAAGACCGAGTATCGAACCCAAAGACGCGAAGACAACTCAAGATCACAACCTCTACCGAATACTAGCCTAAATAAATATATACTTAAATGGGGGGTTAAACTAATAATTATAAACTTAAAAGAAACTAAATATAAATAAAGTAACCTCAGCTGCTTATAGGAACTAGGAACTTGGAGAAATCAAATAGGAAGAAGGCTGGTTACTTAGGTAAAATCCCTAGACACTAGCAATAAATCCTGAATCTGGTAATTAACTTGAGACCCTATTCTTACCTAATAAACCTCCTGTCAAGGATGGCTCACTAGACTCAAGGCGGGACAAGTGTAGAAATGCTAAGATGGATCTGGATCGCCCTAGCGTACCAAAATCCCATAGAAATCAGATTAAAACCTCTCTTGGATTAAAACCCTCAAACTATGAAGCAGACTTAAACTCTACTGAAGAAAACCTAGGAAAACTCTAAACACGGACAAGTAGCGACTCCCGCCCTAGCGCTTGCCAACTACCGAACAATGCCTAGTTAGTTACCTAGCAAACTCGAGTTAGATTTCTCACCCTCAAGAATGGACTGCATGTCTTAGTTAATTTATTATATTAGTTTGTTATACTTGTGTTGTACTCCAACTCCAAATACTAGCACGCTAACCTAAGTTGACGAACTAGATTGATTTCAAGACCTAGGGGGTATCTCTACATGCCTAGCTCCACAAAACCAATAAACAAACTTCAAATAAAATCAACACCAACACACATATATCAAATCCTAACAATAAAATTAAAATCATGTAATCCTACACATCAAAATTAAAAACCAAGAATCATTAAAAACTGCAAATTACGTGTCTAGTTCATAAACCTAAGCAACCATAAAAGTCTAGCTACTCATAATATTTAGAAACATAAATTCAAAGTTTATAAAAAACAATTTCATCATGTCTATAAAAATATAGAGCGAAAACTAAACCTAACCCAAGGCTCGTTGGCTTTTGATCTTTAACGTGCCCGTGGCCTTTTCTTCAGTAGAGTTTAAGTCTGCTTCATAGTTTGAGGGTTTTAATCCAAGAGAGGTTTTAATCTGATTTCTATGGGATTTTGGTACGCTAGGGCGATCCAGATCCATCTTAGCATTTCTACACTTGTCCCGCCTTGAGTCTAGTGAGCCATCCTTGACAGGAGGTTTATTAGGTAAGAATAGGGTCTCAAGTTAATTACCAGATTCAGGATTTATTGCTAGTGTCTAGGGATTTTACCTAAGTAACCAGCCTTCTTCCTATTTGATTTCTCCAAGTTCCTAGTTCCTATAAGCAGCTGAGGTTACTTTATTTATATTTAGTTTCTTTTAAGTTTATAATTATTAGTTTAACCCCCCATTTAAGTATATATTTATTTAGGCTAGTATTCGGTAGAGGTTGTGATCTTGAGTTGTCTTCGCGTCTTTGGGTTCGATACTCGGTCTTATCTGTTTACTGCTTTGCGACCGGTACACTTGCCGTGCGTGTGTAGTTTTTAGGTGAGTCGTTTTAATTAAAGCTTGTGTTAATTTATATATATACATTTACACACATCAGCCGTCTAGCGGGAAAAGGGGAATCATGAGACGATATTTAAGGATGGCTCTATATTCAACTGCTGACATCCGTTGCCCAAGACCTTCAATGGGCACAACAGTCAAAAAATCCTGGGCATGAGCCCCTTGAGGCAAGCCAAAACTGCCTTTTGACGCGGGGTCATATCGAACCGCTCTTCCATATCCTGTGCGTGTTTACCATAAAGAGCACTCACCAAAGTTTGTTGAGGTTTCTTGGGGCGGTCTCCTTATCGGTAAAACCACCTAGATCAAGGTCCGGAAGAGTTGTTCCAATATTACCAAGCGCAAGGGAGTAGTCAGGATCCACCCCCACAACACCAACGCTTCGCAAGATGTGGTCCTGCATTTTCCATGACTGGGCCCTGGACGCCACAAAAGCATACGCGGAGACGTCCTCCGCCGAGATAAGCCCTAAGCCCCCGCAACACATAGGGAAAGAAGCCAACCTCCACTGAAGATCCCCAAAATGCGGTCCCCCGCTAACAACAATGTCTTCAACTGCCCCTCGCAGGCCTGCATCAAAGATAGACACAGCCTCTTTGACATGTTCGGGTTGACAAGTCCGTTGCCCAAACACTAATTTAGCAACCCCCATGCACGAGCGCAACAGGAGGAGCTCACTTTGGGGGTCCCGCAAGTCCGACAGTCGTTTCATAAGATCAACCGCCGGCGAGCTCTTCTAGATGCCAAAGACTGAATAAACCCTGCATCCCGACTAACCGTCCCCCTGAGGAGTTTAACCCCCTCTGCGGGCCTGCTAATCTCGCTAGGGAATAAACCCGGCACATTCTTCGAACCATTGCATGACGGCCAAAAAATCTCTGTTTTCTGAATATTAAGCCTAAGCCCAAGAGGCGCCCCCTCTGAACGAATAATGTCCAACGCCCTAGCAACTTCCTCTGCCTTACCAATGATAGTGCCATCATCCAAGTACCAAGCATGGAAGGGCAAGGAACAGGCGCCCTGCACACGAAGGATCAGCGGATGGAGAACCAGCGCAAAAAGAAGGGGGCCGAGGGGGTCCCCTTGCTGCACCCCCGTGGTAGCCCCAATATGAGTATCCCCCATATATAACCTTGCGGGTTGCGCATATAAAAATTGGACCCACGGGAAGATAGATGGGCATCTGTGACTAACTTCCCTGAGAAGTGCCGTACGGTCTACCTCGTTGAAGGCGTTAGAAAAATCAACAGTGAGCATAGCCAGGGACCCGTCAGAATGGAACGCGCTCAGAAACCTGTTAGCGCTGTGCAACACCGCTTCTGCCCCATTAGGGACCCCAACCCCAAACTGGAAATCCCCCAGATAGACTGCCATCTCTTTACCCACTTTACGCATAGCGACTTTCGACACCAATCTTCTCCAAATGGCCCCACCGCAATAGGCCTAATCCCGTTGTCAGGCTTTAACAGGGGGGTCAACGGAGCCGAAGCAATGAACTCCGCCAGAACTTTAGGACAAAGCCCCCCAAGCCACAAGTTGACAACACCAGTGATGGCTTTAAGGAGCCCGGAGGCAGTTGGAGACCCCTGGCCACAGAAAGTGTCTAAAATATGATGAGCCCGCAAACCATCCCTCCCACAAGATGTCCTTTTTGGGAACGTTTTAATACATTCCAACACGCAATCAACGTCCACCTGCAAAGCTGGCTCCAAAGGCAAGGCGGAGGGCATGGTCGGGGGGTCCACAACAGGGTGTTTATCTATCAAGGCTCTCAAGGTGTCCCCCCCAGCAGGCGCAACCCCAGATGAGCACAGAACCTTGTCGGCCGCTGTATAATGACCATCCGCTACTTTCCGAAGGCACTGCTTAATATTGCCCCCACCATCTTCTTTAGCTTGGTCCCATACTCTGCCAGAATTCCGCGCCACAGGGAGTTCAAGGAGGGGCAAGACCAACTCCTCTAAACCTGCCCCATCTTTCCAAACCGCTAATGCCCGCATAATAGAGTTACATTGAAGCGATTTCATGTTACCCGACCTTCGTTCTTGCCTAGAAGCCGGTTTGACAACCCTTAACGTGCAACGAGGCAACAACAAAAGTTTAACCCAAGCCTCAATGGACCCTGGGGCATCCACCACTTTATGGAGATCCCTTGACAAAGCCTGGGCAAAAGCCATGCGACATGCAGGCGGGATACTCTTGACCGTAGCAACAGGCAGGGCGAGGATGCGCTCAAGGAGAGCGACATCTACCACCATTTTCCCAGACGTATCACTCACACACGTCACTTGCGGATCGCGAGGTTGAGGAATCCCCACAATAAAATCAATCTCACCTTCTGCACACGAGGTGCATTTAACCACTTCTTTCCCGTGCCGACAACGCCCATTCAAGGCATGCAGGGTCAGGCACTCCCCGCATAGCCAATTCTTAAGCACACGCAAGGTGTCGACAACGTCATTGTAAAGGTCCAAGTTTGAAGCAAGATGCTCCTTTAACTCATTTCTCCTTTCCTTTGCATTAAAATGATCCCTTTGGAAATGCATGAGTAACCTAGAGTATCCCTTGTATCCCGGCGTACCATCCTTGCAAGAATGATAATTTTTAAAAGGGCAGCGCCATAGCCCTGTGGCCGAGCTGGGTCCAGGTTCCCCACCACTATCTCTCATAGAATAATAATTTAGATGGGACCCTTGGTCCAATTATTATTATTATTATTATTTTTATTATTATTATTATTATTATTATTATTATTATTATTATTATTATTAGTAGAGTATCCAAAAGATCCCCATGAGAATGCCCAAAAGATCTTAACTGAATTGTTGTCTTTTACCTATTTCCAATTAGAAGCCATTTAATTTATGGTAGTAAATTAATATTAATAATAATAATATGTTGTAGTAAAAACCCACAGAGAACAGAACGGGCAGGGTCGAATGAAAAAAAAAAGGGTCGAATGGAAATAAATGGGTCGAATGAAGGAGGCAGGGGTCGATTGAAGGAAAGGGGTCGAAGGAAGGAGACGATGGGTCGAATGAACGAAAGGGACTACCGGAGGAGGCTAATCGAGCGAAAAAACGGTCGAAGAGAGAAAAAAGAGGTCGAATGGATTTGGTAAGGGACGAACGGGTTTCAAATTTGAAAAACGACCGTTGGTAGGGGTGGGAGGGAGGTGGGTCTGGGTCGGGTGGCGAAGGAGGAGGGAGGTGACGGATGCGGTGAAGGCAGAGGTGGGTGAGGAAGAGGCGACGGTGGTGGATCTGGCGAAGTGGGTTAACGGAGGGATGTTCGGGACTGAAGTGGGTGATCGGAGAAGGGATGTTCGGGACTGAAGTGGGTGACCGGAGGGATGTTCGGGACTGGAGTGGTGACCGGAGGGATGTTCGGGACTGAAGTGAGTGACCGGAGAAGGGAAGAATGTTGGTTGGATTTTGGGACTCAAATGATATACAACGAGGATACATCGGGTTCCATTGTATATAGTTTCTTAGGTTTTACATTTTATACAAACATGGATATAGATTAATGCCCTACTGTTATGTTAGTAACATGAATGATATGACTCTTGATATGTGAGTTTTGGTGGAATGTGATTAAAGCAGGTAAATTAGTGGAATGTGAGTTAAAGTAGAGTTTGTTGGTTGTGACAGTTTAGGTAAAGGAACTTTGATATGCAGAAAAGTTTTAGGAATGTTGTAGAACATTGCCTCATTGCGTGTGTGTGTTTTGACTTGTTGGAAGGTTTTGACTTTTTGGTCAAAGTTTAGGGAATGGAATTATGATGTGCAGAAAAGTTAATAGTTTTAGAAATGTAGAAGAAAATTGGGGTTATGGGATGGTAGGGTATTTTGGAATTGATCTTATTGTTGAATCAACATGCTTTTATCTAGCGGAACATCAATCGGCAACCAAAATTTCCGGTTATCGAAATCACCGGATGAAAACAAACTCAGTGGCGGATCCAGAATTTTTTCCATGGGAGGTGGAAACTTTATAGTATTCAGTTTCCTAAAACTAAATAAAAAACACCGATTCGATTCGGGTCGGGTCTGGGTAGATCACAAAGGACAAACTAAAGCGTGTTTGCTCTACATATTAGCCATTGTTTTTGTAAAATCAACGTAGCGGGTTATGAACAAGGAAAGAGGCATAATACCAATCGGCAACCAAAATTTCCGGTTATCGAAATCACCGGATGAAAACAAACTCAGTGGCGGATCCAGAATTTTTTTCCATGGGAGGTGGAAACTTTATAGTATTCAGTTTCCTAAAACTAAATAAAAAACACCGATTCGATTCGGGTCGGGTCTGGGTAGATCACAAAGGACAAACTAAAGCGTGTTTGCTCTACATATTAGCCATTGTTTTTGTAAAATCAACGTAGCGGGTTATGAACAAGGAAAGAGGCATAATACCAAAAGCTAAACATAGTTATATGACTCTTTCTATTTATTGAAAACAAACCATACAACTTAAATGACTTAAAATAAAATACAATCTAAAGCAACTATTATACAGATCAACTCAACCACAGATATAAACAATAAATAAATAAATAATTTAAGTAACTTAAAACATTTTCTTCTCTATCTTCAAAATTCAATCCTTTTTAAAAAAAAATTAATTTAGTGTGTTGATAGAGTTCTTATTGTTTTAATTAGGGGAATTGGATTTTTATTAATCTATACTTTGTCTCATTGGCCGACAATAATCTGTATTTAATAAATTCCCCACAACAGTCCTAACTTTCAACATATTGGCCGACAATGAACTTTTTAACTTTCAAACTCTTTCAGTTTTGAAAATGGGTTAGTTTTCAGTTAACAAAAGTTTATTGACTGCCAATACTTTGAAAGTTGGGACTGTCATAGGGAATTTTCTTAAGTACAGATTATTGTCAGTCAACGAGATAATCCAATTTCCCTTTTAATTAATAGCTTTTTGTTTCACTATCTTTCGATTCTCTCATTCCATCTTTTTTCTCTACTATCACATCTAAAACTTATCAAAAATTAATATATAATAAATTTAATACAACTATAGATTTAAAATAAATAATCAAACCTGCCGTAAAACCAGATATATATACACGAGTTTAATATATAGTCAAAGAAAAAACAAAGTTAAAATTTAGATGTTTTTGAAACTAAATTAAATAACTTACAAATGAAAATACATGCAAAATAAGAAACTCAGTAAATATAGCATTACTTGATTTTTTTTTTCTTGAAAGGTTAAATTTATTATTATTTACTCTGACAAAGTGTTGACTAAGGGCCTGTTTGGTAGCCTCTTAATAAGGCTCTGAACCATTCAACTCTAAATGGTTCAGCATTCAGACTGTTTGTTTCAACATAAAAAAAAGCTCTGAATGGAATGGTTAAGAGCTGAATCATTCAGACTTGGTGCATAGCTGAATCATTCAACACTTAATTAGCAGAGCCTCTTAACCATTCAGACATCTTAATAATTCAGCACTTAATCAACCAAACAACACCTAAGTGTGCTTTTTAGGTATGTTTAATTATAAAAAGACCCATCAACCTACTACTATTTACTATTAAATCATCATCTTCCTCATGAGGTATGGCACTCCATTTTCACTCAACCCATCTGAAAAAAATTTCGATGAAGCATTTAACTTTATATGCTCTACATCAGACGATCTAGCACGAGTTCACACAAATCCGGCAAGTTCAAGGGGGCGATTGAAAATTTCAAAGGGGGGCAGTCGAGGTTTTCGCGTACCTATAACAAAACAATTTTTTTTCAAGGGGGCGGCCGCCCCCCTTCGCCAAGCAATAGGTCCGCCCCTGAACAAACTCCTACCAAATAAAGGGAAAACCGCTCGTATCTAACCGTATTTAGCGTAAAATCATCCAAATCACCTACACAAACAACGTAAAATAATGTTACTCATCAACGACATCAATATCTTCGTCATAACATTACTTACCGGAGATTCAGGCATCAGACTGTGGGGTGTGGAACGGGGAAGGGGCTCGGGGTGCTAAGGTGGAGACCTCCCCTGACGGTAAACACCGCCCCCGACCTCCCTTCGGTTCCATCGGCAAAAAATACCCGACCTCCTTTTTCCTTTTTCCAACTAGTTTAGGTTATTAGCGTCTTTTTTCCGCCTGCCGGAGGCGGTGATGGGTGGCGGGGTTGGTATAGAGAGAGAGAGAGAGAGAGAGAGAGGGGAGGGGGGGTTTATGTTTAAGAGAGATAGAGGGGTGGGTGTGTGTCCGACTACCGGAGGCAGTGATGGGTGGTGGGGTTAGTGCAGAAGGTTGTGTGTGTGTGTGTGAAACTTTGAAGAAGATGGTGGGGTTGGTGCAGAAGGTTGTGTATGTTTAAGATGAGGTTGTTGGTTTCTTTCTTTCTTTGTTTGTTTTTTTTTATTTTTGTGTTATATACTTAAAATAATAAAAAAGGGAGGGGAAAAAGAGGGAACCATTTCCCCTACAAAGGGGAGGGAAAGGGGGAATATGACGTGACGCTGATGTGGACACGGGGGAGGGAAGGGGGAAGGGTTCCACACCCCTTAGTCTCACCTGTGGGGAATAAGAAAGAATCATCGTTATATCAAATTCAAGATGATTGAAACCAAAGCTAACCTGATGTGTAATAATAGTTGGAGGGTTAGTTTGGTAATATTGTAATAGTGTAATAATAGAATAAGAGTGTTCAGGGGGTATGTTGTAATAATAAGATAGCATATGGGTCTTTTGTTGGGCGGGAAGATAGTCAAAAGTTAGTTGGTAGTTATGGTTGTTAAATAGTGATAATAAAATCAATAGCTTTGTTTGGTCTATTCTCCTTCTCTTTTGTTTCTCTTAGAACATAACAAAGCTCATCAATTGGTATCAGTGCTCACTCGATCTGAACTCCGGTGACCGTTGTAACAGTATTTCCGATCATCTTCTCCGATCAAATTCCTTCATTTCCGATTCTTTTTTTTTTCAATTCTTTTCGTTCATTCATTACTCTGTTCATTTCGATTCCTGGATTGATCATTGGTGGTCAATCTATTCCAAGGTTTAATCAATTTGTGATTAAATCCTTCCTGTTCATTGTATTCAATTCAAACCCTAATTGTTGTAATAGTTCAATTCACCATTAATGGCTGCCAATACTCGCCAACAAGAAATGGAAAAATTAGAAAAAACTTTGAAAGAACATGCACAGTCCATTAAAAACACGCAAACCCTTTAAGAAGCAGGGGCGAATTGACGTGTCTGCTAGTACGCATAATTTAGCGATAAAATAACACACGTTTATGCTTTAATATTTATAAAAATGGTTTAGACCTTAATATTAAAACACACACAATAGGGCAAGTGTGCCCCGTCATATATGTAGTAATGTTCAGATAAGAACCAGATATCGATCCATGGACGCGCGCGGAGCAATTATACTGAAACTCTATCCTCAATTTACCAGTAGGAAAAGATAGTGGAAGTTTGTTTAAACTAAATTAATTCTAAAATATCTAACTAACATATGTAAGACTCCAAATACAAAATATAACTATATAGACTATAATATATCAATCCTAGCATGTCATCTACATATAATATGAAATAAAGGCTTGTGATCAACATTCCCATTTTCCGACAGTTAGTGTCCCTTTCGGGCATCCTAACATGACAACTATACAGAAAGCTAACACGAATACACACGTTAACCACTTCAAGTCGTTTATTAGCGAGCAGCTGATATGATCTCATGCAAATCTTCTAAAGATAAGTTAGTCATCTGTTAAGAGTTTTCTAACCTCACTAATCCAGGAAAGCGATACCGAATACACAACACAACCACCTAGACTAGCATAAAGTAGAGCATTTCACAACCTATTCCATTTTACCAATTACTTTGAACACAGATCTACTAAGATCACTATTTTCACCAAAATAACTGGCAAAGATCATTAACCGTGTCAAAGATCAGTGACGACACCATTAAGCTTTTAAAACCCTTTTACTTGCCGGTAAGCATTTCTAATCATTATTCGACTGACTTTAACCAAACCAATACCCGGTTACAGTTTCATGGTGTAAACTTATTAACAAGATAACTAGTCTACTACCGAATGATTAAACGGACGGTTTTTCAACATGTATCCGCCTAACACATTCGACAATCATCAAAGCAATTCAAACATAACTACAAATCCATTAACAATGAAACAGGGTTGCATTATGATCATCAAGATTAAGTCATGAAAAACGCCAAATTCATACAAGACATGATTAACGATACAAACGATTGTTTTAACATACTACATACTAGTGTTCTTGCCCGTAGGCGTACTATTTACTAAATAAACATCACAAGAACATTCAAAATCAGATTTGATACAAAAATGGATTATAAGATCAAACCATAGAAATGCAAATGTGATGGATTGGATGATGATGGATGGATCAGATAGCTTCCCGAGCTCGTTCCACGCCTTTTGTTGGATCAGTATGCTCTTTATCAGTTGCTTGCTTATGAACACTTATGTGTTTTGCAAGTTTAAATCAAAGCAGTTTGTGCAGCGGAATAAGTTATAAAGTTTCACTATCAACAGGAGTTATTACTCCTCATGGATGTTTATAAACTAAAGACAGTTAATGAGAATCTAAGTATTGAATGTATATGATAGTAAATAAGCAAATAGATTCTCAGATTATGAAATGGAATATCAAGTAAAAGCTTTGAAGGATTTCAGTTTTCAATTAAAATCGACGTCTAAAATAGTGGGATTAAGCCATCTATTTATAGACGAACAGATACATGAACTTTGTTACAAAAGCAATCCTACAACAGGCTGTAGTCTTGGAACTTGTACAAAAAGATAAAGTAAAAATAAACTAATAAACTACTGAAACAAAAGGGCGGTGGAAAGATTCTATTATAAGTGCTGATGATAGACAAACTACTGATGAGTAGTTTGTCTTCAGTAGTTCTTCAGTAGACTTGTCTGGTTTGACTTCAGAACTTCTGATCTTTTATTCTTCAGTACTTGTTGAATCCTTCTTTAGTACTTGTGTCTTCTTTCTTTAGTAGTTTCATACTTAGAATATTTTGGCAGAAGTAGGAATTAGAATAAGGTTGGCAAAAGAGGTTTCTTCAATCCTTTTTGTCCTTACAATCTCCCCCTGGATTGATGAATCCAAAACCCTATCTAATTCTTTATTGTCTTCTTCTGTCTTCAAGTATCTTCCAGATTTCTCTGAACATGGAAGTCTTGAGCTGGTTCAGTTGTTCATTTGTGAGAGATCCTTGTTCAGGTTCAAGATGTTGAATTGTAAGCAAGTCTTGTGTAGATAGATTTTTCAGTTCATTCATAGATTTGAAGGCCTTGCTTGAACGATCTCTCCTTGTCACTAATACTGAGTTGGAATCAGTAAATGACCACTTCATTTTCAGAACTTTAGATTGGTCAAAATCTAAAGTGTAAGGGACCATGCTGGATCCCTGGGATGTTCCTGAGTGAGGGATATTTTCTATTTCAGTTACCCTCAGGTGGGATTCTCTTCTTTCTTCTGTTTGCACCACATTAGGTATATCAAAGGTAGGTAAATGATGTTCAGTGATTACCTTTGTGTGCAGTTTATCAATTATAGTCTTCTGAATTTGGTAAGCAAATGTTGAAGGATCCCTGAATTGTGTCAACAGAGGCTTTTCTTCAATCTCAAAGTCTCCTTGTACTACTGTATTGCCTTCAAGCAATACCATCTTGAAATCAGTCTTTGTGATCTCCTCTTGCTTTTTCTTGGTAGCAGGCCTTGATTTTCTAGCACCGGAAGTTCTAACTACTGAAGTTGACACTTCAGAAGTTTTGTACTTCTCTGGATTTGCAGCCTTGTCAGCCTTGTCAGCCTTGAATCTTTTATATGTGTCAAATAATTTGTCTTCTCTCCATTTTGACACAGAGGCTTTTGAACCAAAATCATTGGCTACCAATTCATCTATTATCTCAGCTCTCTTTGCCCTTCTGTCCTTTTTCAGTGGCAATCTTGTCAGCAACAAGTTAAGCTCTTCTTGTGAGCTCATCTATGGAAAGCCCTTTGAGTGAATAAGCTTTAGTCTTGCTGTTCTTGGTAATGAAAGACATTAGTTGTTGTCTTCTGTCTTCCTCAACAACTCTTTCAATTGCAGCTTGCTTTGAGCTTGTCATTGTAGCTCAAATCTTCCCTTGCTTCTAGGCTGTTCAAGATCTCATCTTCCTTAGCCTTCCTTTTTGCTTCAAGTAGACTCTTCTCGAGTAATTCTTTGGACATTGAGATGGGAGAAGGGCTTAGTACAGGCATTTGAGTGGTTGCAGGCCTTGGAATAGGAGTTGGAATGTGTTCAGTTGCCATAGAAGGCTCTTCAGTTTGAATGTTGGAAGTGTTAACTGCTGAAGTGTTGATAGAAGTATCAACTACTGAAGGATTGTCTTCAGTACTTTCTGAGTCTTCAGAAGTTTCTTCATTGTGGCCTTGGGAAGTTTCAGCTTCAACTTCAGTTCCAGAAAGAAGCCTATCTTGATCTTCTAAGTCTTTTTTAGCTTCTTCTTCTTCTTCTTCTTTTTGTTGTTGAGCCACTTTTGCCTTTATCCTGGCTTCCAGTGACTCCCTTGGTTCCTTAATCTTCTTCCCCTTTTTTGCTTCATCCACTTCTGGAAGCCTGCCAGGTTTAGAAGTTCTACCAGATAACTCTGCAAGCTGTCTTGTATTGTTGTCAATTTTGTTGGACAGCTCACTTAGTTTGTTATTGATCACCTCAAATTGAGTTTGTGTTTTCAACTCCCAAGAAGTTGTGAAAGATTTGAGGTGATTGGAAATGAGAGTGTTCATCATCTGGTATAGGGGACCATGTGGGCTGCATAGTTGGTTCAGGTCTATGCTAGATGACCCAGGGAATTGGGTAGACATTTTTAGTGAGTGGGTGTTTTTGGGTGATCTTCAGAGTGTACTGAAGATGCCACTTTAGGGGAATCAGGGATTAAGTGGTCTTTAACCTGATCTGTTGTGACCAGCTTTTTGAGCTTAGAGACATCAGATTCAGGACCTTCACTAGCAGCCGTCAATTCATGTTTTGTGGAGTGTGAATCATCATCCAAATTAATGGAATCATCTGAATCCCTGATGACATCCTCAATGGGGACATTATCAGTTGTATCATGAGCTGGGCCCAACCCAGTTGTCTCATGAACCTCTGTTTCTTGGTTCTGGGGATTTCCTACCTCAGACATTAAGCCTTCATCAGTAGTTGCCACAAGTGAGGTCTTAGCAATGTTACTTCTGTCCTCAGATCCACCACTGGGTGGTAAATGAGTAGTAGCAGCCTCAAATGTACCTAAAGTCTCTAAGTTTGGGCTTAGAAACCTTGGTTCATCCTCATCTCTTGGGTTAGGGCTAATGACATCCACATTCATGTCAACTTCTGATGGTACTTCCCCTGTTTGATGTGGTTGTTGGGGAATGACATGTTCTAAGTTTAGATTTTTCAAAACCAACTTTTGTTGAACTGTTCAGTCCTGGAAATTTCCTTCCTGACCTTTTGTAAAATTTGTTAGTTTTTATACTTAACATGGCCAGTTGGTGTAAAATGTCCATTTCTTCTAAGTCATCACTGCTAAAATTTTTTAAGTCATCCATGATAAAACACATGTTATCAGCAGTTTGACTATTTTCATAATTGTGATAAGCTGGATATGATCTCTCTGATGAGATCCCAACAGTTATGTCAATGTTGTCAAAAGATCCAAAATTATTTGGACAAGAAGGTGAGTCTTGTCCCAACAATGCTGTACTACCTGGTACATAGTCATTAGCTGTTTTACCAGAATTTTGCAATTGTTTCTTTTGATCAATTTCTCTTTCAAAAGTTAGCAATGTCCCATGTAATTTTGTAAGAGTGAGGGAGTTAAAATCTGGTGAAGATCTGAGGACTATAGAGTAAGTTTCCCATTTTTCTGGTAAAGACCTTAAAAATCTATGAAGCATAGATACATTTGTGTAGGTCTGACCATTTAATTTCAACTCAAAAATTAATGAGGAGAATCTTTCAAACTGTTGTGTCAAAGTTTCCCCATTAATATAAGTAAATGTTTCATATTGTTGAGCCAGGATTTCTCTAGTGTTGGCAATCACCTCTTCAGTTCCTCTAAACTGCTCTTTTAGGCAGTCCCAAAGCTCTTTGGCACTTTCACAATGTAAAAGTCCAGAGTAAATTTCATTTGGGAGTGCCATTGCCAACATAGAAAAAGCCTTGGCATCAAGCTCAAGTTTAAGGAAATCTTCATCTGTGTAGTATTTTTGGTGTTTTGGTATTTCCACTTTAGTTTCAAGGTTTATATTTACTGGTTTGTGAGGACCATACATCACAGATCTTCAACAACCAGTGTTGGTCTGAGACAGAGTATGTGCCAGCCTTCTTTGCCATATGTTATATTCTGAACGAACGAGCATAGCAGGCTTATTGGCAGAACCAGTATTATGAGGATCCATTTTGGAGAGTATTGATTTGTCAAGTTTCTCTCAAAGTGATGGATGTTTAAAAAAGTGAACTTTTATCCTTTATTGAATATCAATAAGAGCCTGTGTCTGATTCTCAATTTGTTAGATTGATATTTGATCAGATAAACTAGTGCTCTGATACCAATTGTTGGATCAGTATGCTATTTATCAGTTGCTTGCTTATGAACACTTATGTGTTTTGCAAGTTTAAATCAAAGCAGTTTGTGCAGCGGAATAAGTTATAAAGTTTCACTATCAACAGGAGTTATTACTCCCCCTGAATGTTTATAAACTAAAGATAGTTAATGAGAATCTAAGTATTAAATGTATATGATAGTAAATAAGCAAATAGATTCTCAGATTATGAAATGGAATATCAAGTAAAAGCTTTGAAGGATTTCAGTTTTCAATTAAAATCGATGTCTGAAATAGTGGGATTAACCCATCTATTTATAGACGAACATATACATGAACCTTGTTACAAAAGCAATCCTACAACAGGCTGTAGTCTTGGAACTTGTATAAAAAGATAAAGTAATAATAAACTAATAAACTAATAAACTACTGAAACATAAGGGCGGTGGAAAGATTCTATTACAAGTACTGATGAATGACAAACTACTGATGAGTAGTTTGTCTTCAATAGTTCTTCAGTAGACTTGTCTGGTTTGACTTCAGAACTTCTGATCTTTTATTCTTCAGTACTTGTTGAATCCTTCTTCAGTACTTGTGTACCTATAAGATTTAGGGGCGACACCTTTAGAGGCGACAGAAGGTTAATTAATGATATGCTGCCTATTCATTCCTAATAAATCCTAGTTATTTTAGGTACGCTCTAGATTGCCGCATGACCGTTCCTAGTAAAACCATATATGCCAAAAAAAACCCATCTTGTTATTACTTCAATTGACAGCAATGAGCTTTAATATTCTACCATATAACAATACTAGATTATACCCCGGGAGCGTCCCGGGTTGAGAAATTTAATATGATACATCAATTTTACATATGAAATAAACTGATGTATAACTCTAATATTAATATCTAACCTAAAACAAATTAATAATGTACAACTCCAATGATAACACCTAACCTAGAAGAATGTAGAACTTTAATGTAACTCTAATATTAACACATATCCTAAAGACTAAACAAATGTACAACTCTAACATACTAATATTGATACCTAACTTAAAACAACGTATAACTTTATTAACATATTCGGTTCTGGTTGAAAAAAAAAATTCATATTTACTGATTTAAACATAATTAGTGACTTGTCTATTCATGATTAATGATTTACCTGAACACTTTGTGTTTTTTTTCCTGTATGAACAAAACCCCACAAAAAAAATTTCTCCGTTTTTTATATAGCACTATGGTACTCGTTGGAAAGATAATAAAACGCTCGTTAATTTGGTGTAATTTTTTTCTTTAAAAAATCTCGTATATTAAAGATATTAACGTTTAAAAATTATGGGAGGAAACATGAGGGTGAAAAATCCAATTTTGTTTTTAAATTATTTTTTTTCCTAAAATATCTCAATGCCACATGAGATGACACATGGCACACTCAAGGAAGAGAATGCATCTTTGAGTGCCATGTCATTAAAATGGCTTTGGTTTATTATAGATATAGATATCATAATACAACATCCCTCCCTAAAGCTAATGAACAAATGTTTAAAAATCCATATACGGTATGAATGACAAAAAAACGTATCGTATATTCAATGCCAAGCATCACAAACCATAACATCAATTTTTTTAAAAACAGAAAAAAATAGAAAAATAGAAAAAATAAAAAAAAAACAGAAAAAACAAAAATAAAAAAAAACCGAAAAACAGAAAAAAAAAACATAAGACATACCTAAATATACACATACATACCTATTTACACACATATAAACCTATATATAAAATTTAAAGCATAAATAATAAAAAATAATAATTAGGGGCGACTACTAACCGGTATTAGGGGCGAATCTTCAGCAGGTTTGGTAGATCGGAGCTTCCTACAACTCATATTATCTATCTATATAATAATTGAATACATCTCGGGTCGAATGACGCCCTTAGAGAGAGCCTGAAGGATCCAATTAAATAAATGGAGCTCTGAAAATATCTATACATATAATAAACCAAAGTCATTTTAATGACATGTCACTCAAATAGGCATTCTCTTTCTTGAGTGTGCCATGTGTCATCCCATGTGGCATTGAGATATTTTAGGAAAAAAATAATTTAAAAACAAAATTGGATTTTTCACCCTCATGTTTCCTCCCATAACTTTTAAACGTTAATATCTTTAATATACGAGATTTTTTAAAGAAAAAAATTACACCAAATTAACGAGCGTTTTATTATCTTTCCAACGAGTACCATAGTGCTATATAATAACGGAGAAATTTTTTTGTGGGGTTTTGTTCATACAGGAAAAAAAACACAAAGTGTTCAGGTAAATCATTAATCATGTATAGGCAAGTCACTAATTATGTTCAAATCAGTAAATATGAATTTTTTTTCAACCAGAGCCGAATAGGTTAATAGAGTTATACGTTGTTTTAAGTTAGGTATCAATATTAGTATGTTAGAGTTGTAAATTTGTTTAGTCTTTAGGATAGGTGTTAATATTAGAGTTACATTAAAGTTCTACATTCTTTTAGGTTAGGTGTTAGCATTGGAGTTGTACATTATTAATTTGTTTTAGGTTAGATATTAATATTAGAGTTATACATCAGTCTATTTCATATGTAAAATTGATGTATCATGTTAAATTTCTCAACCCGGGACGCTCCCGGGGTATAATCTAGTATATTATATAAACCGTTTTCTTTTAAAACCCTTTTATTCTTTTTTTGTTTCCCCTAAACCGCCGCTATGTTGCTCATCCTGATTTTGATCCGACAATACAAACCCTACCAATCGATCTATTTATCCTTCATCAGCCTCAATCATCATCTTCAATCTCTCAACACCCTAACATTGCACTCTGTCTTGAGGCCTCTTGTGTCTTTGGATCTTCAGGTTTCTGTCAGCCTTAAACCTTCAAACCTGTAGTCCCGAAATACTAGATCTTGTTGAATGCAATAGATTGTTATCACTTGGAAACACCTATTAGTTAGGTGTTTCAAGTGATTAATCCAAGAAACAAAGAAAACTAGATGAATATTGAAAGACCCGACACACACAATGAATAACATGATGATTCCATATCTGATTTGATAATGAATAACCTTGGAATAACACAAGTACGCACCTATTCAAAGTGTGCTACAAAGATAATCTCCAAAACCCTGAACCCTAGCTGTGCACACACAAACTATTTATAAGCAGCACCTGGGCCTGCGCACTTAACACAAGTGCGCAGGGCCCGTCCATTTAAGTACGCAGCAGAGGGTTTAGCCTACTAAACTATGTTATAATTACATATAAGGTCCTTCAACTATAAAGCTTTACAATAGTCATTCAAAAGTCTCTATTCTGGTAACTGTGGTCTCAATATAACCCAACAATACTCCCCCTAGACCACAGCTACCAGTCTTCAATCTTCAGTCTATATCCACGTCGCTTTCCTCCCCCTCAACCTGTGCAGGAGGGTCTTGTAGGTACAGTGCGACTGGATCTACTTCAGCCGCTGGAGAAGTTTGGGTAGATTCTGTTGTAGTTCCTTCAGGATTAGCCACTGATGCAGGATCTTCTGGAAGTACCTCTGAAGCAGCAGTTTCTGTAGCAGTAGCAGCATCAGCAGCAGCAGCTTCTGTAACAGTAGCAGCATCAGTTTCTGTAACAGCATCAGCAGCAGCTTGCTCAGCCTTTTCCCTGTCCTCCTTTTCTTGCTGCGTTTATCCTGTCAACTATATCCAGCAGCTCACTCTTCAGTTTCATTGCCCTATCCACTGCCCTTCTAAACAGCACGACTTCTTCAAACAATGTGTTTCCGGCACCAACATTGATCTGATTTGCAAATAGCATATTCAGATCTGACAAATTTAGTGCAAACACATCAACCGGATCCAAAATCCTCAGTGCCTCTGAATCGTTTTCCAGCTTGATGACCGCTTCACCAGTGTTGCTGTCATAGAACCATTTTTTGAAGTTCCTTAGCATCACTGGAAGCTCGGATCTGATCGGAACTCGTGTAACGACCTGAGGAGGGTCAATCACATAAGTTATCATCCCTCTTCCCGTTGCTGGATCGATTCTTGTCTTTGATATTCTCCTTCTGGGCTTTTGCGGCTTAAGGATCTGGAAATCATTCTCACACTCTTTTCTGATAAAATTTTCAACCATGGCAGCCTGGGAGTCAAGTGAGGGATTAAGGAATGGGGCCCTGCTAAGCTCCCTGATATCCCATCGGGGGAGCGACTTCATTTCCTTTTGAGCTTTGAAGTACTGGATTACCCCCCTCTCCTTTTCACAGCATACAATCTCTTTTCAGCATCATATTTTGCATGAGATAATCTTTTCCCGGTGAGCAGACTTGGTATGATGGATGTTCTGATGTAGGGCAGGAATGGTAATGGGCCTTCTTGGGAACCAAGCTGCTCTTTCAGGGTCCAATTTGTGCCCATCGGATGTCTCATAAACGACTTCTTGATCTGTTCCCATCTCCACAAAACTGTCAGGCATTTCATCTTCGCTCACCTCGTCCACTTCACTTTCCTCAGCCGCTTTTTCTTTCTCTTTTTCTGCCTCCAGAAACTTTCTGAAATCAAAAGTCTCGTCAAAAGTAGCGCTGGGAGCACCAGTTAACTGCTTCCTCAAATCCTGAAACATGTCAAACATCTCCACTTGAACCTGATGTTGAAACTTAATCAGGTATCTTTGATCTTTTATTACCTTCTCCATTTTCCTGTTCTTGCCTTTGAGCTTTTTCACCTTCTTTCTTAGCTCCTGGTTATTGTGCACATCACTTTTCAGCGTGCAGATTTCCCTGGCCGCAACTTTACCTACCTCCTTCACAAGCTTCTCGTATAGTTCCTGATGCACCGGTTTCCGACGAGGTGCAGCAGGAGCTAATGAGGAAGGTTCAGCTGATCGGTGGGTTGGAGCTTTGGGGGCTGAAGTGGCAGCAGTAGAAGGTCCTGGTTGGTTCGGTGGTTCAGGCCCAAACATCTGTTCTAAGACCGCTTCTCCCTCAATATCTTCCTGAGTCATAACACGGGGAATCTCAGATTCAGGCAGCTGATCTCTTCTTCTTTTTCTTGCAGCCCTTTCAAATTCAGCCACTGCTCGTACATTTTCAGCGGCTTCAAGCTGTTCGGGTGTCAACGTGTCTCTCCCTTCTTGCAGTAAACCAGCTGGTCTTTTCTTTATGCTGGGTCTTGATGGAGCTGGTTCAGTCGCCACTCTTTTGCCCCTTGATTTTTCTAGGGCAATCTCTTCAGCCGTCGGCTGGGCTGAAGGAGTGGGTTCAGATGATCCAGGTGCAGGGGCAGCTCTGGATTGTGGTCTGGGTCCTGCAGCATCTGATCTTCTCTTCTTGATTTTGTTGTACAGTTCCATAACAACCGGATATCGCTGAGCCACATACATGTTTTCTAGCATTGGTTCCCAGTCCGGTGTGTTGCACTCTGTGAAGAATCGCGCCCCTCTGGTGAATATGTATTCGTCACCGACAGGCAGACCCTCATGTTGAGTGTTTATCATCATCTGGACAAACCTCGGATACATAGCCCACTTCCCTGAACCAGCATCTGCATTCTTTACCATATAGTCAAAGATCATGCCTGACAGATTGAACACTTCGTCCTTGCAGATCTTAATCATAGCTGTCGCCCATTCAGCACTCAGTGCATTGTATCCCCCCTTTCTGTGACATAGAGACATTAAGAATACGTGACTGATAAGTCTCCAGTCTCTAGTAAGCTGACTCTTCTTTACGTTGCCTCTCTTGTCAAATTCACCCTTATAGCCGAAGATCCTGAATTGTTGGTGAATATCAGCTTTAGACATGAATCTGAAAGTTCCAGGTTGATCTTGCAGCCTTAGCACATTTCGAACTGTGTCCTCAGTAATGATCACAAGCTTGTTTCTTACAGTTGCATTGATACGCTTGACCCTTGATACTGTTTTGACTCTAGCTGATCTCCAAAAGTCTTCAATGTGGGAGACGTAAACTGGTTCAGCGTTCTGCACAGCAAATCCGATTTTACTGCGTCTTATCCAAGCCACTACATCTCTAAAATTGACATCCTCAGTATCGAGATTCATTGGTTGGTTGTGCATGCCCCTAGGATCCCAGTCAAGTGCCATCTGTTTAACCAAGAGCACGAAAAGCCAATTAGATCTCGGATAATTAACTTTAGACTTAAACTTAGACGGACAACGAACTTAGACCTAGATTTTATTAATATTTTTTAGATTTTAAATTTTAACGGTCATTGGATTGATGGATCCGTGTCATCAGTGTCAATGGTACGTTTGAATTTCAGTTGTTAGATTATTAAGGTCCGGTTTTAAGTTCGCAGTCCGTTCAAGTGTCTTAATAGTCAATATGAAAGATATGTTGTAGTTTAGAGTCCAAGTGTCCAAGAGTATTAAGTACGCATTCCACATCAAGTGCGCAGGTCCAATCAAGGTCAACATAGTGATGTGCTCAGTCAAGTGCGCACATACTTGACTGAGCACTTGGTTAGTACTTAGACCAAGGACAAGTGCGCATGTTCAAATCAACCGGGCATGGTAACATCTTAGGCTACACAGTCAAGTCTGCGTACTAAGCAAGTACGCAGACACTTGAACCTTCGTTCAAGATTTTAAGTCCACAATTATGTACGCAGCGTATTAGGGTTCCTGAGCACTTATATGACTATGAGACAAGTGCGCAGTCTCTATGAGACAAGTGCGCACTTGTTCATATATCAAGTGCGCAGATCTTCAAACATTCAAAAACCCAATAATACTAAAAACCCAACTGATGCATCTTGATCATACTATAATACCCTGTAATTTCAATCAACAAAACATTAGAAACACAAGATCTACCTTAAACAGTAGATGAAAAACAATAAACTGTGCAACGAGGTTTGATATGATGTGATTAGGGTGTGATTATTGTGTGATGATGATAATGATGATGATGAACGGTGATGATGATGATGATGATGAACGGTGATATGTGGTGATTAGGGTTTGTAAAAAAATTAGGGATGATAAAAACTTTTTGACCGTTGTTGACCCTGTATATATATACATGAGCTAATGGGCCTGCGCACTTGAGTTAAGTGCGCAGGGCCCAACAAGTACGCAGAGACCAACACTTTGGCCCAAAAATTGAATTTAAGGCCCAAATCCTTTAGATAAAGGGGGGTTTTACCAAATCTTACCTTCTGCATTCAAGATCATACTAACCATACTTGCCGGAACCCGTTTCAACTTCCCGTTGGATAGCTGCAGCCTAAGAACAATTGTCGGTATGCTTGTCCACTTAAATCCATGCCTTTTCTCTTTCAACATGTGTTTGGTGATACTGTTTATCATGTTTTTCGGTAATATTGACGAAAATTTTATGGACCCCACAGTGTGCTAGGTATTGGCCTACCGATCCTCAAGGTTTATTGAAATATAATGATGAGAGCTTCAGGTCTATGTTACCATAAGCAGAGAAGATGATCATTATCTTGATCAGATGATGAGAGCTTCAGGTCTATGTTCCCATAAGCAGAGAAGATGATCATCTGATCATTTGATGAGCTATCTATATATGTTTGCACGTCACTAACATTGCGTGTCTTTTGCTGCTCAATTTTTTTTTAAAAATTTTGTTTTTCTTAGCCCCGCATTGGTAGCTTGCACTCTTAGGTGTCTTTTGATTTACCTATGCACAAAATTTTCTGTGTCTTTTGATTTCTCAACCTATGTATGACCGGACTCAGCTTGTGCAGACCTAAAGCACAGTGGGAATCCAGCTTTTCGTGTAGATCTTCATTGTTAATCACCTAGTGGCAGTTTACTTGATTCCAGGCTGAATCTACCGACACATCGTTGCTTGAGGCCACAACATCCTCTGGGTCCTATTCACATGCTGACGAGATATGATTAGTTCCTATCATTTCCTGAATTAATTTTGCAATAAGAATAGACCGGTTTACTTTCTCCCCCAAAAATCTTGTTTTAAAAGAAAAGAAGATTTTTCTATAAGATATACAATTTTTTTTTTTATTCAAAATTTATCATCTCAAGCCATGAAACCAACTGATGAAACCGGGTTTTATCGAAAGCTTTTGTAAAGATATCTGCTTTTTGATCAGCAGTATCGATAGGCAACACCTGTATGTACCCTTTGTCGTGTGCATCGCGAATTGAGTGAATCCGAATTTCAATGTGTTTGGTTTTAGAATGATCAATTGGATTCTTCACGATGTCACGACATGCATCATTATCAATAAAAATAGGTGTATGCATGACATTCAAACCGTAGTCCAAAAGCTGATTTTGGATCCATAACACCTGACAGCAACAACTGGAAGCAGCTGTGTATTCGGCCTGAGCAGTGGAGATTGACACGGTGGTCTGCTTCTTGCTCTGCCAAGACACTAGTCGGTTACCCACAAATTGACAGCCACCAAAGACAGATTTTCTGTCTATCCTACAACCTGCATGATCACTATCAGAGTAAGCGATTAGATCAAAGTTATCGCTCTTAGGATACCATAAACCAAGTTTAGGTGTTCCTTTGAGGTAGCGGAATACTCTTTTTACTACAGTCTCATGCGATTGCTTAGGATTGGACTGAAAACGCGCGCAGCATCCAACTGCCCACATTATATCTGATCTGCTAGCTGTAAGATACATCAGGGAGCCAATCATTGATCGATATGTATGAGGATTCACTGAAGGCCCCTGAAGATCTGGTACAAGTGTTGTTTGGGCCGCAAAAGGAGTATTGGACGGCTTGCAGTCGGTCATGTTGAATTTTGCCAGAATGTCTCTTGTATACTTTGCTTGATGGATGAGAATTCCGTCTTCCTTTTGCTGCACTTCCAAGCCTAAGAAAAACGATAATTCTCCCATCATGCTCATTTCAAACTGAGACTTCATGATGCTTTCAAATTCCCTGCACAAGTTTTCATCAGTGGAGCCAAAGATAATATCATCAACATAAATCTGAACAAGGATAGAGTGTTTGTTGACTTCTTTGGTGAATAAGGTCATGTCGATCTTCCCTCTTGTGTACCCATTCTGCAGCAAGTATGACGATAAGGTCTCATACCAAGCTCGAGGAGCTTGATGAAGTCCGTAGAGAGCCTTATCCAGTTTGTAATACTTGTTGGGATGATGGGGATCTTCAAAACCTGGGGGTTGACAAACATAGACTTCTTCTTTGATCTTCCCGTACAGAAATGCACTTTTCACATCCATTTGAAAGACTTTGAAGTTCTTGTATGAGGCGTAAGCCAGGAAGATACGAATGGCTTCAAGTCTAGCAACTGGAGCGAACACTTCCTCATAATCAATGCCCTCCTGTTGACGAAATCCCTGAACGACTAAACGAGCCTTGTTCTTAATTACCACACCTCGTTCATCCATTTTGTTGCGAAAAACCCATCTTGTTCCAATAGGATACTTTCCTTCAGGTAAGTCCACAAGTTCCCAAACCTTTAGCTTTCTAAACTGATACAGCTCATCCTGCATGGCTTCAACCCAACTTGCATCTCTGACAGCGTCTTCAATGCTGAAAGGTACCGTCTGAGATAGGAAGGCTGAAAGTGCAATATTCAGTTTGTCTGCCTGATTTCTAGTAAGAACACCCTCAGAGATTGGTCCAATGATGTTCTCCACAGGGTGATCCTTAAAAGATTTAAATCCCATGTTTGGTTCTTCTTGAATTTGGGAAGGCAGATTGGAAAGATGATCTGTAGGAGTTGACGAACTGGATGGATCATTTGCAGACTGTTGTGCTGAAGATGTTTCTTCTAAAGTTGGAGTACCTTCAGGAGATGGAGTAGTTTCAACAGTTGCATCACCATTTGTGGTCTGAAGGGGAACAATTGGATCAGCTACGAGTGGAGAGAAGCGGGTGGTGAAAGGTGCTGCATCGTCTTCTGAAGAGTAAAGATTATCTTCAAGAGGAGAAGGATCGGCTGCTTGATTTTCAGATGGTTGTTCATCTATGATGCTGAAATTGTTGAAAACAACATCCACGTCAAAGAACCAGTCAGGACCGGCTCCTGTATTGGTAGAGTTGGATTCCTGCCAATCAACATAAAAAGACTCGAGAACCATTTTGGTTCGTTTGTTGTATACTCTATAAGCTTTTTGACTTGAGGAGTATCCAACAAAGAAGCACTCATCTCCAACTGCATCGAACTTCATTATGTTCTCGAAGTTGTTAAGCAGCGTGCATGAGCATCCAAAAGGCCTGAAGTAGTCAATCAAAGGTTTCTTTTAAAGAGCAACTCATAACCTGTTTTCCCGCGCGTCTTTACAATTAAGACTCTGTTAAGAACATAACAGGCGGTATTCACAGCTTCAGCCCAGAAAATGATCGGCAGTTTGGAGTCGATAAGCATGGTTCTGGCCGCCTCAATAAGTGTACGATTTTTCCTTTCAGCAACACCATTCTGTTGAGGAGTTCTCGTAGCACTATACTGAAGATGAATTCCTCTGTTGTTGCAGAAAGTCACGAAACTTTGATTCTTGAATTCGGTTCCGTGATCACTTCGGATTGATCTAACTTTTGTCTTTATTATGTTTTCAATGAGAGGAACAAACTGCATCAGAATATCAGCAACTTCACTTTTGTATTCCAGAAAGTACACCCATGTGAATCGGGAAAAATCATCTGTTATCACCAAACAATAAGACTTTTTAGCTAGACTTTTAACACTAATAGGACCAAACAGATCCATGTGTAATAATTGAAGAGGTGAGTCTATAGAGTTCACAGCTTTGGACTTATGCGACTTTTTGTGTTGTTTTCCTTTGGCACATGCTAAACATTTTTCAGAAAAGGGGAATTCCTTAGAAGGAAGACCTCTCACAAGATTTAATTTTGAAAGCTTATTAATATTTTTGAAGTTAACATGTCCTAATCGTCTGTGCCATAGTAGTGACTCTGACTCGGATGCTTTAGAAAGTAAGCATGTCATTTGACATTCAGACTTTGCATCCCTCATGTTTATCACGTAAGTATTATTTTGTCTAGGAGCTTTAAGCATAATCATGTTGGTAGGAGGAATGAATCCTGGCTTTAGAAAGATGCACTCCATGTCATTAAATAACACTGAGATTCCTTTGTCGCAGACTTGTGATACACTCAGCAGATTGTAACACAATTCTGGAACATAGTTCACATCTTCTAAAGTCAATGCATCAGAAATCACTTCCCCTATCCCAACTATCTTTCCGCCCTTCTCGTTGCCGGCAAAAGCAACAAACTCTCCATCAATGAATCGATAGTTTTTCAGGAGTTCTTTCAGTCCCGTCATGTGCCTTGACGCCCCGCTATCAACATGCCATAGATATCTCATCAGGGCAATCAACCACTTTTGTAGTTTATTCTGAAAAATACATAAGACAAGAGAAATATACAAATAAATATACGAGACACTATGTACAAACACGACTCAGACCACATTTTAAGTAACTTTTGGAATCCAGGTCTGTTTTAGTTTTAATCTGTCGTGATTTTCCCCCGACACAAACTCTTGCCTTTTCCAATTTTTTGTGACCTTAACAAAACTTTTTATAGTTTCTTGAAGATCTTTAATTTGTACTGCAAAAGATTTTTGGTTATTGGTATCAGTTTGTGGTTTGGGTTGCAAATGACATTTTTTAACCACATGTCCTTCATTTCCACATCTAAAACATTTAGAGTGTTTAGGTTTGATCTTTGAAGAAGATCTGGATGATGATGGTTGTGATGTTCTTCTCTTGTCGTTGCTTGAATTGAGGCTGTCTGTTGAACATGCTTCATCACTGTTGTTGTTGCTTGATTCTTCGTTTGTGCTGCATTCTGGCTCGCTGATGTCACTTTCTGTATCACTTTGTGATTCTTCAGAAATTGTGTTATCTGTTTCACTTTGTGATTCTTCAGAACATGACATATCTGTTGATGATGGTGTAAACTCTGGAATTTCTTCAGTAAGAAATTTCCCAAACCTGTTTCTTTTTAGTTCTGGAACAAATGGAGATGGTCTATATACATTTTCATTATCACAGAATGCATCATTAAGATCAACACAAACAGGCATAACATTTTCAACACAAACATCCGATCGTTTGATAGGATTCATCCTATCATTTGGGTCCACAACACCCTTGAAATCAAGTTTAGAGGTTAAAGTAATACAGTCATCCGGCCTAGATAAACTATTACAGTTATCCATCCTAGATAAACTATTACAGTCATCCAAATTAGTTAAGTTATTACAGTCATCCGAATTCAAAGAAATGTTTGACTTATCATGGCTCCAGATGAACCAATTCACTGTAGAGTAATTGGCACCTGGGTGACCTAACCCCATTGTTTGACCACCACAACTGTCATCATCGTCCACCTGATCCTGTTGGGTCATATCTGCACTACTTTTACTCATATTAGAGTGTGACTCAGATGTGACACATTCTTTTTCAAAAAGATCATTTTTTGGATGTGGTTTTGGAATGGGTATATATTCACTTTTGCTCAAGGGTAAAAATAGAGATTTTACAATTCCCTTTTTATCCTTATACCCAATTCCATCTTTGACAAAAGATTTCCTTGAACAATCAAGGATATCAGTATGAGCATGCTTGCTTACGTTCCATTTGTCCACAACAATTTGAAGATGATTGGTTTCATTTCTAGATTTTTCTAGTTTTTCAGTTAAGTCATTTATTAAAAAATCTTTTCTGAGAACAAATTCTTTTAGAGTGTGCATTTCAGCAATTGTTGCATTTAATTTTCGCTGATAGGCTAACTCATTTTCTTTCATTTCAGTATTGATTTTTCGTATGTCATCCATTTCTCTTAAAATTCTCCTATTGTGGGACAAACAGTAAGCAACGGCTGTAACACACCTTGGTGAGCACAGCTTTGATTTTATTTTGAGAGGAATACTTACCAGGTCTCTCTCCTCAGCTTTCTTCTGCATGCTCTGTGGTTGCTGATCGTCCTTGCTTGTGGAAGTCTTTTCAGCTACAAAAGCTTCCTCAGCAGCAGTCTCCTTCCCTTTGTTCACACTCAACACGCTTCTTAAACCAGCCTTCTCCATCTCTTCTCTTTTTGGCATTTCAGCTGATGACCCCTCCAGAGAGCTCACACCAAGAGGTGACTTTGTGCAGATCTTTGCCATCAGTGCTTTATTAACTTCAGCTTCTGCCACAGCGACTTCCTCTCCCCAATCGAAATCCTGAACCACAAGCGCCTTCTGCTGGTTGGCTTCTCCTCCTTCTGTGATTGCCACCACTCTCTTTGCTGGTTTGGCTTCAGCTTGATTCAGGGTTGGACATTCATACTTGAAATGTCCGAGAGTTTTGCAGTTATAACACCTGATCTTAGATTTGTCAAACCCCGCTTTCCCCATGCCGACTCTTCTACCGGTTCTATCTTGAAACCTCTTCACCCTCAAAGTGATCATGGCCATCTGCCATTTCAAATCCATTTCCTCCATATCGTCTGGGTCAACTTGATACATGTCCTCAGGGCTCATCATATCATTTTTTAGATCACCAGTCTTTAATGCTTCAAAGCTGGTCATGAAAGCGTTGAAAAGTTCAACGTGTTCAGTTGCCAGCTTTGTTTGTTGAGGATTGAGAGTTGACGGCTGAGGGTTAGTGACACTGGGTTGAGAGTATGGAACAGCTTTTCCTGAACTTGAACTACCACCAATCGTTCCATCAGCATACACGTGAGATGAGCTTGAACCCATGTTGCCCACTGGAGTCATTAACGCTAAGTTCTTCATTGCAGTGATGGGAACTGCCTTTGGATTGGTCTGATTCATCTCTCTTTTTGTAATGTCCATCTCAAAGGACTTCAATGTGTTGATGAGATCAGCCAAGGTAGACTGGGCATCAAGATATTCTTTTCTGATTAGCATGCATTGGATGCTCCATTCTTTTGGCAATGAATCCAGCAGCTTCTTGATAGAATTTCTGTTGTTCACAGGAATTCCAGCCTTCTTCATCTTTGTCAACATGCTCATGAACCTATCAATGTGCGAGCTCAGACTTTCCCCACGAATACTACCAAACATATCATATTCTTTTTGCACCATGTCTTGCTTGTATTGGCGCATCTCTTCATTCCCTTCGTAGTATTCATTCAATGCAAACCACAGATCATGTGCCGTTCCATACTCTTCAAACATGTTGTAAACATCGTTAGATAGGGCCATGGTTAGAGCACCATAAGCCTTATGATCTCTTTGAAGTAATTGTTTGTCAACATCGGTATAGGTGGTTGGATCAGGGTTGAATTCTTCTCCAGTGGCAGTGGTTCTCATGGAATGTGTGGGCCCAACTGGATAGAGTTCCATTGGGTGAAGTCTGTGACGTAAAAGAATGACCTCATTCTGTTCTTCCAAGTCTCATAATCTTCAGCACCTTTTAACTTAGGTACTCTTGTAGTAGTTCCGGTTTCCAGGTCTTGTTGTGTGATAGGGTTAACAGTTGATTGATTATTGTTACCAGCCATGATTTAGATAAATTTTAGAAACGTGGTTTTAACAGATTTTAGTTATCAGTCCAGAAAAATTGTCCGAGTCCGTAAGTACACAGCAAGTTCGCAGCTAAGTGCGCAATTAAGTTCACACTTAAGTTCACAACAGTCTGGATAAGTATGCAGCAACCTGTAAGAATATAAACAGCCTTGTCAAGTTGTAGTCTTTGTTAAGTGTGCAGCTCGGAAGTATACGTGTGGCTATGCTTCTTGATAAATTCGCAGATCAGTCAACACTTGGGCATTATAAGTGCTCAGTGTTTACTGATCAGCCTGCGCACTAAATTAAGTGCGCAGACTCACTTAAACTCTCGTTTAAGATTTTAAGTTCGCAGAAACCCTAGCCAAGTACTCAAGACTACACCTTCAGTAAGTGCGCACAAATCCAAGATTTCTGTTTAAGTATGCAGAAACCCTAGATAAGTACTCAAGACAACGAGATGCAATAAGTGCGCAGAGATCAACTTAAAAGAACAAGTGCGCAGAAAATTCAATTTAAAGTGCAACAAGTACGCAGAAACCAAATTCACAAGGCAACAAGTGCGCAGAAACCCTAGCTGCGTACAAAAGAACAGGTATGCAAAATATAATCCAAGTACTCAAACTAAGAAACAAGTGCTCAGCTTATGAGACATGTGCGCAGGATATATGAAATAAGTGCGCAAACACGAGCTGTAACAAACATAAAATTCAGCTGAATCCTTTCCAAAACATTTTCTGATCAAAATAACATACTTTAAACATTTAGAAACACGATTTTCACAAAATTTGAAGCCAAAATATGAGAAAAACACCTAAAATTTTAAAGTCTACAAAGAAAATAATCTTGATAATAAAAACTTAACAAGATGAGGGTTTTGGTATCTTAAAGTAGATACAATCTAGAGCACAGAGGCTCTGATACCAAATTGTAGTCCCGAAATACTAGATCTTGTTGAATGCAATAGATTGTTATCACTTGGAAACACCTATTAGTTAGGTGTTTCAAGTGATTAATCCAAGAAACAAAGAAAACTAGATGAATATTGAAAGACCCGACACACACAATGAATAACATGATGATTCCATATCTGATTTGATAATGAATAACCTTGGAATAACACAAGTACGCACCTATTCAAAGTGTGCTACAAAGATAATCTCCAAAACCCTGAACCCTAGCTGTGCACACACAAACTATTTATAAGCAGCACCTGGGCCTGCGCACTTAACACAAGTGCGCAGGGCCCGTCCATTTAAGTACGCAGCAGAGGGTTTAGCCTACTAAACTATGTTATAATTACATGTAAGGTCCTTCAACTATAAAGCTTTACAATATCATTCAAAAGTCTCTATTCTGGTAACTGTGGTCTCAATATAACCCAACAAAACCCATCATCCATTCTGATTCCATGGTAGGAGCACAACTGGAAGCATCGTCTCAACAAAGCTACTAAAAAATCTTAGGTTATCAATCGGTTTTTTCTGAGTTTACGGGAGAACCGAATCCACCAACCTTACACCATATGGTTTTGAATTCTTGATTCTAAACAAACAATTTCACTTCTTCTATCTCCACTTCAAATTTTAATTACTCTTCCTGTTCAATTATTTTCGATGTCAATTCAATTAAAGTTTATTGATGATTTTGAATTGTTTTAATTTAGCCATATCTCAATAGGGCTAATGTGAGATCTGCTTTCATTCTATACTGAATCCTTAGATGTTGTCGAATCCTTTTGCAGTTTTTCTTTGTTCATAGCTGCAAATAAAGATTTTGGCATTGATGATGAAGAATCCATATTCCATTGTACTTGAATGCTCATGGAATTCTTGCGGACATATGTTATTAGTTGATTCTTTGCAACTATTTTTTGGGGTTTTATGGTTTCAGTATTAGTGGGAGTAAGTGGTGCTGGTAAGACCACCTTATTGGATGCCTAGCTGGCAGAAAAATTGGTATAGTAATAAAGAGAAGCTTGTGGCACTTTTATGGTAATTCTGCATTATTGTTCTTCATCTTTGTTTGTTGATTCTTTCTTGACATGATGAAGTCTTATTTGTAAATGCAAATAATTTTAACCAACCATTGCCAGCATGCTAATAGAGACTTCAGGACATTGGTCACCTGGGTGTTTTTGTGCTCTAAATGAACCAGAGGAGTATGAGGTAGTTTGAGGTCTATTATGCTTACATAAATATAGAACTTATCAATGATATTATTCACTTCATTCTTTGGTAGTAGGACAATAATTTGCTATTTGAAAGTAAGTTCGTCAATTTTGACCTGGGTAAAAAAAATATTATTGCAATGAAAAAAGCATTAATTGGGTTGATATTATTAATACATGAGCCTATTTAAACCGCCAATAACCATCATTCGCTTTACTATGTGTTTCATCACAATAATTTTACAATAATATTACCTTGTCTCATGTACCTAACTAAGAATTATTGTTGAGGAATAAACATACTGATGCACGCAGACGTAATGATACCTTTAAGCACCCCGGTGCACAACATATCCGTAAGCATATGCCACTATATTGTAAGAATTGCCTGTTTATAAGTGCTTTGAATTACGATTAGTGAGTGGGTTGCGTAATTGGTCAAAATAGGTTCCGATAGAAATGTGTCATGCTTCGGTATGGATAAAATTTTGCCAGGTTGGGTTGGCCCTAATTTTTTTTTTCCATTTTTAATTTATATATTGGGTATGTATGGCATTTTTTATAAATAACTAATGCATTAATTATGATTACAGACGTTTGGTAACCATAATTGTTGGATCCTTTCAAATCCGTAGCTGTTTCAATCCATTTCATCAGGTATGATTATTTTTAGTTTTGACTTTTTTTATCGTGCAAGTCTTTTAAATTTGTTCGCATTGTTCAGGTTTTTCTGGTTTTGATCTGGAAGTTTAAATTGAATATGGTTTTTCTAGGACATGATTTATGGTTTACATGTGTATTTGATGTGGGTTTACTCTTGGGTTTGATATTCCATGTAGTTTTTGTGTCTTCATACAATCTTTATAGAATTTTTTCATTCAACTCCTTAATGATTTTGAGGTAATTTTGTTGTGCTTTGATTGATGTTTTTGTGTTCGGCTTTTGTTGGCCAAATTTTTTGTGCTTTGATTGATGAACATCCATTTATACTAAAAGTGATCTTTGGATGTGGGAATGATTATCTTATTTTGTTCTTTCTTTCCCATCTAGAATTAAGAAATCATTCATCATCATCATTGAAAGATGGCAAAGAAAGAGAGTAGTGAAATGGGTTTTCGAGAGAGTGATATGAAGAGGTCGTTTAAGGTTGGTCTACACGGCGTTCTTGTCACTTGCTCTAAAGAGTAATAACCAATCTATTTAATTCTATTTTATCTGGTTATTACTGATGTATATGCCTATTCTGTCTTTTTCTTAACTTTATCCGGTTACTACATGTTAAGATCCTTTTATTGTTTTGATGCTATTAACAAACGATAATTTACACATCTTCAAATTCAAAAGAGTTCATAAATTTTAACATGGGTTGAAATATTTAATGTTACTGATATATAGTTTAAATAGTTTAGGTTGTATGACACGAAAATTTTAAGGCATGATATATGGGTCAAATGATAATTGACCCATCTTCAAGTTCAAAGGGCAACAATTAGTGCGTTTGAGCGTCCAGATATGTACAATAAGTTTTAGCCAAATTTGTGAGAATTATTTGGATATACAGTTGTTTCTCTAACAAATTTAGTTAAAACAACTTTATGTACTAATTTACATGGTCTTTTAGTTGCTATCGTCATGGCAATCAAGATGTTCGATGAAATGTCAATCACTACTAGAAAATTGGGCTTTTGTCACCACATTTTCGGTCACATAATGGTAGCAATTGCTCTGTAGCCACCATTTTGCAACCGAAAATGCGGTAGCAAAAACATCCGTGTCTGTGGCTCTAATGTCACCAAATAGCTACCACTTTTGTATTTTGCTACTATATTTTGTCACCACAAAAACGGTTAAAACTATTGCTACCGCTCCTATAATGTTTTAGGAATGTATTTTGCTACCGTTTTGGTACCACTTATCCACCAATATTGCCACCATTTAGACACCATTTTCATAAAAATTTACACATTTTTTGTAACCGTTTTTGTACCATTTAGTTTGCAACCATTTAGTCACCACTTTCATTGAGAATTTACTACCATTTAGCCACCACTTTCATTGAAAATTTGCTACAATTTAACCACCACTTTCATTGAAAATTTGCAACCATATAGCCACCATTTTCATTGAAAATTTGATACCATTTAGCCACCACTTTCATTTAAAATTTGCTACCATTTAGCCACCACTTTCATTAAAAATTTGCTACCATTTAGCTTTGCTACAGTTTTTTTTCCTGCTTTTTAATTCAATTACATTTCAAGAAACTATATTATATATAAAACAATCAAATAATACAAAATTTCAATTTATATAAAACAAATTTGTTACAGTTTTTCCAATTTTAAAATCATATAAAACTCAAATAACCGAAATTATCAATGAAAAACTTCAAAACATTCATGTCTAAGTGTTTATAGCCTATTTTCGACCCATATATAGCTGTCAATATAGCTTCAATTTGTGTCATTCTATTGAGCATAGCCTCTTTATCCACATTATCTTTTTCTTTTTCAGCCACTAAGCCCGCAATAATTCCTTCAAACCTTTCTTTATCTTTTTCCTTAACAAGCTCTTTGATAACCAAGTTCAACTTTTCAATCTACAAAACAAGCAATGAATTGAATCAAGAAGCCGGAATTAACAAAAACTAATAACTGGTCAAGTGAGTTACACAACAACATAATCCAATTATGAGTTATAATTCTAGTTCTAGAAGCTAAATATCATGTTCTGATATATTTACATACTATTACTAAGAATAAAATTTTACTTAAACAATCTGCAGAGATTTTCTAATCAACTCAATAAGAAATTCCTAAACATTCTCAATACATCAAAGGCGAAATATATTTATAAGTAATAAGTAATATCCAATTAAACGCGAAATATATTTATAAGTAATAAGTAACTAGATTGATCCCCTGCGCACGACACATCAATTGTAGGACATTTGAGGGATTTTTTAAGTTTTAGTATCATAATATATGTAACATGCTTTTTGGTGGATAGGAAAAGACAAAAAGAAATATAACTTACATATTTTCTTGTGTCGTGTCATCATAGTTCGCGGGTTGGTTGTCTCATTAGGTTTAGGTATCAAGAATCATCAACATCTATGATGGACGATAATATACTTTATAACTCTAGAACATACAACCCTAGATTTGTGTTAAAGCAAGGAATCATGTTCATGACACTAGAAATTGGCACAAGATTAATTAACTAAAATGACTTCAACATAAGATTAATCGCAATTCAACACAATTGTTTGACATTCAAAAGCAAATAAAAGATAGAAAATACCTAATGTTTAGAATTCCTAGAATCAAAGTTTACACCCAGATATGAATAGAAGTTTTAGCCAAGCATGGCAATAGAGATCATCAAATGTTGTGTTCTTGGGTCTTCAATCTTCAAGATTATAATAAAAAAATGATAAAATTCATGGGTTGGAATCATTAGAGATGAATAGCAATGATGAAGATCCCCCCAAGTTCCTCGTTGCAGCCCAATCATAGCCCTTAGTCAAAGTCCACCATTAATTCTTCCTTAAAACAAGCAAAGTTTGAATTCTTTTTTCTTGTTTTTCACTTTTACGTTTTTTATATTATTATTAGTAGTAGTATTAATAGTAGTAGACTTCATGCATATTACTTGGTGCTTGGGCCTCGAATATAATTTCTAATTTTTTCGCCCTGCTTCACACGAGCACCTACCAAAAGTTTAAAATAAATAAATAAATAAAGTAACCAAAAAGTAATAAAATACATACAATACTAAAATAATAAAGTACAAACCTAAAACCAATAAAAATACTATCTAATCAACTCAAAAATATACAAAACTGACAAATAAATGTGATGCATTCAGCAACACATCAATAAGCCTCTGAGTTAGGTCCCTACATCATGTTATCGTGACTTATATTGTATCATAACGGACAATAACAAGTGTTACATGCCCTAGTGACCATTATTGGTTTAATTAACTATCATTGGATATAATTGACCATCATTGGATCTAATGGATGATCATTGGTTCTAATTGACCATCGTTGTGCCTATTGAGCATCATCGGGTCTAATTCACCATCATTGGGTCTAAATGACCATCATTGGGTCTAAGTGACAATGATTGGATTTAACTGACCATCATTGATTCCAACTGGTGATAATTGGTTTAATTAACCATCATTTGATCTAATTTATCAACATTGATCTACTTGACAATCATCGGTTCTAAATTGACCATCATCGGGCCGAATTGACCATCATCGGGTCTAAATGGCCATCATCGAGTCTAAATGACCAACATTGGGTCTAAGTGGCAATGATTGGATCTACCTGACCATCACTGGGCCTAACTGACCATCATTGGATCTAATTAGTCAATACTAGGTGTAACTGAGCATCATTGGATCTAACTGACCATCACTAGGCCTAACTGACCATCACTGGATTCAATCGACCATCAGTGGTGTAATTAACCATCATTGAATCTAATTGACCATCAATGGATCTAAATAACGATCATTGGTTCTAATTGACCATCATTGGATCTAACTGACCATCATTGGATCTAACTGACCATCATTGAGCTTAGCTGACCATCATTGGATCCAACTAACCATCATTGGTGCAGTTAACCATCATTGGATCTAATTTACCATCATTGGATCTTATTGACGATCATTAGTTCTATTTGACCATCAACGGGCCTAATTGACCATCATCGGGTCTAATTGACTATCATTGGGTCTAAATGACCTTCATTGGGTTTAAGTGACAATGATTGAATCTACTTGGCCATCTTTGGGCCTAACTGACCATCATTGGATTCAATTGACCATCACTGGATGTAATTGACGATAAAATATTTATAGTTACTAGTTTTGTTTCTTTTAATTGAAAGTGTGGCAGGGTAGTTTTAGAAAAGTGTAGTTGTAGGCCTATTTTGGCGTAGTGTTAATTATCGTGGCTAATATGGTAGCAATTTAGTCTCAAAATTTACCACTGATTAACTACCATATATATATATATGCATTACACTTTAAAATAGGTCCCTAAATTTGATACCGCTAAGGTGGTCACAATTCAATAGGTTTGTTGTTTTTTATAATTTATTATTTTTTTACTTCTTTCTTATTATTTTTCTCACGAATTTACCATAAAAAATAAACGGTGTCAAAATTGCAACCGATTAGTTACCTTATCTTATAATACATATTTTGGTGTAAAAATGGTTTCTAAATTTGCTACTATTTTTCTAGGTAGCAACTTTTGGTGACAATAGTCCAATTTTATCGTGGCTAATATGGTAGTAATTTAGTCTCAAAATTTATCACTGATTAGCTACCATATATATACAAAGGTGGTCACAATTCAATAGGTTTGTTGTTTTTTCTATAAATTATTATTTTTTAGTTCGTTCTTATTATTTTTCTCACGAATTTACCACAAAAAATAAACGTTGTCAAAATTTGCCACCGATTAGTTACCTTATCTTATAATATATATTTTGGTGTAAAATCGGTTGCTAAATTTGCTACCATTTTTCTAGGTAGCAACTTTTAGTGACAATAGCCCAGTTTTCTAGTAGTGAATGTTAATAATTCTGATGTTGTTGTGACTGTCTTACTCTTTGGTTATTTGATGATGGGTGGTGTGCAGGGGTGTGGGAAGGAAGGTGAACAATGGCATGTCAAACTCGGTTACCACTGCTATCCGTTCGAGCGTGTGAGGGATGGCTATTGGTAAGACTAAAGCTACTGAAAAATCTGACAGAGCAACTGTTGAACAAGTGAGTAACAACATTTAACCTTTGTAGAATATTGTTAACTTAAGTTGTGGTTTACGGCTTATCAATGATACCGTTTTCTACGCGATGACTTGTGATAATGAACTTGCGAGTAAATTAGTTCACAAAATGTAACGGCTGGCCAACTTGGTTTACGGGTCAAAATATGTACGTTTTTATTATTGTAATTTAGTGTATTGAGCCAGGCTGTCAGCAAACAGATTTTTGTCCATCCATTGGGCTTTTCAGAAATAATTAATGTAGTATATTAGATTAGAAAAAATGTTACAATATATATCTAAAAATTTGACTTTCAGATCTTTTGATTCTGTAATGCCATTTACATATTAAATTTAGGTAGGTTGATTGAAGGAAAACATTTATAGCCAATGGCATTGCTCAAAAGTGCAAAAACCTTAAATAAGAGGCTTCACATGAACTGGTTTCACATGCTTTTTTACTAACCCTGAACCAACAACCCTCCCACATTCCCTATCATCATTTTCCCAAATAGGTTATTTGTTATAGGTAATTGACATTATGTGTGTTTTGAAACTGATATCATGTGTGTTTTGAAACTGATATCATGTTTGTTTTGAGTGTTTGGATGGATAAAAGTTACTCAAATCAATATTTGCTTTGGTTATTGACATTCTAACTATCAGAGAGATCTAAGATTTCTCAACGAATGGTGCTTCTTTAATGCGTCTTTCGGTACACGACAATGGTTTTCATTTCTTATATTTTAACTTTTGTCGATCATGTATGAGCACTTCCGAGCACACCACGACAACCATCAATTTTTAGCAAGTTTGTTGACTTTCTATAGGCATCTTATATTTGTCTCCATGATTTGGAATGAAGATTGGATGACATCTTCATATTATATTAGAAAATTTATATAGTGAAGTCTATCACTTCAGATAATCACTATTTTGTTTTTGTATTTTACCAACTCAAGTTCATTGTTTCAATGTTCATCTCTTTATAATTTATCATGACAAATTTCATTTGCTAATCCGCTTGCTCTATCACAACGATTAGGTACAAGAAAGTTAAGGACAACATCTGTTACAAAATCAAGGACCAGATGATGTAGAGGGTTGAACGTGCACATTGGTTGACAAGAAAGTAAAGAAAGTTAAGTGAAAAAATAATGAGAAGATTAGTCGAACTTATGCTAACTAGCATCATGTGACGAAAGTGTTCTTACTGTGATGCAAGAATGATGAAATCCACAGTCCACACCCCTCACACCAATCAATTATAATGCAATTCTCACTAGGTCTTTTCTACTTAAGGCTTTAGTTAATTGCATTATTATAGTTTTATCTTGTAAAATAACCTTTCTCAGAGCCACTTACAAAAGAAGATCTTGAGGAAGAGAACAAATGTCATAAACAGATAGATTCTTGATATTCATATTTTCCACTAATATACAATAGTGTTTATTTGTTTTTTTTTTGAATTATAGTTGATAGTAACCTGCGCTCGTGAAGGATGGATGAGTTGATTTTTATATTCACGAAATATTTTGCTAATCTTTCTTAAGTGTCAAAATATGAAGACTCACCTTTTCTCTCCCCTGGTATGCATAAATTCCTTTGAAAGTACGTATATTTTTTTTGGCTGGCAGGTAATGATTTTGAATTTCATATCTTAGTATTGTTGTAAGCATGTTGTTAAATTGATACTTCTTGCTTATGTGTTCATTGATTTAAGTTTGACCTGTTTATTTCGAAAATGGGTAATTTCAGGTTTTCATTAATTCATAATAGGCAACTGGACTAATGAGTCAATTTTTCTTTAAAAGAGTGTTGGATATTGAAACCTTTTTAACATACTAACCCGCTTAAAGTTTTTTAGAAGGTCCTAAATCAATTTATCTAAGAAATTCTATTACATTTTAAATGTCACAATTTAACATGCGGTTTTACATCATTGTAGAATTGTTGTTAGGACAATGCATTGTTAGACAATGCAAGAGTAGTGTTCCTGTTAATTATAGGGCTCCAAGTTAATTATAGGGCTTTTAAAAAATCTTAAAACTTTTCAAGTCAATGGTAAATATGTTTTTTTAAGAATCTTAAAACTTCTTTTTTTTTAAATGGCAACATTCACACGTTATTAAGATGTTTTCACCTTTTTTATCTAGAATAAATGTGTTGTAATGGATTCTAGGAAGTCTTGACTCTTGACTAGGATATAGGGAGGTTCTACGCAATTTAAAGTTTGTATGTGTTGTAATCTTTTGTTACATGTTTTTTGTTTATGCTTACCGTTTCAGTTTTGTCATATTCTTTTTGATTGAATATTTATTTATTGTCACCATAGGCTCAACTTCATTTAACTGTAATCGGAAAAGGCTTTGGCATTTGTTGAGAAAGTGGTGACAATATCATGTATTGGCTATAATCGACAATGGTCAAGTAATATTTTATATTTCTTTTGTTCCATATACACAGTTTATGTTTAGAAATCAGATTTGAAAATTTAGGTGCATTTTGATGAAATCAGATTCTTATTAAAAATTTGATTATCTTAAATTGCACGCTTTCGGTATTTTGCAAATTATATGTCACGATAAGTGTGCATCTTCTCTGTTATCGCCTAAATGTATGTTGAAACGTCTGTATGATCGTTATTGATTGTAAAAACTGTCCCATGTATCTTCTGTATTGTTTGGTTCAGAATTTACGTTTTAAAAATGGGCTTATCTTCTCAAGTATGGAAGAACAGGCATTCCTAAGTTTTGTCCCTTCAGGTTATGTTTGACTTCTATCTTTTGTGAGTAAATGTGAAGCTATATTATAGAACCAATTAATTTGTTCATCACTTCCAAGATTGAGTCTGTTTCTAAATGGTTTTCTGGGAAAGAGAAAAAACAACTAAGACTAATTCATGTCACCATGTTGAGTTTGTTTCTATATGGTTTTTTTGGCATGGTTAGTGTGATGAATGACAATTGCATCATATTTCTATCTGCAAATAACTTTGAGTCAGTACCTAAACCCATTGAAGGATTGATGAGGTAAAGTTTTTGGATGACATATTTGAATTTGCGTAATCTGAATATACATCTAATTATTATCTTTCTTCAAAGCAGATATCTTATTGGTGGCAGTGTCCTATACTATCTTCAACTTTCATCAATAAGCTCTTATCAACTGTATGTATAGGTTAGCATATTTGGATTAATATATCATATTATCATGTAGAAAGTTAAATTTGAATTTTTTTTTTTAACTTGAATACATGTTGTAGGTTGTATGTGAAGAGTTGGATTGGCTTCCATTCTACCAAGGAGTGATCCTCAAAATCATTCACATGACCATAAAAGTAAAAAAGGTCCTCCAAATTATGTTGTTCCTATTGTTTTAGATGTCTGTTCACACTGGAATCAGAGCTTCATTAAATATAGTAAATGGCTTGAGAACCCTTCTAACGTGATACTCAAAACTGTTTGTTTAGATCTCTTTAAACAAACACACGTTAACTGGTTGTTGTACGGTTCAATAAAATTGTTTGGCCTGGTTATTATTCTGTCATTATAGATTGTCAAATCTAATCAAATCATTAACACAATTGTTTGGTTTTGATCCCAGAAGGCACATGATTATTTTTGGTTTGTGATTAACCTGGTTCGGTCATTAGCATATTGATTGGTTGTGGTCAAATTAGTCATTCATAAATAAAGGATTCCTTTTCGTTTGATTAGAACCAAGTTTTGTTCACAATTCGTGAGAACTGATTAGACAAGAGTTAATAATTAAAACTTGTATACTACAATCTTTATAAAATAATTTTATCATTTGACTTGGGGATATACCGTGTGTACACACGGGGCTCTAACCTAGTTATTATTAAAAAAAATTAAAAATACTTTAATAAAAAACAAAAAAAAAAAAAAAAAAAAACAAAAAAAAAAAAAAAGAAAACTTACGGGAGTAAAGAAGAAGGAAAGAAGAAGAAGCAGCAGGTGGTGGGGGGCTAGGGGCCGGTGGTGTGGTGCGTGGGCTGGTGGTGGGGGGCCGGTGGGGGAGCGGTGGTGGGGGGCGGTTGTGGAGGAAAGAAGAAAAAGAGTGATTGAGAGAGAGGAGAGTTTGAGAGATGAGAGGAGAGATTGAGAGATGAGAGGAAGAAAAGAGAGCAGCAGAGAAGCAGAGTATTTCGTGAGAGAGAAGGAGAGTGAAAAAAGAAAAGAGGGAAAGAAAGTGAAGGGTGGGAGAGTATTAATTTTTCAACTTTTAGGGGCGACGGTCGCCTCTAAAGGTGTCGGTTGAGGAGCTGGTTGGTGGGGATTGACCTTTAGGGGCGACCAAAAAGCAGGTCGCCCCTAAAGGTGTCGCCCCTAATTCTCAAAATTCTTGTAGTGAGGGCCAGGTGAGTGAGCAACTTCCTTTATCCGGTATCGTTAGCGTCCAGTTGTCAGAATATGAGAGGATAAAGTTTGTGCTCAAGGTGAGCCACAACACATGGTCTTATTAATTAAGTCCGTCAAGTGTACGGTGTACCCCCTTCTAAACACCAATTTTAGTAATTTACCATTGGCAATCATCGATCCGACAAGCATACACAGAGATCACCCATTAATCTGTACAAGTTGGGTGGTCCCTTTTATTGTTTATTGTACTGAGGATCACTTGATTGCTTTGAGGGTTTTGCATGATGCCACTGCTCGTGCAAAGATCATGTCTTTGTCCAAAGATTTTATTTGTTTTTACCCTTATTTTGCCACCTTCATGTTTGATTTTGTTGTATATCATCAGTATATACAGTCGCTACCTGCTCTCATTTGTTGATAAAGAATTTGTTGAATAGGAACGAAATTAAAAATATATATTTAGTTTTAAAAGATCTTATAGTTTTAAAAAATCTATATGTTTTTGCGCAACATATAACTAAAATTGAATTATATGCACACAAACCATAAATCGATGACTTATTCAGATTCAATCTCTTTCTTCTAATAAAAGAATAGCTAGGGGACACTTGTCCCCATACTAGAGCTCCTCAATATTATAGTACACATGTCAACCAACCAATCTACTATTCAAACCTATCTTATAACCCGGATTCGCGCCCCGACCCAGTGACCCGTATCCGAACATTAAATTTAGAATTTAATGCAATAATAAGTTTGACTTTCTAATAATAATTTTTAGTGAAGGTAATATGCAATCAATGTGTTTAACCACTAGAAAACTACTACTCCTAAATGCAATAAAATATATTCAATGACTGTGTTTGACCGCAGGATAAATACTACTCGAAAAATAGACCATTCTTTAATTAAAAAAGGGAAGGGGCGATTTTATTTGAAGGTAATATTCGTTCAATTATTTGCAAAAGTGAAGGAGATATACACTACTCCAAAATTCATTAAAATATGCAATAAATGTGTTTTACCACTAGATAAAATCGCTCCTCACTATGTTCAGTTTCCAAGTTTTGACTATCAATACATAGCACCGAGTTTTACGACATTCTACATTATTTGATACATTTCAATAAAAAAATCGTAAATTAGGCCATTAGTAGAATCACTCATGGTAACGATCTCTAACCCTTTTTGTTACTGTTTTAAGTTCTATTGTATTAATTAAATTTACACGTATTGAAAGAAAATTGTTATTGTGCTATAATAATCACATGTTAAAACGATCCAAACCATTATGTATTGGGATATTTTGGTTGTTGATTTTGCACCTTTAAGTTGGTTTTTTTTTTATTTGGTTCAACTCTAAATGTATGTCAATTGTTAGATATTAAACACTAATTTACGATGGTTGTCTAATTTTTGAATGTACATGTTGATTAAAGAAGGAATTAAGTACCATAAAATTGTATCAATAAACACTAATTTTGTAAAAAATTATTTTTAGCAAATCACTTCACAGAAGAAATTGATAGAGAGAGGACGGTGAGAGATGGGAGACGATGGTGCAGTGCTTTCGGTTCCAAATAGTGGCGATGATGACGATGAAGATGGCTTTTACCCCGTTTGCGGAGGTGGTGTTCGAAGACGAACCAGCGGTGGCGCTAAGGTTTTCTCAGTGATCAACGGTAGTGGTTTCAAGGCTGTGGTGGTTGCTATTTGGTGGTCGTGAAAGGGTCGCTTGTGTCTTCCGACGGCTAGGGTTCTGACATGAAATAGTGGCATCGGAGGCGTGTTATGCTCTACGGTACCGGCAACCGATTTTCTTCTTCTCGAGTAACTATAAATTGGTGGTTTTGGTGTTTTTACAGGAGTTTGGCCGTGCTTCTTCTTTGCCTATTGTCAGGTAATGTAATTTTGATTATTTGATTCAACAATTCAATAAGAGTGTCTTTTTTGTGCTTTTAATTTTTGGTTTATCATTTAGGCATTCTCTACTCGATAATGACATTCGATCTTTAATCAGATGGTCCAGGTCCAAGATTTAGTCTTGACGAAGCGAATGGATGTTATTCAGATGCTCATTGATGGCGGGACAAATAGATGGAGGGATTAGTATGCTTTTAACAAACAAGAAGCTTTGGTAAATCAATGTCTTTTTTTTTTTTTCCACATTTTGTAACTTAACTAGGCATTTTATGGTTATGTAATTATAAGTGCACTGCAAGCGCCTTTTGGTATTGTAATTAAAAGGGTACCGCAACGTATCTGCAATTGTTTTATTTCAATAAAGCTTCTTGAACTACTCACATGATGCTAACATTATATAATATGCAGATGCGTTTACACACTCTGAGCCTACTCTGTATCATTTTGTGAATGTTGATGACATGTTTACGCTAAGATTGGCACAACAAGTGTATCCAAATTGAGGGAAAAAGGAATGATCAAGATATCAACCTCGGCCAACGTATGTTGTAGCAACACTCTAGATGAAGATGATTCTTCCATATATGCCCTCAAAACAATTATGTCAGAAGGGTGAGAGTTAAGAGTATGCATGAGTGGGATTAAAGGTTCGCTTATGTCTCCTTTGAGAATCACATGAATTAGAAGCATCACAAGTGTCAAAATAGGTAAGTTGCTGATATGTTTCTGCTCATTTTTTTTGTACATATACATAATACATACGAGCTAGGGGTGGAAACAAGCCGAGCCGAGCTCGAGCCTTGTATTATCGAGCTAGGCTCGTTAAAATTTTCAGAAGCTCGAGCTCGATTCGAGCCTTGTATTTCGGGCTCGAGCTCGGCTCGATAGTATATTTAAAAACTCGAGCTCAGCTCGAAAGCTCGATCGAAATGTATGTGGCAAGAGTTTAAACGAGCCCAAGCTCGGCTCAAGCTCGTTTTGGACCATTAAGGAGCTTGTTTTGGACTTTATAGTATTAATTGACATTAATAAGCAAAGCTTGTTAAGGCTCGACGAGCCCAACCAAGGTTTACATTCGAGGCTCGATCTCGAGCTCGATAACCAAATGAACTTTATTTCAGGCTCGAGCTCGGGCTCGAGCTTGATAAGACTCGGTTCGTTCGAGCTTTTTACCGAGCCGATCTCGAGCTCGGGCCATCAATAGCACCCCTAAATGGTGCTCAAAAAGAAAAAAAAAGACACTAATGAATGAAATTTTCCAAAGGGTTAAAAGTGCCCATTGTGAAAGAACAATGGGTAACAAAGCCGGTAAGAAACCTCACCAAGCTTGCTATTTAAGATAGTACTATAGAATAGAACTAGTGGTTTCTAAGGGCACGCGTTGCGTGCCTTCATTTCGAACATGAATAGTAAAAGGCATATTACTCGCGGGTTGCTTTTTTTTTTCTTCTCGAATCCTCTTGTCCTCTCTCTAGTTCTAGTTGTTTTCATTGTCAACCATGTCACTAATCAATATATGCACAAAGTACCTGTAATGCAGTGGGAAAAAACACTAACACACATTAGATGCAAATCCTAGGAATGATATGAGGTAAATTCAAGCATTACAAAAGCACATGCCTTCGGCTAAGAATATGAGGTAAATTTCAAGCATTATAAAAGCACATGCCTTCGGCTCAGTATATGACGTCAAGCGAAGTCCAGGAGACACTTCAGGTCCTGCAAAAGGGGAAAAGTTGTTACTGTATCATCGTGTCAAAGTTACTTGGCAAGGGGTCTTGTCATATGCTTGTACCAAATCTCTTATAGTTCCAAATAAATGATGCAATTCAATCTTGTATGCTCACGATCCGTTTTAAGGCGTATTCTTTTTTTATTTCAATATTACAACACAATCTGAGGGTTCTAAAAACCTAAATTCAGTGCAAGCCTACATTTTCAAGTAGTTTTTTTTTCTCTTTAAATTGTAGAGACAATATGTTTTACCTCATTTGTCTTGTGTCACATTTCTGGTGGAGTAGCAGCCTTGTCTATCTGTTTGTTACATGCAAAGAAGAGGAAAATATGAATAAGAAGGTGAAGGAATGGAAAATCAAGTAAAGATGCAAGAAACACTAAAAAATGTAGCCAAAAGTGGAGAAAAAGGCTATTTTTAATTTAGTTTTGGAGATGCCTAACAACTTTATTTTTTGAGTATAAGCTTTGCAGCAAAGTACATACTATAAAGTTAAAATCATATGCAGTGCGTTGTGTAAAAGTATATATGAATGCATATACAGATATAACAATTATCTTTGTAGAAGTGCTTTCATACAATATGGAGAATAGAAAATTTGTAAACCTATGCAGATAATGCATGTCGAACACAAAGAGCTCCCAACACGCTTATAACGCCAATTATGGTATCGCTCAATCTCATTTTCATTTGTAATGGTGATATGAATATTGTTCAACCACTTGATCTTCAAATAGTAAACTGTTAAAAATGCGCAAAAATAGCAAAAAACATAGGTTTCCTATGAAAACATGTTTTAATAGTATGTCTAAGATGATTTGATATATAGATTTTTTTTAGGAAAATAACAGCTCCAAATTGAACCCAAAAGTAAAACAAAGAACATATTAGCTGGGTACTCATGCATTTCCATTTAGCCCTTCTTCCTTGTATAATTTCATATGTGCCCCTCGTTTACAACAACCTAAAAAGCAATTAGAAACTTATTTCTGAATTTTAAATTTTATATACTCATTGCATAAGTCGTAAAATACTTTTTGATATGAAATGTGTATGATTTCCTATGTTCATCAGGATTACAATGTTTGCGTATAGAAATTTTAACATGAATGACCTCATGCGACGTCTAAATTAAGCGCAACTATAAGAATCAACAAAATGAGTTTAACCGACGCCTAAATTAAGCTCAACTATAATGAGTTTAACCGATCAAAAGGCGATTGTAGATAACATTCTGAAATAAGAAGTTGTATATGCCACATCAGGCTTTGATCAATGATTCTAGTTCAGTAACATGATGCGCCATAAATTCAATCTCACAAATGACTTCCCTAAAGAATTAATCAAAGTTTTCTGTTCCAGAAGAGTATGAAGTAATAGGTCAAAAACTATAGGTAAGATGAACCTAGGGAGGAGAGGATGACGGTAAGCGTCCCAGGAAACCCAAGTTCAAAGTAAAATAATTAATTTTAGTTATATAATAATAACATACCTTCCTTAACGCGTGTGAAGAGAAGCATACCACCGAACCAAAGAACCGCACCAAAACTGATACTTGATGACGCCTAAAAATAGATAAAATGGGTCAATTATGGCAGGAGGTGTAATATTGCAATGTAAGTTTAGATTTCATCAAATCATTCATATAACAAACTAAACCGATAATCCGAGTCAGGTCATCACACCAAACTTTAAAAAATCAACAACGAACCTGAGAGAGCTGCTACTAATATGTTCTTCATTCACATAAGAGTTTGATCAACTACTCCCACAAAACTCTTCTTCTTCACGTGTATCCAAACAACCCCTAACTTCTTTCTTCCCAAAGTCAACATCACAGGGTAAATCATCGTCGTCTTGCAACAAAAATACAGTCTTCTTCAGTTGCAAACTAAATTAACATCTAAAAGAATAATAGTTGATTGAAAAATAATTATGATTTATTTACTTTCTATTTAGCTAAACTTGAAAAACCAATCATATTTTTTATAACGCCTTAATCATTCATGCTTCATGCCTACACACATGAAGCAAAATGGGATGCAATAAAAAAGATTATCTTGCGTTCTTTTTTTCATTCAGAATAAGGAGAGTTTTCTCCAAGAACCTATGTGGTAAGCTTCTTTTTATAACAATTAATACCAAAGAAATACAAACCTCCAATTAGTTTCCAACAAATTTAAGCAACTACCAATTGAACATCTAAACACAAAATTACTAACTAATCATCATGAAGAGAGCATATACAACTTCTTTGGTATAACTGTGCATCACAGTGAAACGAACAAATACTTGCATCCACGGTGTATTCCAACCTTAATTCAACTACTTTACAAATCAAAGCCTCATCCTAATCCACCACCATTTGTGACGTTAGATCCAGCACGCCCCACCGCCATTTTTGCTAAGCCTCGGTCCATGTTCACTTTCACTTTTAGGCTAAATCGCTTTTCCTCCCATCTCTCCCTCATTTATTTCTTTACACCATCTTTATCTTCTCTAAACAAAAGTACCCATCAGCCACACGATTCCATTGCTGTTAGTCACCGCTGCAAAAATTGCTAACGCTCCCCTTACCCACTCTGCCAACCACCATTGCAACCGTCTAAAAGTAGCACAACACCCAAACACCTCACTTGTGTTGGGCGAGAAAACGTGGTGGCGAACCACCAACCACTCACTGGAAAAAAACGAAGACCACATATCGATCCCTGATCACCACCGGAACATACACCACGATGTGGGAATTTCCTGGGGTGTCCCAGACCATTACGTAGTCAAACACGTTTCAAAAAGAAACAAATTAGCGAGATGCCGAGTTGTATACACGGATTGATGAGGTGGATCATATGCGCCTTACAGTGTCGGTCACGTCACCAAGTATGGAAATCCAATTCCCCTGCCCACATCAGGTTTAATATAGTTGTTATTATTCTAAACATCCTAACCATTATCATCATCTAAATTGACCATTTCCAACATCACCTACTGTTAATTACCATTATAATCCACAATCCCAAATCTTTATATTTTTGTAAATTACCATTATAATTCACAACCACAAAACTTTATATTTCTGTAGAGAGACAAAATTTATCTCATCGCATGGGAACACTTGTGCAACTTCATTCACAGTTCCGCAATACCCCATTTGATGCTTCAAAAAATCTGCAAGTTACACCATGGCATGATTTAATTTCCTCCATCTTTCTTTCACTACAACACAAATGAATTAAATAATAAAGGCAATGAGTTTAGATACTATGTCTAAGCCTCCATCACATATAACACATGTGATAGAATGAAGATCCCCCTTTGTGTTGTCATGATTTACACGGATGAAAAAAATCTCCAATCATAATGTCACCTTTTTAGTAACAACCATTTATATCACATTATAAAGCATATGTCTATAATTTAAGTTGTGTGTGTATTAGTGTATGAATTTGTTTTTAAAAAAGGAGTTTAACTATCCTAAAAACCCAACATCGTAAGATAAAGAGACAAACACTTGTTCTCTTCATAAAATAGGTACAATGTCATTTTTCGGCATTTATAACAAAAGAAGAGTATCAGTGTTATAACTATAATCCTAATCCAACAAAAGAGTAGTACCAATGTAGAGAAAGCAGCCCTAAATCAATAAAATTAACTACATCGCGATTAAGGTTTCATGGTGGAAGAAGACATGTTTTGAGTTGAACGTACTAAAAAAAAAAAAAACAAAATCAATTGAGCGGGCAAGCATTAGAAACCAGTTTGTGATACCTAACCCATAGGCCTTCTCCCATGGAATGCTTGGGTCACACAGACAAATTAAAAGAGTATGCAGCCAGAGGAGGCGACTCAGAAGAGGTGGAGCCAACTGAAACGGCAACCAGGAACACCAACGTCAACTTCCACGATACAAATGTACCTCTCAATCAGATTATCTACCGCCAGGCTCCAAAGCCGACATCCACCACCGGATACGACTCAGATTAGCCACCGTTACCAAGTTTAAAGATGGAGCGAAGCAAACCGCGGAGGCGGTTTGAGAGGGGAAGGTTTCTCTGATCACTCGCTAGCTAGACGAAAACAAAAGGGGTAGAAGAGATATCGATAGAAGTGAGAAGAAACTGTGAATGTGGTGGGGTGTAAACGCGTGTCTGGGTTCATAAACGTGTCAACACCTATGTTCAACACCTGTCACCCACTAAAGGAAAACCAAAAAATGAGAAAAATGAAGATACCGTAAACCTGCTGTGTGGTTCGAACCTGGTTAACCTGTCCAACACACATTCAAGCTTACCAACTGAACTATAAACGTTTTTGCTATAATATCCAAATAGTACAATATATATACCTTTAAAACAACTAAAGGCTAATAAAAAAAAAACAAATCAGCCTCTGCCACGTGGCAGAGGCACTATTCATGGGAACTCATTTATAAATATATAGGATAATATGTAGTTGTTGTTAAAGTTTATCTCCTGCCGCTATATTCAGTATCATTATAATTCATTTAAATAAATCCACATTTATGTCACCTTTTCTATAACTTATATCTAATTAAACAAAAGAGTGAATTACAGAAATCGTCCTTTTATGTTTGTATCGAATTGCAAATCATGTCCTTTAAAAAGAAAAACTGCAAAAATCGTACTTTATGTTTAAAAAAATGATACAAGTTATATCCTTTAAGCTAAACCCAGTTTAAAAACCCTGTTATCTTTGAACACGTGCACCCCACGTGAGGGCAGTTTCGTCCTTTCACCATAAAGGATGAGTTCTGAAATTAAACCCAAATTATAAAGGGTTTGTTTTTTGTTGGTTGAATGGTTATCGGTTGTGATTTGAGGGTTTTATAAGATAAAGATGGTGATGGTTATGGTGCATTTCTAACGGTTTTATAATGTGGGGTTTAATTTTAGAACTCATCCTTTATGGTGAAAGGACGAAACTGCCCTCACGTGGGGTGCACGTGTTCAAAGATAACAGGGTTTTTAAACTGGGTTTAGCTTAAAGGATATAACTTGTATCATTTTTTAAACATAAAATACGATTTTTGCAATTTTTCTTTTTAAAGGACATGATTTGCAATTCGATACAAACATAAAGGACGATTTCTGTAATTCACTCTAAACAAAATTATGCTAGTCATATTAATATAAAATAATAAAGCAACTTTACCATTGTAATAGTAAAGAATAAAACAAATTTACTTTTTATGGTGTTTATGTATATTTCTTATCAAGATCAACGCATTCTTTTTGCAAACATTATGAAGATATTGTCTACAATCAACGTTTATCAGGAAAATGATCATAAAATTATATGTTTAAGCTCTAGTAAAAAAATGGTTCGAAAGAAAATTATATTTTTAGGGTTCAACTAATTCAAGGAGAATGACGCGTTGATTTCTACTAAACCTATAAAAGAAGGGGGTTTGGGAATTGCCCGTTTAGAGATTAATAATAACGCGTTGATTTCTAAATGGCTTAGGAGGTTTCTAAAGGAGAATGACACGATGTGGAGAAGAGTTGTGGTTTCTATTCATGGGTCGTCTCGTAGTTAGGGTCTTGCTCCGGTTAACAATGCTATCCCGGGTGTTTGGAAAAATTGTGTTACGTTTTGGAACAAATTCAAGGTTGATGGGGTTGGGTTTAATAGGATTATCCGAGGTAAAGTCGGTAACGGGGCTCAAATAAGGTTTTGGTTGGACACTTGGTTGGGTTCGGAACCTCTAAAAGATAAGTTCCCAAGGCTTTATGCGATAGAAAAACATAAACGGGTGTTGGTTGCTGATCGTTTAAAGGTTGATGCGAGTGTTCGGATCTTTCTGTGGGAATGGACAAGAGCTCCTGATAGTGATCAGGAGCTGGAAGATAAATCGCTTCTTGAGGGACAGCTTCAAACAGTTTTGTTGGAGGACCGGATTGATGATTGGTACTGGGCACAAGGTAATAGCATTGGGTTTGAGGTAGCTGCGATAAAAAAATGGATGCTTCGATATGATTATGGTGCAGCAAATTTCGGCTTTCAATGGTGTGATTGGGTTCCAAAAAAGTGTAATATTTTTATGTGGCGGGCGTTCTTGGATCGTCTTCCTACCAAACTGGCATTGGCGAGAAGAAATATAGTCATTGATGATCTTACTTGCCCTTTGTGTGAGAGCAATGTAGAGTCTATTGAGCATATTCTTACCGGTTGCATTGTTTCTATGGGAGTGTGGAATGCGATTTCTTCTTGGTGCAAGATTCCTAGGCCTTTCGTTTTCATGTCAAGGATTTGGTGAATCTTCATAAAGATAGTGGTGTGTTGGGGAACAAGCTTCCGATTCTCCAAGGTATTATCATCATTGCGTGCTAGAGGTTGTGGAGAGCTAGGAATGACAAGATTTTTTCTAGCAAGGATTCTAAAGTGGTGGATATGGTTGCGGATATAAAGTCTTTGGGGTTTCTCTGGTACAAGTATCGGTTCAAACAAGGGGTAGTGGAATGGAATAGGTGGCGTTTATTTGATGTAATGTAATGTTTTGACGTTATTGTTGGCTTTCGGCGTCTATCTCCATCTTGGTTATAGTCGTCGGGTGTGGTTGTTTTAATGAAAGTCAATTTTCAAAAAAAAAAAAAAAAAACAAACAAAAAAAAAACAAAAAAAAAAAAAAACAAAATAAACAAACTAATAAACCAATATAAACTTAACGGTTAATAATTTTTCAAAAAAAGTAAAGACTTAATTACAAGTTTTGTCCTTTAACTTTGTACCCTTTTTTCAAAGAATGTCCTTTAACTTCAAAGTTGATTGGTTCTGTCCTTTAGCTTTTAAAATGTTGCACGTTTTGTCCTTTAGTGCTAACTCAGTTACTTTTTGTCGTTAAAATACATCACGTGGATGGCACACGAGGGCACAACAGTAAAATCACCACCCCCTTTCATTTCCCCCTATTATAACACAATTTGAACCTTATATCATACCATCTAATCACAATCCACCCTTTACGTTTATCAAAATTTGAATTCTACACAATGGTGAGAGTAGCGAACGATGAACTGGAAGAAGGTTGGGTTATGAGAGAATCTATGATGGATGAAGAGGTTCAAGAGATATATGGTAAAGTTTAATTTTTTTTACGACTGAAAACCCTAAAAATTTAGGGTTTTATTGATTATAATGTTGATTATTGATGTTGATTATTTACATTATGCAGATTGTTATCCGAATCTGTTCACCATTATCTTGCATTATAGTGGTAGGCTAACATCTCCTCCAGGCTGTAGATATGTGGCAGGTAAGGTTGAATATGTAGACTTGATAGATATTGATCAGTTTTCTATTCACGAGGTGGGTCTGATGATGGATTTGTTGGGATATAATGGAACTCACGCAATGTATTACATGTATTTATATCCTGGAAAAAATTTAGATAATGGTCTCGAGGATCTAAGTAGTGATCAGGATTGTCGGGATTTGGCTAAGCATATTCAAATGCATAAGTTCATAGATGTTTATGTTACACATGGGTTAAGTAACATTAAAGAACTGCTTTTATCACCAACAAAGTGCAAATCTACTCTTACAATATAGGAAATTGATGAACCTGGCCCATATGCACTTGTGCCCTCAAAGCTAATGTTTAGCCAAGTTGAGGACAATCTAAATTTGGTGAACAGAGGGGAACAGAGTGGCAGTCATCAAGGTTTTATGAGGGCCAGTCAAGAGTCAAGTAAGGTTCATGACATGTTTAGCCAGGTTGATGATCACTTGTTTGAAGATAATGTTGATGACACAGTCAAAACTGATAATGTTGAAGAAAAAAACAAGGCTGAAGAGATGGATGAGGATGATAGTCACACAGTCAACACTGATGATGTTGAACAAGTAAACAAGGCTGAAGAGATGGATGAGGATGATAGTGACAGTGATTATATTGTGGATGCTGACAACACTATTGATGAACCTGATGTGGACATGTCTGATTATAGGATGCATATTGATCCAGAAGTTGAGGACACCATATCAAATGAACCAAAGGGTGACTCAGAATTGGATGTCATTGACAATGAAAGGTTTGATAGTGGGTCTGAATCAGATGATAATGAGACAAGCATAAGGAAGAAACATTTGCATAAACTCAGAAGGGCAAGTGAGAATCTAGCTAACTTTGCTGTTGGCCAGATATTTGGAACCAAGCAGGAAGCAAAGCAGCTAATAAAGAAGCATGCTGTGGAAACTAGAAGGGTTATCAAGGTTATTAAAGATGATAATGAAAGGGTCAGGGCAGTTTGTCAAGGTTCACAGCCAGATTTTGATGTTGATGACACTGGTGTCCACATTGCTAGCCAACCCAAACAGAGGGCTGAAAAGGTGGCCACTAAATTGAAAGAAACAAAAGATAAGGGGCCAAGTGTTAATAAAATAGAAGTTAAGGGGCCTGTTGTTAAAAAGAAAAAACCACAGGGACCAAAAAAGACAGGTGAAACAGTAAATGTAGGTGGGAGGGGCAAAAGGACAAATCCACATTTATATCAATGCCCTTGGACCATCCTGGTTTCAAAAGACAACGACACAGAATCTTGGGTGGTCAGAACTTTAAACACCAACCACACCTGTCTTCAAACAAGAAAGATCTATGCTTGTACATCTAAGTTCTTATCTCAAGAAATGTTAGAGCAGATAGAAGAGAACCCAGATATCCCTGTTAGAGCAGTACAAGAACAGTTTCAAAGAAAGTACCAACTTGGGGTTTCAAGAATGAAAGCATACAGGGCTAAGATTAGGGCTAAGAAGCACCTTGAAGGAGACTATGCAGAACAGTACTCTCTACTTAGGGATTATGGGAGTGAAAGAGGTCTGATGTTGAATTGGATGACATGAAGTTGACTGGAAAGTTGTCAAGGAAGAACACTCACATGACCTGTGGCAAATGTGGGGACCAGGGACACAATTCTAGGACATGCAAGGGGAAGGCCCAGGTTAAAGACAAGACATGCAAGGGGAAGGCTCAGGTTAAAGATAACAAAGGGAAGAAGGCTGCAAAAGCTTAGTTGGTTGTGTTAATGCATGTTTATTATGTAGGTTATGAAACTTTGGTATTTTGGTTTAAACTATGGTTTATGTAGGTTTTGAACAAACTGGTTTGTATTTTGGTTGGTTATTATGTGTTATTTTAATGCTGTCTTATATGTTTGCAGTCATATGTTTCTGATTTGCAGTCTCATATGTTTGGTCATATGTTTGTATGGGTATTTTGGTCATATGTTTGTAATGGGTCAGGTATGGGTTATTTTAATGCTGTCTTATATGTTTGCAGTCATATGTTTCTGATTTGCAGTCTCATATGTTTGGTCATATGTTTGTATGGGTATTTTGGTCATATGTTTGTAATGGGTCTCATGGTTTGCAGTCATATGTTTGTAATGGGTCAAGGTTGTAATCAGTTGTAATGGGTCAAAATGTCCACAAAAACATAACATATTGGTGGACATTTGGTCAAGGTTGTAATCAGTTGTAATGGTCAGTTGTAATGGTCAGTTAGTGTTTGTTCTTAAATGGGTCAAAACAAAACATGCATTTGGTCACTTGTAATGGTCCCTTTATGTTTACAAAACAACAATTTCAAAATGGGTCAAATACAAAATAAATTATCCAACTAACTGTGCATTTTTTGCACTTTTTATACATCAAAACCATAATTACATTATACAAACCAGATACATTACATTAGACCATTACACTAACTGAAGATCATGTAAGACACAAAACAGATCCAACTGATAAGCAACACCTTCTTCATAATCTTCCTTGTAGCTTCACTGTCTGTCAATTTTTGCTCGAGAACCTTGTTTGACACTTCAAGCTCCTGATTCGTTGACTCCAACTGGTTCTTAGCCCTAATCAAACCGGGAATAGTTTCTGTGCAAGTTTGACATCTGTTTTTCTCAACCCAGCCAATGAATCCACATTTTCGTCCCTAACAACAACGAATCAACCTGTTAATTTCAAAAATCAAGGTACTTCACGAATCAACTCTTTTGTCATCAGAATAACTAACCTGATTACAAGCATAGAATCGTCGACCTGGGTTTTTATCGGTCCATGATGTGAGGATGACTTCTTCCCTTCCACATCGACAATAAACCATTTTGATTTTGAGGATTTGGAACCCTAGCTTCGATCTTCAGATAGCAATTGGGAAATTAGGGTTCTTGTGTTATAATAGGGGGGAAATAAAAGGGGGGGGGGTGATGATTTTACTGTTGTGCCCTCGTGTGCCTTGCACGTGATGTAATTTAACGACAAAAAGTAACTGAGTTAGCACTAAAGGACAAAACGTGCAACATTTTAAAAGCTAAAGGACAGAACCAATCAACTTTGAAGTTAAAGGACATTTTTTGAAAAAGGCTACAAAGTTAAAGGACAAAACTTGTAATTCAGTCAAAAGTAAATAAATTAGAAAAAGTAGTTAATTACCGTTGTTAACATCCCATTCTTACGTCCTATCCAGATTTATAAACTGATAATAGGTAACAATTTTATAAACTTTTATGGTGTATATAACCATACAATGCCATAATTTATCTTAAAGAATCTATATTTAATTATTTATCACATTTTCTACATCTAAAGTGAATCAACAAATTAATTCACACATTTACACCATTGCCGCACAACAAAGAAAATATAGAAATCTAGCAAAAGCATTTTTTTGTAGGGTTAAGTTTTGTCCAGCCCTATACCCAATGGCTGCTCTACAAGGCCCGAGAACGAATTCACATTCCTATTTTTTTGGAACCCAAGACCTTTTTTTTTTTAATTCATCCACTAAACTCATGCTAGTGGATTCCTAACCATATGTGACTTCTTTTTCTGTTTGCAAGACCACCATTTCAACCTTTTCTTTTGCTTGTTTTCTTACAATCTGGCTTCACCATCTTCATTGCTTCAAATTTGTAACCAACAAACAAAGCTTCCAGGTTGTTTTGTTGTTATTCCTAAGGCCATTGCAGCTTCATCACCACTACACTTGTTCTTCCTTCACTTTTACTGCCGCAAACGGAATAATATTCTTGTTCTTTTATCGAGGGTCGATAGACTTGTGTTTCACCGGCAACATTAGGGCTTTGTTCCCCTCAAACACACTCTTTTTTCCTGTCGTTCTTCTCGATCAACTGTTGTAGAAAATGGCCACCGTTGTATGGTGGCGGCAAGGGATTTGTGGGGTGGCCGCTGGATCGGGGTTTAGGGTTGTGGTTGAGCAGTTTGTTTGGGCGACGGCTGCTAGGTTTTCTGAGGATGGTTGTAGGCGCGGCGGAAATGAAAGGAGGAAAATCATGGTCAAAGAAGTGAGAGGATATTATGGGATTATGAATGGTTTCCAAAACATGTTAATCACAACATAATTTATTTTTACAATATAAAGATTCTGCCAAACAATATGAAAATAATGTTAAAAGTTTCGGTAGAAACCGGGTTTCACTGCAAATTAATCATAGTTTGGTAAGAAAAACTATCCATCAATGGTTCCACGCATAGACGATACTAACCATAACAATGAACATAACAACAGAAACATGCATACTATACTTTATATTATATTGTACCTTATGTAAAATAAAATAAATATATGTCTTACATGACCCAAATGTTTTGTTTACCGCTAGTTTGAGAGAAGCCATAATGATAATATATTATCTATCTAACATAAACATGAACAATGTACACACACCCATTCCGGCCATAAAACATTCATTCTTCTTCGTCCTCGGGTGGCGGCAACCGGTTAAGATCGGGGACTTTAACACGCTTCGGTTCTTGCTCCTCAAAAGATGCCGCGAGTGATCTCGTGGCACCAATGCCCGCGGCTTCCCTCTCTTCAGCCGTGTGCCAACGAATATGCCCGTTTAAAGCCTTCTCATGGTACATATTCTTGTTGCAAATCGGGCAAATGCCCGATTTCTCTTTCGACTTAGGCGTTAGTGGGCGTTTTGTCCCGGAAAGCGGTGGTGGTGGCGGAGGCAGTGGTGGGGGGATCGGGTTGGTTCCGCTAGCACCTTCGCTCTTGCTTCGGTTAACCATGGTGGGTGTGTGCGGGTTGGTGATAATATTGTGAATTAGGGCTATGAAGAATTGTGGATGTAAATATGTATTTATAGGTTTGGTAAGTGATGATGACGGTTATTGAAGTTACACACTCACACGGTGGTGATCAGAGAAACAACACGACCGTTAAACGAATCGTTGTGTTTTTTAAACCGTGTTGGAAAAAGGCGCCAAAATAATAATTATGATATTACTTGAAGACCTATATATTACATATACCATAATTTTATTTTGAAGTTAATTTTTTTTTTTTTTTTTTTTTTGATACTTGGAGCAATCGTTGATATTTTCAGGGGCAGATGATAGTGATTGCGTAGGGATGAAAAAAAAATTTCGGGTGCGACGGATATACCCGAAATCCGAAGCATTTGGAACGGGTATGGGACGGATTTGGTATTGGGAAAAAAATATTTCGCGGGTATGAGATGGGTATGCTATTAGGTGATACCCAACCCGATTGCCCGAAACTAAATACCCATTTACCCGAAACATATACCAATAAATTTTTTAGTTTATATATATTTTTTCTTAACTATTTTTTAGTAATATTTCATTTTATTAGATTCATTATTTAAAAAATAGTCCTTTTCTTAAAATTTATATTTTAATTATATTATTATTTATATTTATATGCTACAAAATATAAAAATATATTTTGAAATACATATAATAATATATATTTGTATTATAAATATTTCAAATATTAGTATGATGATGATTATATGTATGTTATTTATTACAATTTAAGATTGATATTGTAGATTTTAAAAACATAAAAC